>CP136058.1:445472217-445932217 GCA_032464435.1 Aegilops umbellulata
GTATATTGGTATATATAGGAGGAAGAAACACGTCAGGGGAGCTATGATGGGCCCACGAGGGTGGAGGGTGTGCCTAGGGGGTGGGTGTGCCCCCTGCCTCATGCCTTCCTCGTTGCTTCCCTTACGTAAACTCCAAGTCTTCTGGATTGCTTATGTTCCAAAAATAACTCTCCCGAAGGTTTCATTCCATTTGGACTCCGTTTGATATTCCTTTTCTGCGAAACACTGAAACAAGGGAAAAACAGGAACTGGCACTGGGCTCTGGGTTAATAGGTTAGTCCCAAAAATAATATAGAAGTGTATAATAAAGCCCATAAACATCCAAAACAGAATATATAATAGCATGGAACAATCAAAAATTATATATACATTGGAGACGTATCAATACTCCCCACCACCAACAAGCATCAATCCATGGCTTGCCCAAAACAACGGGTGCCTCCAACTAACAACAGTCCTGGGGGAGTTTTGTTTGCAATTATTTTGATTTAGTTTGAGCATGGGACTGGGCATCCCGGTTACCGGACATTTTCTCGTGAATGAGGAGCAGAGTCCACTCCTCGTGACAATAACCCACCTAGCATGGAAGATATAGACAGCCCTAGTAGATACATGAGTTATTCGAGCATACAAAACAGAATTTCATTTGAAGGTTTAGAGTTTGGCACATAAAATTTACTTGGAACGGCAGGTAGATACCGCATATAGGAAGGTATGATGGACTCATATAGAATAACTTTGGGGTTTATGAAAGTGGATGCACAAGCAGAATTCCCGCTTAGTACATGTGAAGGCTAGAAAGGGACTGGGAAGCTGTTGACACCAGATTTTGGCACGGTCAAGAACTTATTTAAGATCGCCTCAAATGGAGAAGTGATCTACATGAAAGAGTTCCGTATTGTTGATATGAACATCTTTGAAGTTTTGGTCATCGCCGTCCGATTTCATCTCGAAGGCTGAAACTATGCTCAAAGTACTAAGATCTTATATTCAGAGTACAGTTTGGCCGATTAAGCCCCCAAGACGACCTCAAATGGAAAAATGATCTACACGGATTGTCTTCGTCTCGGCGAAACGATCTATTTTTATATAAAAGTCGTCCAGATTCGAGTTCATATGAAAAAGTTAGAGCAATCGGAGTGCAGCCCTGTCACGGGGCGAGATGTGGCGCGCCCCACCAGACACATGTGTGATGGGTAACGCGAGGGAATAGCCTGTTTTGCGCGACCGATTTGACCCTCAAAATGACCTATGATCAAAAAACGTTCAACATCAAAGTTGTTCGCCTCGTCGAAACAATCAAGACTGCTTTTGGGCTCGTTTCCATCCGAGATCGTTTACCACCACAAAAAAGACCCGCAAGGTGCAGCCAGTTTAAACCAAACAGTTTTGGAAAGTTCGGACAAAACCAATCCGAATTTGAATAGGGTTTTGGACGTGAATCCAAGCCATTTTCTTGCATGGGAAGTCCATCCGCCTCTTATATATCTAAGGGATGACGGCCGATTGAATAACACACAATCGATCAAATCATCTACCTATTTTTATCTTTTATCTTTTCTTCTTAACCCTAGTTCTTCTTCTTCCTCGTTCTTCGTCTGTTCTTCTTGTTGCAGAGCGGCGAACCTCGAGGCCCTAGAGGCGATCAGGTCAGCCTAGGGCAGCCCATAGCCGCCGCGCACCCTGACGGGGTCCCTCCCGGGCGTGTGGGGTTTTGGGTCCTCAAAAGCACCCGCCGGATTGCTTGCGTACCGCGCTTCTGGACGGGTCTCCTTCGACGTGAGCTGCGGTGCATCACCCCCGGCGTCGAGGGTACATGGTGACATGTTCGTGTGCGAACACACTTTTTGGCGACTCTGCTGGGGACGAAGCTTTGAACGGTCTCTGTCCCGTTCATGCTACGAAGAGATCGTCATCTAGGGTTTGACATCTACGAAGGTAATATGAATACGCAATTCACTTATGTAGATGCAAATAATGCATATTTTGTTGGTAGATCATCTAATGAGCATAATGTATCGGCTAGCCCTAGTTTTATCAATCATGTATCTAATTATGTGCAACAGCCGGTTCAGAATAATCTTCATGCTTCAACTTCATATAATTTCAGCAACATGCGACATATGTATCCCTACTCCCATGCATTGGCAACCCCACAAATCTATATGCCGATGAACAACATCATGAGTTCTGTTAATCAAGTTGAGACACCACATGTAGGAACTTCCAATAGGATGCAACAAAGTGTTTCAACTTTTTATTCATCGGCAAATAACTTGAAGTTTGTTAATCTAGACGTGCCGGTGGATAGGGGAATTGGCCATGCTACTACTAGTTATTCGGCCAATTACCCTCAAACATCATATGCTACACCTCATGCTACTAATTTTCTGGCACCATACGCAACTGTTGATGTCCATAATTCGGCTCCGCACCTTCATGGTCATGGCCGAATAAGTGAAACTTCTACAGGAGCACAAATGCCTTCACCTACTACAGTGGCATATCATGTCCCCCCAACACAATTACAAAATTTTGGTGATATATCATTACCGAAAGTGTCTAAAAGTGTCGGGGGGTAATTCTATCCATATTGGGTCATTAAGAAAAATCTTACGTCTTTTTGGGACGAATGCAATGTTGTTCTACATGAATTAATAAAAAGAGGGAAGGCCTAATAATTGTACTGCAATCCAAGCTAGATTATGCCAAAAAGAGAAAGCATTGGGTGTGGATAGAATTGTCGAAAAAGGTGGTGATTCGGATAACAAAGTAAATTCAGCTATTGAAAAGACCGAATCAAATATTACGTATGCCGAATCTGTGGGGACCCCGACTCATAAGTCGAGATCACCGAATGCACGTGTACAGTGATCCCAGAGATCAATGCTCACTGAACACACAGAAGCTGAATAACAAGAGTCTTACATCCATACATATCGTCTTACACAAATTATGACCATTATGGTCAAGTCTTACATAGATAAAGCCACAAAGGTTGAATACCAAATAAACTTAAGCAGCAGAAATCATCGTCGATAAGTAGAACCCATGCCATCTGCCTTAACCCTACAGGCATTCTGACTGGGAAACGTCCTAGTTCGCATGTTCGACTCCAAAGAACTCTTCTTCGAACTCATGTTCTTCCATGCCTGGCCAATTAAATAACCAGTGGCAAGCCAATGAGTACTTTGAATGTACTCGCAAGCAACCCATGATTGGAACAAGGCACAATAATGCAATGATATAGCACTAAGTAGGTAGTTTGCAGAAAGCTAGTTTTGAGTACAATGGCATGATCTATCAACCTGTAAAGTATGCATCATGAGAGTACAGATATCCGTATGAACAAGTTACAGATATCAACATAAATAGAGTTGGACACCAATCCAACTTGATCATCGTGTCAAGTCATCTGACTTAACCCATTTAGCTTCATCAACACACACACACACACACACACACACACACACACACACACACACGTGGTTTGTAAAATTCTGGACGTAGTTTAAGCAGCACCGCCCAACTGTCCTTAACCGTGGACACGGCTATTCGAATAGTTTTACACTCTGCAGAGGTTGCACACTTTACCCACAAGATCCGGGGAACTTCCGTGTCATCCACGACCCGCGGTACCTCAAGTACCCGGGGTAAGCACCCAATCACTATCTTTCCCTAGATGACACTAACAAGGAGTCCACTCGTTGTTCCATATCCTCACGATGTACATCATACGAGACTCACTCGAGATCGTAACATCCGAGAGGGGACACAACGGTGTATCCGGTGCCCTGTGAAAACAGTCATGGCCGCCCTACCTGGCACGACCCCGTCCCAAGAGAGAGCACCAACTCTCCCCCGTCACTAGTAATGCGGGCTCCAAGCTAGTATCAGCCTAGGTAATCAATAATGCCCTTTCCCATACAAGGGTAGAGTGGTTGCGCATGTAAGGTTGGGACAGTCGACAAATCTTAAATCTAATCTGTTTTCGAAAACAACACACACACTTGCCTCGGTACATCACTTCGTCATCAAGTGGTTACCCATCTCATTATCTCCCTCGGGCATAAGTGGCACCCGACGGGGTTTTTGAAAGGTCTTTTGAGAAATACTTTGTCTCCTTCACCATGCATATTCACGTCCCTTTTTGCGTAGCAACTACTTTAGCATCCTATCTACTCCCACCGGCATAACCCTCATAAGAAGGTAGGGTCATGCACAATGCAAGTATCAACGAGGAAGTAACGGTGGCAAACCACCACATGTGGTCACCACAGTATCATGTCTTCGATGCAAGCAATAAAAGTGCTATATGACATGCATAAAAAGGGTTTCATAAACATGGTCAAAGGGCTGCTTGCCTGGCTCAACAAAGTCTTATGGGTCTTCAAAGTCTTCTGGTCCAACTCCTTCGTCAGCAACGCAATCTATCGTCGCAAAATAATTACGAGAAAAATAAGGCAATAATAAAACAAAAAAACCAAAGTGCTCAGAAAAATGGTAACTCATTTTTGTTAAATACTAGGGTGAAAACTAAGAAGGGGAAAATTCCTAGTTTTGGATTTGGAGTCGTGGAAACAGTGCTAGGAATTTTAAATGATAGGCATAAATGTTCAAATTCAAATTTAAATTTGAACAGTGAAGAAAAGTTGGTTTGATAAGAATGAAAACTGCACCAATAAATAGGTGGGATTATTACAAGAATTTAGGAGTTGGAATTATTGCATTTGGATTATTATTTAATCATGTGGATTTGTTTGGAAAACTTACAGAAAAGGAAAAGGAAAAAGGCCACTGTGCAACTGGGCCTATTCAGCCATAGTGCAGCAAGCCCAGGGGGAATCCAGCCCGCGCAAGGCTGCCACGTCGAAGGCGTATTTGGGAAATACGCCTCCAGCCGACGCAGCGAACCGGTGCGAGCGCGTGTGTTTTAAACCTGACGTGTAGGACCCACACGTCAAGACGTGAGGATGACGGACGGGCCCCACGGCCGTCGTCGTCAACCTCGGGTCAGAGAGGGCGGCGAGCTCACTGGCGCCGCTGTGGTCGATGGCGAGGCGATCTGAGGGCACCGACGTGCTCAGGACAAAGTGGCTGTTCGGGTGGAGGTGGAGTTGGTCTCCGGGGTGCAGGGGTTCGCCGGCGACAAGGAAGCTGGCTACAGAGCTTCGGGAGGTGCTTGCCCCGGTCAATTCCGGCTCCAATAGAGGGGGAACAGAGGGAAAATGATCAGGGAGGTGTGGAGGTTCCAGATCGAGGCAGAGGAGTGGCGGAGAGGGCATGTACCCTTAAATCGACATCGACCTGAGGCGGCGGAGCTCGAGCTCGATCTCAAGCTCGGGCTCGTCTGGAGAGGAGTGAGTGGTGTAGGGGGGTGATTAGGGGAGTGAGAGAGCGAGTGGTGAGGAGAGAAGGGCTCGGGGAGGTCCTTAAATAGAAGAACGGCGACGTGTCGTGGACCCGTGCACCAACGGGCTTCTTCTCGTCGCCACAGGGCTCGGGAGGAGTTGGCGCCATGTCTGGGGTGTTGCTGGGCGTGGACTATGCCGAGGGAAGCTAAGGGAGAGGGCGGGGTAAGGCTAGATATGCCGCGTGTGTGAGGCCGCTCATGGAGCTCTCGGGCGGCCGGTGCGCGTGCAAGGAGGGCAACAGGAGGGAGAAGGAGGAGGGGGCCGACCAGCTGTCATGTTGCGGATGTCGAGGCGTCTCGTCGGGCGCGCTGGGGAGGCCCGAGGTGGCCGGTGGCGGTTGTAAGGGGGCGGTTACAGTGCAGGAGCGCACTATAGCGCGCTCCAGAGCGCCCAAATGGCCGGCATGGCCATTTTCTATGTAGTGAGGGCACGGACAAAGGTGTCTGGTGGCTCTAGGGGGGAGTAAAGAATGGGGTAGGGGCATTGGATGCCCTGGGTGGCCACTAGGGTGAGGAGGGAGGTGAGAAAGGAGAAGAATGTTGTTGTCCAAAAGAGTAAATGGGGATGTTTCACTCTTCAATCATTGAGCTGAGGCCAGGGAAGAGTTACTGGAGGTAGCAGAGGACTAGGAGGAGCTGTGGTAAAAAGTTGAGCGCAAGGAGAATAGTGTTAGTGGTCAAAATGGTGATTTTTTAAAAGTGGCAGAAGGTGTTTGATAATGGTTTGGGCAAGCAAAATATTTCCAATTGCTATGAGACTCCACAGGGTGTAATAACACATATAATTAGGGCCTTCCGCCAATTTGGAGCTTATTTGGGCAAAGTTGCCAATGCAACTTTTGTAAACCCTAGAAATTAGCAGAAATGAACTTGTATAGATCTAGTTGAGCAAATCACTTCTCCTTGATGCACTACTTGGTGTAAAGGCCTCATTTGGTCATGTTAACATTCTCACAAAAGTTGGGGTCAAGGAGAGAAAGTTGGTAGTAAAAATTGTTCAAATTTGATTCAGGTCAAAGAGGGTTTTGGGGCATTTTGGTGAACCAAAATGACCTTGATTGACATGAGGCTTTGCAAGGTGATCACAATATGCATTTTTGACTTGCTGGATTTTCCTTGGATTTTTTTGGAAATATTTCCGTTAGAAATATTTCAAATCCTTGAAATGGGCAGAAATGGTTTTGGAATGTTTTGTCCAATATTTTGAACATGACCATGTGTTGAAACTCTTATATATGGAAGATATATGTCTACTGAGTTTCCCTGATTTTTGTAAAATATTTTTAAAACAATAAAATAATTTTTCCCTATTAAACACCATTTCTGGCCTTAAGAAAAAGGTTTTAAATAAAATAGGAAAATAACTCTTAAAATTATATTTTTGTGGTTTATGGGAATCCTATATCTAATAGGTTTCAAATATACTCTTTGAAATATTTTTCATACCCCAAATCAAGTACTTGTAGTGCAAACCTCAATTCAGGGGTTTTTGGAAAACTAATTTTTGAAAATACTATTTGGCCAAATTATTTTTGTAAGAAAATACTATATTGCACTATACACATGGCATGATCATTGGGTAGAAGTTTGGAGCAGGGAGATGAAGTACAGAAGGTGGAGTAGTTGACTTTAAAGGGCACTTGAAAATCACAGAGAGAAAACCAACTCCAAAATAAAAAGCCAAATAATGCAAAAGTTTTTGTTGGTCCAAATTTTCATGATTTATTAATGCAAATGAAATGTTACAAAATTCATGGTGTGACAGACCTACCCCCTTACAAGAATCTCGTCCCCGAGATTCCTAAACTAGGCTTTAAAGAGATACGGAAACTCGGATCTAAGGTAGTCTTCATGCTCCCAGGTTGCTTCTGCTTCAGTGTGGTTTCTCCACTGGACCTTGAAGTACTTGATCGTGCGGCTTCGAGTGTGTCGCTCAGCCTCATCCAAAATGCAGATGGGCCTCTCATGGTAAGTCAAATCAGGCTAAATGTTAATGGCTTGGTGATCGACGTCCTTGTAAAGATCAGACTTGTCTGGAACTTGGAGACACTTCCGGAGTTGTGACACGTGGAATACGTTGTGCACATCAGATAGTTCAGGTGGCAGTTCCAACTGGTAAGCCACTTCTCCGCGTCGTGCGGTGATCTCGAAGGGGCCGATAAATCTTGGTGCGAGCTTTCCCTTAACGTGGAAACGCTTGGTTCCCTTAAGAGGAGCTACTCGCAGGTATACATGGTCTCCGACTTGGAAGTCTACTTGTCGGTGCTGAGTGTCAGCATAGCTCTTCTGTTTCGACTTTGCAGTCTTCAGTTGCTCTCTGACTAGCTGAACTTTCTCTTCTGCTTCACGGAGGATATCGGGCCCAAATACTAGTCCTTCTCCAGTTTCTGACCAATTGAGGGGTGTGCGGCACTTCCGTC
This sequence comes from Aegilops umbellulata, assembly GCA_032464435.1. Taxonomy (NCBI): domain Eukaryota; kingdom Viridiplantae; phylum Streptophyta; class Magnoliopsida; order Poales; family Poaceae; genus Aegilops; species Aegilops umbellulata. Next base: position 445,480,051 of record CP136058.1, read on the forward strand.
CGTATAACACCTCAAATGGTGCCATCTGAAGGCTTGACTGATAACTGTTGTTGTAGGAGAACTCGGCAAAAGGGAAGCAATCTTCCCACCTAGCTCCATATGCTAAGACACAGGCTCAGAGCATGTCTTCGAGTATCTGATTCACTCGTTCTGTCTGACCTCCTGTCTGTGGGTGGAAAGCAGTGTTGAAGGACAACTTGGTCCCCATGGCCTCTTGGAACTTCTTCCAGAACCTTGAGGTAAACTGGGTTCCTCGATCTGACACAATCTCCTTGGGAACACCATGAAGACTTACGATTTTGTTGATGTATAGAGTCGCTAGCTGGTTGCCATCATAGGTAGTCTTCACAGGAATGAAATGGGCTACTTTAGTCAAATGATCGACTATGACCCAGATGGAGTCATGTCCCTTGTTTGACCTAGGTAGTCCAGTGATGAAATCCATTCCGACTTTATCCCATTTCCACTCGGGAACCTTGAGTGGTTGGAGCAATCCAGCAGGTCGCTGATATTCAGCTTTGACCCTTTGGCATACATCACACTCTGCAACATAGGTGGCAATCTCCCTTTTCATCCCGTGCGACCAAAATCTTTCCTTCAGGTCTTGATACATCTTGGTCCCTCCAGGATGGATGGAATACAGGGTGTCATGAGCTTCTTGCAAGATCAAGTTCTTGAGCTCAACCTTGTTGGGTACGCAAATGCAATTCCCAAACCACACAATTCCTTGCTCATCCTCTGAGAATACTGGGGCCTTGCCTGCCTTGATCTTCCTCTTGATGCCTTCAATACTTTCGTGTCCCTTCTGAGCTTCCTTAACATCATGCATCAGGGTAGGCCTAACTTTTTTTTGATGAACTGGACAGTAGGAGAGGCTCCTACTGTTTTTTCATATATATATAAATGGGGGGTGTTACATTGGTACAAGTCATGTACAAGTGGGAGAGGTTGCCAACCTCCAACCCCTAGTGTGGGGTGTACAAGCAAGAAAAGGGTGTAATAAAAAGCTAGGCTAAGGAGTGTACAAAGGATGTGATGGAGGCACCAAGGGCCTCTTTGGTTCTGTGCTGCAGCAAGCTAAAATCTTGAATGAACCTATCGAGCCAAGCGTCAACACTGGGTATGGTGCCTCTGAAGTGTTTATTGTTCCTTTCTTTCCATAGGCTCCAAGCAGCGGTCAAAAAAATATCAAAGAAAAATAACGGTCCGCTCCATGTTTGGTGTATCTCATGAAGGAGTTGAATTCTGCATGAATATGAGGGCCAAATAACACCCAGTTTGCTCCAGCAGGCTTGGCTGAACGAACAAGAGAAGATCATGTGGTCAACTGTTTCCTCAACTTGCAGCCCACAAAGCAGGCACGTGTGGTCATCACCAATGTTGAAGTGCCTTCTTTTCAACATATTCCTAGTGTTTAGCCGGTCATGAATGAGAAGCCACCCAAAGACTTTGATATGCATAATGCAATGCGACTTCCACAAGTGCGAGAAGGTAGGGTGCGCATCAGCCTCTCTGAAGCAGAATTATAGTAGTCCGAAGCCTTGAACTCAGATTTGCCCCAAATATACGACCAGATGTCATATTCACTTTCCACAAGTGCGAGAAGGTAGGGTAGGCCTAACTTCGAGGTTGGCCAAGAATCCTGGTGCAACCAGTTCCAACCCGAAGCTTTCAAGTTCTTCATACAAGGCGGGTAGCCTTTCCTTAATCATAGCGTTCAAGGAACAAGCCTTTCTGCTTAATGCATCTGCTACCACGTTAGCCTTCCCAGGGTGGTATTGAACACTGAGGTCATAATCCTTGATCAACTCTAGCCACCTTCTCTGCCTCATGTTCAATTCCTTCTGAGTGAAAATATACTTCAGACTTTTGTGATCTGTGTATATCTCACACCGCTTCCCTAGGAGGTAATGTCGCCAAGTTTTCAGGGCATGAACTACAGCTGCCAACTCGAGGTCATGAGTAGCATAGTTCTCTTCATGAGGCCGTAGTTGCCTTGAAAGGTAAGCTACGACTTGGCCCTCTTGCATCAGGACACCTCCCAGTCCGGTTCTTGACGCATCACAATATATCACAAATTCCTTGTGTATATCTGGTGTGGCCAAAACTGGGGCGGTGGTCAGTCTCTTTTTCAGCTCCTGGAAGCTTTCTTTGGACTTCGGCGTCCATTCAAACTTCTTGTCTTTCTTCAAGAGATGGGTCATGGGTCGGGCAATGCTTGAGAATCCTTCAACGAACTTGCGGTAATATCCTGCGAGTCCGACGAAGCTTCTGACTTCCTTCACATTGCTTGGGGATTGCCATTCAGTCACGGCTTCAATCTTAGCGGGATCGACCGACAATCCTTCTTCGGTCAAAACATGACCCAAGAATCCAACTTCACGCGATTCGCACTTGCTGAACTTGGCATACAGTTGGTGCTCTCGAAGCTTGTCTAGGACCATCCTCAAGTGTTGCTCGTGCTCTTCTTCCGTCTTCGAGAAGACAAGAATGTCATCAATGAAGACAACGACAAACTTGTCCAAATATTCCATGAAGACCTTATTCATGAGATACATGAAGTAAGCTAGGGCATTGGTCAATCCAAAGGACATGAACGTGCACTCATACAGGCCATATCTGGTTACAAATGCCGTCTTCGGAATATCTTGAGGTCTGATTTTCAGCTGGTAGTACCCAGATCTGAGGTTGATCTTGGAGAACACCTTGGCCCCGTTGAGTTGATCAAACAGATCTTCAATCTTGGGAAGTGGATACTTGTTCTTGATTGTAACTTCATTGAGGGAGCGGTAGGCAATGCACAAGCGGATGGTACCGTCCTTCTTTGCCACAAATAGAATAGGTGATCCCCAAGGGGAGGCACTAGGGCAGATAAATCCCTTCCTCAACTGCTCTTCTAGTTGCTTCTTCAACTCTGCTAACTCTTCCGATCCCATTCTATAAGGCTTCTTATAGATGGGTCATGCTCCGGGTATGAGCTCGATGATGAACTCAATGTCTCGGTCAGGAGGCATTCCTGGTAGCTCATCAGGAAAGACATCGGGGTATTCGTATACTACCGGCACTTGCTCCAATCCAACTTCTGACAGACAGTTGACTTGGGCGCCTTGAGCAGGGTTGGGAGCAAACTTAACTTCGACTCCTTGGTCATTGGTCACAGTGACGGTTCGGTTGGCGCAATCTAACAAGCCTTGGTGCTTGATGAGCCAATCCATTCCTAAGATCACATCCAAGCCTTGCGATCTTAAGATGATAAGGTCTGCTAGGAAGTCTACCCCATTAATGACAATCCCGACTCCTTTACATCCTATCTTGGCTCTCATCTCTACTCTGGGGGTTTGTACCACCATAGGGTTATTCAGGGGTGTAGGGGTCATGCCGCTCTTTAATGCAAACTCATGGGTGACAAATGAATGTGTGGCTCCAGAATCAAACGAGACAGTTGCAGGTGCTGAGTTAACAAGGAACGTACCCAGCACGACGTCCGGGTCTTCCTGGGCTTCTTCTGCAGTGACATGATTCACACGACCCATGCTGTTGTTGGGCGGGTTGTGGGGAGCTTGGTTCCTTGGTGGCAATCCACGGCTGTCGGTGTCAAAACCGGCGGATCTCGGGTAGGGGGTCCCGAACTGTGCGTCTAGGCGGATGGTAACAGGAGACAAGGGACACAATGTTTTACCCAGGTTCGGGCCCTCTTGATGGAGGTAAAACCCTACGTCCTGCTTGATTAATATTGATGATATGGGAAGTACAAGATTAGATCTACCACGAGATCAAGGAGGCTAAACCCTAGAAGCTAGCCTATGGTATGATTGTTGTATGTTGTCCTACGGACTAAAACCCTCCGGTTTATATAGACACCGGAGAGGGTTAGGGTTACACAAAGTCGGTTACAATGGTAGGAGATCTAAATATCCGCATCGCCAAGGAAAGTCCCATCCGGACAGGGGACGAAGTCTTCAATCTTGTATCTTCATAGTCCAGGAGTCCGGCTGAAGGTATAGTCCGGCCATCCGGACACCCCCTAATCCAGGACTCCCTCAGTAGCCCCCGAACCAGGCTTCAATGACGACGAGTCCGGCGCGCAGATTGTCTTCGGCATTGCAAGGCGGGTTCCCCTCCAGATTCCGTGTACCTGTTGAATAATGTCCTGTTTTTTTGTAAATGCGGCGCTCCTTGGCTTCTACGCCTAATAATGGCCGCCTTCCATGTGTCAAATGAATATGAAAAGTCTGGGTGTTTTTACATTCACACCCCTAGTCGCGTAAATGAGCCGCCTATTTAAAGAGATGGGGATTTAGATCCAAACCACACCTTCTCCCCTCTGCGAGTAGTCATCAGAGCGCATCCAGCAAAGGTCCATTCCACCATGGCCAGCCGTCGCAACTCCTCCTCTCGCTCTTCTAGTCCTAAGCCTGGAGACTGGGAGAGGTGCTCCATCCCGCATAGCGAGCTAGTATCGCTTCAGACCAAGGGATTCCTCCCTCCGGCCTATATGGTCCCGGTCCGAGCCGGACTCGCCACCTATAATGGCGGAGAGCAAGCGGAGAGCGCCCCCAATCCCTCCAAAGGAGAGCGGGTATGCCTCGTCCCTTATCTAATAAGAGGACTTGGATTTCCAATTCATCCGTTTCTCCGGGTGCTTCTGGAGTTCTATGGCCTCCAGCTGCACAACCTCACGCCCGCCTCTATATTGCATATCGCGGGCTTCGTTGCCCTTTGCGAGCTGTTCTTGGGTGTTGAGGCGCATTTCGCGCTGTGGAAGAGGCTATTCTGCCTGGTGCCCCGTTCTCAAGAGGGGTCAATATATCAAGTGGGCGGAGCCGAAGTGTAGCGCATCGCCGGGACCGGATATCTATCCGGAACCCCAAAGAAGGCGTCCGAGGACTGGCCTTTAGAATGGTTCTATATAGAGGATGTCCCGCTGCCGGATCCTGTTCGGATCGGCCTCCCTGAATTCAACAGTGCTCCCCTGAAGAAACGCCTAAGCTGGCGTCCACGGAGCTCTCAGAGAGAAAGCGACAGGGACGTCCTTTACCTGATGGGCCGGATAAGACTATTGGCTCATTCCGGACTAACCATGATCGGAGTCATGGCCGTATGCATCATGCGGGGGGTGCAGCCGCTTCAGTACAGTGGCCACCCCATGTGGGACTTCAACGGGGAGGATGACGCCTCCCGTCACCGCCGTAAAGGGCCGGAATCGGCTGTCTCTCTGATAAAGATCTTGTCCGCTTTGTACAAGGGAGAAGAGGAGGAATTCCTCCACGTCAACCCTCAGGGTGGATTTGCTATGTACAACCCTCCGAGTTGGGTAAGTGGGCAATTTTACTTGTCCATCCGTCCATTATTAATTATATAGTCTAACGACTTCAACGCAGGAACGGCGCCAGGAAGTAAAGGAAATAAACAGCCCTCCTCCGCAGCCCGAGGATCCAGAACGGTCCCTTGATCCGGCCTCCGAAGAGGATCCGGACTTATCTGTGGAGCTGATTAACGGGGTGTTTTATCAGCTGAGCAAGGACAATACCTTGGTGGCCATTATGGCCGATTACCCAGGGCTACTCCCGGCCTCCCAGGTAACTGAGACCGGAGTCCCATCACCTCGAAAGGGGATCCGCCCTTGCGTGTTTTCAGTTTCCTGACAACAACCGTGTTTTGCAGGGGAGGTTCCTGAGGCGGGAGGCCGAGCCTGCGGCGACTAGCCAACGATGGGCTGCGGGGCCCCGTGGGGTAAAAAGAAATGTAGTCCGGACTGAGGCGCCGGCGCAAAGGTAAAGCGCGCCTTTTTATTCCCAGGTGTTATTCCTTCAAGGCATATTGACACTCGTGCTCTGTTCAGGACAAACAGACCTCGCCGGACTATATCCGGAGAGGCTGCCAATCGCGCCTCCACCAGCCAGGCTCCACAGCCCGGTCCGGAGGCGGAGGCGAACACGAGGCGCGCACCGGACGCTCCTCCGACAGAGGATGCGGACAGGCTGTCTGCCACCCATTCCGAGGTGGAGAGTGCCATGAACCACCGGCGCCGCCGCACAGTTCTTCGCGACGCTTGTTTCTCCCAAGAGGCGTTGGATGCCTTCAATTCGGGAGATGCGTATCTCCGTGCCACTCAAAATGGTCTAGCCAGAGCCACGGAGCAATATGTAAAAGACATACGGGTGAGAAAAGTTGATGGTTATATATATCAGTAGCCCCCGAGACTTGAAACAGTTAGAATAACTGATTTAAGGATCATGTAATACGCAGGTTCTTTCAGAGAAGAATACCCAACTGTCCCAGGAGCTAAAAGAGTGCAAAGCCCAACTTGAGGCTACACTAGCCGCGACAGGGGAGCCCAAGGTGACCCCCTCTGGTAATATATGCTTCAAAAAAGATAAGTATTATGTGAAATGCGGCGTATGTGCGAATCTGACAAATGAAATTGCAGATGGCGTCGGACTGGATCCGGAAAAGCAACAACTTCTACGCCAGCTAGAGGCTGGTGAGAGCGTGCTAACAAAGGTGAGGTGGGAGAAGAATGATCTCCAAGATGCCAACACCAAGTTGGGCGTTGAACTGAAAGATGTTCGTGCCCAGCTGTCGGACTCCGTTAAGGAGAATCAGCGGCTTCGACGCGGCATATTTAGTAAGTGCTTGAGCGAACCTTTGAAAGAAAAGAGTTCGGCGAGGAAGTCTAATAACAGAGTAATGTATGTAGGTGTGCTAACAGGTCGTCCTGCAGAGGAGATGCCCGGTTCTACGGGTGACCTCCTTCCCGAGCTCTCACAACTACATGAGCGAGTTCGGCAGGTGATGCGGGGCATCGCCCAGGCCTTGTGGCCATCCATTTCCATGCCTGAAGGAATCGGAGAGCTTGCAGAGCAGCTGAAGGGGGCGCGGCGGCGCTTTCGATTGTGGAAGATATCGTCCTGTCGTCAAGGCGCCAGGGAGGCATGCGCCATGGTGAAGACGCGGTACACAAGGGCTGACCCAAACCACATGGCCGAGGTCGGACCGGTGGGGCCTGACGGGAAGGAGATCCCTGTAAGCTTAGTATACGGCCAAGTAGAATTGGCCGCAAAGTATTCCCAGCAGGACTGTAAGCTAGACAGCCTGTTAGATGGTATTGAAGAGGAATACAATCAGTCGTAATGACTATGTAATTTGAATTGACATGTGTAATGCCTTCTAGCCGGATTGTAGATCGTTTGTCATGGCCGACCTTTTCGGTTCGACCTCCGGACCTGACGGTCTGGAGTGTGTCCGAATACCCTTGCGGTTATATAAGAACCGGGGTATGCATGGAGACCAGGCGTAGGGGTCATTAGTGCTTGAACAAACAAGTGCCCAACTAGTTATGTTATATTACATGGTTAGTAAGAAACATCTTCCAGGGAGAATAGTTCCGTTAGGGGTTCCTTTCCCTGGGAGGCATGCCCTAAAGTGCATGTTTGGAGTGCGAAAAGGGACGCAGAAAAAACATCTGGGGACATATAAATAAATAAGTAAAAAGATCATCTTGAGTTCATCGACCGAATATTCCCTTAAGAACGCTAGCTTTAGGCTTCACCCAGTCTGAGGTACACATCCGACTGACCCGGCAGTAACAATCGCAGAGGTGCTCCCTTTACCACCTAGCCGAACAATCAGGAATGTAGGGGTAAGCACAGGAGCCAGGCAATCCAGCTTGGCCAAAACTTAAGTCATATCGATGCATATAATGGTGAATAAAAGGCACATGCGGAAGTTTGACACATGTGTTGGGCATGAAGCCTGTATAAATAAGCTTCTGTTTAAAGAAGCCCCCAGGTTTAGTGAGTGCGGGTAGCGTGTCACTTGATGAGCCTTTAAGGGCTATAAGAGAGAAAAGGGGGGAAGGAGAGAAATGTAAGACAGAAAATGTAAAAAATGGACAGAGGAAGGAGACGAACACAAAGTCCGGCGCTAGGCATAGAATCTTCGGAGACGGGCTGCGTTCCATGGGTTCGGCTCGAGTCGGTTATCCGATGCACCTCACAGGCGGTACGCTCCACCAGTCAGGACTTGGTCAATTATGAAGGGACCTTCCCACTTGGGCTTGAGTTTGTCCTTTTTCTTGTCCGGCAGGCGTAGAACTAGTTCGCCAACATTTTAATTTTTGGCCCGTACTTCTCTGCTTTGATATCTTCGAGCTTGCTGTTGATAGAATGCGGAATGGGCTTTTGCCACGTCACGCTCCTCCTCCAAAGCGTCCAAACTGTCCTGCCGATCGAGCTCGGCTTCTCTTTCTTCGTACATGCGCACTCGAGGTGAGTCATGAATTATGTCGCAAGGCAGAACTGCCTCTGCACCGTACACCATGAAGAATGGTGTGTATCCGGTGGTGCGATTCGGCGTGGTCCGCAGCCCCTAGAGTACGGAGTTGAGCTCCTCTACCCAGTGCGTGTTAGATTCCTTGAGGGACCGCACTAATCTGGGTTTGATGCCGCTCATGATAAGACCATTTGCACATTCGACCTGGCCATTAGTTTGTGGGTGATAGACGGAAGCATAATCGAGCTTGATGCCCATGTTTTTGCACCAGAGTTTTACCTCGTCGGCCGTAAAGTTTGTGCCGTTATCAGTGATGATGCTGTGGGGGACGCCGTAACGGTGTACGCCCCTGGATATAAAGTCTATCACCGGTCCGGATTCGGCCGTCTTAACAGGCTTGGCTTCTATCCATTTGGTGAACTTGTCCACCATGACCAGTAAGTATTTTTTCTTGTGGGTTCCGCCTTTAAGGGGTCCAACCATGTCAAGCCCCCAGACCGCGAAAGGCCAAGTGATGGGGATAGTTTGGAGGGCGGTGGGTGGCATATGGCTTTGGTTTGCAAAAGGCTGGCAACCGACGCATCGTTGGACCAAGTCCTGAGCGTCTGCCCGGGCCGTCGGCCAATAAAAGCCTGTACGGAAAGCCTTGCTTACAAGGGACCGAGCTGCAGCGTGATGACCACCGAGTCTGGCATGAATTTCAGCCAGCAAGTTCCGCCCTTCCTCTTCGGAGATGCACCTTTGAAGGATTCCGGTAGTGCTTTTCTTATAAAGTTCTCCCTCATGGACTTTATAGGCCTTAGATCGCCGCACTATGCAGCGTGCCTCGTTTTGGTCCTCTGGGAGTTCCTGCCTAGTAAGGTAGGATAGGAATGGTTCTATCCACAGGGCGATGACGGCCATTATTACGTGGGATGAAGTTGTAATTTCATTGGCAGAGCCTCCAATTATGTCAGATTGTTCGGTGTCGGACAGTGCGGTTGGGTCCGGGCTGTTATTACCAGGTTCCCCTTCACATACTACGGATGGCTTGAATAGCCTTTCCAAGAAGATGTTGGGGGGGAATGCATCGCGTTTTGCGCCGATGCGTGACAGGACATCTGCCGCCTGATTGTTTTCTCGGGCTATATGGTGAAACTCAAGCCCTTCGAACCGAGCTGACATTTTTAAGATGGCGTTGCGGTAAGCTGCCATTTTTGGATCCTTGGCGTCGAAATCTCCATTTATTTGGGATATCGCGAGATTTGAATCCCCGTGCACCTCTAGGCGTTGAATGCCCATGGATACTGCCATCCGAAGACCATGTTAAAGGGCCTCGTATTCGGCTGCATTGTTGGAGTATGTGTACATAATCTGGAGTACATATTGAACTGTGTCTCCTGTGGGGGACGTCAAGACGACGCCAGCCCCTAGTCCAGCCAACATTTTGGAGCCGTCAAAGTGCATGATCCAGTTTGAATATGTGTCGTACTCTTTAGGGAGTTCGACCTCCGTCCATTTTGCGATGAAGTCGGCCAAAACTTGCGACTTAATAGCTCGCCGTGGCTTATAAGTTATGTCGAACGGGAGGAGCTGATGGCCCATTTTGCAATCCGGCCCGTTGCGTCGCGGTTGTTTATAATATCCTTGAGTGGTACTTCCGAGGCTACTGTTATCGAACACTCTTGAAAGTAGTGTCGTAGATTCCGGGATGCCATGAATACCGCGTATGCAATCTTTTGATAATGCGGGTACCGTGATTTGCATGGAGTGAGGACAGTGGACACATAGTAGACCGGTTTTTGAAGGGGGAATTTGTGTCCGTTCGTTTACCGCTCGACGACGAGCACTGCGCTGACAACCTGATGGATTGCTGCAATGTACAATAGCATTGGTTCGCCGATGTTTGGCGCGGCCAGGACTGGGTTTGTTGCCAATATGGCTTTTATTGCGTCGAGTCCGGCCGTGGCGGCATCCGTCCACTCGAAGTGTTCGGTGCGCCGAAGGAGGCGATAGAGGGGTAGTGCCTTTTCTCCCAAGCGGGAGATGAAGCGGCTTAGAGCCGCCACGCATCCGGTTAATTTTTGTATTTGTTGGTCCTTTGGGATATCCAATTGTGACAAAGCTCGGATCTTGGCTGGATTTGCTTCGATTCCTCTACCGAATACAATGAAGCCCAAGAGCTTTCCGGCTGGAACGCCGAAAACGCATTTTTCCGGGTTGAGCTTGATGTCATATGTTCAGAGGTTATCAAATGTAAGCCTCAAGTCGTCTACTAGAGATTCGACATGTCTTGTTTTGACGACCACATCATCCACGTATGCCTCCACTGTTTTGCCGATCTGGTTTGCCAGACATGTCTGAATCATGCGCTGATATGTTGCGCCGGCGTTTTTGAGCCCTAAGGGCATTGTGTCGAAGTAGAATGGGCCATATGGTGTGATGAATGCCGTTGCGGCTTGGTCTGACTCTGCCATCTTGATTTGATGGTAGCCGGAGTATGCATCGAGGAAACAGAACGAATCGTGTCCTGCGGTGGCGTCGATAATTTGATCGATGCGGGGGAGGGGGAAGGGATCCTTTGGGCAAGCCTTGTTAAGGTCTTTAAAATCAATGCACAGGCGCCAGGATTTGTCCTTCTTTGGTACCATCACCAAGTTTGCTAGCCAGTCCGGATGTTTTATATCCCTGATGAATCCGGCCTCCAGTAGCTTGGCTAGCTCCTCCCCCATGGCCTGTCTCTTTGGTTCGGAAAAACGCCGAAGAGCTTGTTTGACAGGTTTGAATCCTTTTAGGATATTTAAGCTGTGTTCGGCCAGCCTGCGTGGGATTCCTGGCATGTCTGAAGGGTGCCAGGCGAAGATGTCCCAATTTTCACGTAAGAATCCTCATAGTGCGGCGTCTACATCAGGGTTTAATTGTGCCCCGATGGAAGCTGTTTTATTGGGGTCCGTTGGATGGACCTGGAATTGGACTATTTCGTCCGCTGGTTTAAAGGAGGTGGACTTGGATCTTTTGTCGAGTATCACATCGTCCCTGTTTATCGTGGAGCGCAGTGTAGTCAGTTCCTCAGCCGCTAGGGCTTCGGATAGTGCCTCAAGGGCCAGTGCGGCTGTCTTGTTTTCGGCGCGGAGCGCTATGTCCGGATCACTAGCGAGAGTGATAATTCCGTTTGGCCCGGGCATCTTGAGCTTCATGTACCCGTAATGGGGTATTGCTTGGAAGATTGTAAACGCTTCCCGCCCTAGCAGAGCGTGGTATCCGCTACTGAATGGGGCCACATGGAACGTGACCTCTTCGGACCTGTAATTATCCGGCGTGCCGAACACCACATCTAGTGTGATTTTTCCTGTACAGCGCGCTTCCCGACTAGGGATTATTCCTCTAAAGGTTGTGCTGCTTCGCTCGATGCGGTTCCAATCTATTTCCATTTTTTGAAGGGTTTCCTCATAAATGAGGTTCAATCCGCTGCCTCCATCCATGAGTACCTTGGTGAGGCGAAAGTCGTCCACTATTGGACTAAGGACCAATGCGGCTGGTGCTCGGGCTGTTCGGAATTTAGGTTCATCCCTGGCATTGAAAGTAATAGCCGTGTCACTCCATGGGTTTATTGTTGCTACTTGATAAACTTCGGCAAGGCTGCGGAGTGTTCTTTTCGCATATTATTTGATGCGAAAGTATCGAAGACTGTGAAGACTGTACTGGTGTCCCTGGGGTGGCTTTCTGCGGCCTCCGGATTTAGGAGGTCTTCGCCAATTTTGGCCACCTGCCGGAGTGTCCAACATGCTCTATGGATGTGAGTTGGTGTGGCGTCTTCTGTACTATGAATTTTACAGGGTCCATTAAGCCATCCTTCCAGTACGGTTCCATGCCCTGTAGAGGGTTTTGGTTTTTTGGTGTTTAACCCGGGTGTCTGACGATGATGCACCCTTTTATTTCGGACGAGGTTTCTATTCAGGGCCGGATTGTCCCAAAATTTTATTTCGGTTTTCCAGGCGCTTTCCATCGCACAGTACTTTTGTACTATGGACGCCAAGTCAGCGAAGCGTGTAATATCACGACGACTTATGGCATTGAGGATTCCCTTGTCCGTGCAATTATTGCAGAAGATTGAGATTGCGTCTTCCTCGCGGCAGTCCTTTATCCTGTTCATAACCAGGAGGAATCTGGCCCAGTAATGATGTACTGTTTCTTCGGGCTTTTGTCTGATTTGGGATAGATCGCTTATGTTCGGGTGGGTGGGTGGAATTAAATCCGAAACCTCACTCAATCTGAGACTCAGAGGCCAAGGAGTTTCCGAACTCTGAAGTTTGGATTCTTGGATTTTGTCCAATGAATCTAGCCCGTTGCCTGATTCTAAGTTCAGGTCTTGAGTTACATCCTCCCCTCTGCGGGTATCCGGCTTGGAGGGATCGAGAATCCGGACGTAGCTAGTCCTTAAGATAGATGAAGGGTCACCGCACCGCGCCTCTACCACGGCAACGTGATGGCTGACTTGGGGAGAGTTAATCTCTCTTAGATCGGGTTTAAGCCCAACCTGGTCGTAATCCGTAGCGACCCCCAGGGCGGTGATGCAATCCAAGAGCTCGTTTACGGAAGAGAGCTCCATTGGATCTAGCTGCTCGGCGAGTTCCAAGCTGACGTGATGATTGCTTTTGATGACCCGAGAGGTCATCGTCGGTGCAACAGCCGAACAGGCGGTCATAAGAAAACCACCTAGCCGGAGAGTTTGGCCGACAGCCAAAGCTCCCTCAGCAACGGTGTCGTCTTTAAAGATGGGAAGAGGCATCCTTCCTGATTGCGACGGCACAGAGGAACTCTCAATGAAAGCACCAATGTCGGTGTCAAAACCGGTGGATCTCGGGTAGGGGGTCCCGAACTATGCGTCTAGGCGGATGGTAACAGGAGACAAGGGACACAATGTTTTACCCAGGTTCGGGCCCTCTTGATGGAGGTAAAACCCTATGTCCTGCTTGATTAATATTGATGATATGGGAAGTACAAGAGTAGATCTACCACGAGATCAAGGAGGCTAAACCCTAGAAGCTAGCCTATGGTATGATTGTTTTATGTTGTCCTACGGACTAAAACCCTCCGGTTTATATAGACACCGGAGAGGGTTAGGGTTACACAAAGTCGGTTACAATGGTAGGAGATCTAAATATCCGCATCGCCAAGCTTGCCTTCCACGCCAAGGAAAGTCCCATCCGGACACGGGACGAAGTCTTCAATCTTGTATCTTCATAGTCCAGGAGTCCGGCTGAAGGTATAGTCCGGCCATCCGGACACCCCCTAATCCAGGACTCCCTCAATGGCCTTGCCCTGAGTTCTGCACATTGGGGTGCGGGGCGTCGGGCTTCTTGTTGGGGCAATTCTTGGAGTAGTGTCCTGGCTGACCACATCCGAAGCAAGTGACTTGATTGGGGTTGCTGCTCTTGCCGGCATTGTTGTTGGGGTTGTTGTAAGCTGGCCAGGGGTTGGCATACTGCTGAGGCTGATAGTTGGTGCGGGGTGCAAGGGCTCTTGGCTGCTGATAGGTTGGCTTGACTTGGGCTGGCTGCCACGGGCGAGGCTTCTGGTTGCTGGAGCTACCCTTGCTGATCATCTTGCGCTTACGAGTATCGTCCAAAGCATGTCGCTTGTCCTCTAGCATGAGTGCCTTGTTCACCAGATCAGGAAAGGTCAGGCAGTCACACACAACAAGCGAGTACTGCAGAGTCTGGTTAAGGCCTTCCATGAAGCGCTCGGCAGCATCAGTGCTGACATCCTGTAGGATCGGAAGTATGTCTAGAGGGGGATGATTAGACTACTTGACCAAATAAAAACTTAACCTTTTCCCAATTCTAGTTCTTGGCAGATTTTAGCAACTTTAGGACAAGTCAAGAAATCATCACACGATTCAAGCAAGCATGCAAAGAGTATATAGCAGCGGAGAGTAAAGCATGCAACTTGCAAGAATGTAAAGGGAAGGGTTTGGAGAATTCAGACGCAATTGGAGACACGGATGTTTTTCCCGTGGTTCGGATAGGTGGTGCTATCCTACATGCACGTTGATGGAGACTTCAACCCACGAAGGGTAACGGTTGCGCGAGTCCACGGAGGGCTCCACCCACGAAGGGTCCATGAAGAAGCAACCTTGTCTATCCCACCATGGCCATCGCCCACGAAGGACTTGCCTCACTAGCGGTAGATCTTCACGAAGTAGGCGATCTCCTTGCCCTTACAAACTCCTTGGTTCAACTCCACAATCTTGTCGGAGGCTCCCAAGTGACACCTAGCCAATCTAGGAGACACCACTCTCCAAGAAGTAACAAATGGTGTGTTGATGATGAACTCCTTGCTCTTGTGCTTCAAATGATAGTCTCCCCAACACTCAACTCTCTCTCTCACAGGATTTGGATTTGGTGGAAAGAAGATTTGAGTGGAAAGCAACTTGGGGAAGGCTAGAGATCAAGATTCATATGGTAGGAATGGAATATCTTGGCCTCAACACAAGGGTAGGTGGTTCTCTCTCAGAACATATGAATTGGAAGTGTAGATGTGTTCTGATCGCTCTCTCCACGAAAGAAGAGGAGGTGGAGGGGTATTTATAGCCTCCACACAAAATCCAACCGTTACACACAATTTACCAATCTCGGTGGGACCGAATCAACAAACTCGGTCGGACCGAAATAGTAAACCTAGTGACCGTTAGAGATTTTCGGTGGGACTGACATGCAACTCGGTAGGACCGATATGGTTAGGGTTAGGGCATAACGTAATCTCGGTGAGACCGATTACACAAACTCGGTGAGACCGATTTGGTAATTAGCTAACCAGAGAGTTGGTCAGGTAAACTAGATGGGACCGATTTGCTCTTTCGGTGAGACCGAAATGTTACAAAAGGGAAACAGAGAGTTTACATTGCAATCTCGGTGGGACCGATCCGCTCTTTCGGTGAGACCGAAAAGTTACGAAAAGGAAACAGAGAGATTGCAACCCCATCTCGGTGAGACCGAGATCCCTTTTGGTAGACCGATTTGCTAGGGTTTGGCAGTGGCTTATGACAAGTGAAACTCGGTGGCGCAGGATAGAAAGAACCGGTAGGACCGAGTTTGGCTTGGAGTTTAGGTCATTTGTGGATATGGGAAAGTAGCTGAGGATTTTGGAGCATATCATTAAGCACATGAAGCAAAAGTCTCATTAAGCAACACCTCATCCCTCCTTGATAGTATTGGCTTTTCCTATGGACTCAATGTGATCTTGGATCACTAAAATGTAAAATGAAGAGTCTTGAGCTTTTGAGCTTGAGCCAATCCTTTGTCCTTAGCATTTTGAGGGTTCCACTTTCACCATCCATGCCATGCCAATCAATGAGCTTTCCTGAAATAATTTTCTTGGAATAGCATTAGCTCAATGAGCTATATGTTGTTATGAATTACCAAAACCACCTAGGGATAGTTGCACTTTCAATCTCCCCCTTTTTGGTAATTGATGACAACATATAGATCAAAGCTTCGACAAATGATAATAAGAATGAATTATATCGTTGCTTTGAGAAGTATGTGATAAGTAAGAGCTCCCCCTAAATTTGTGCATATTTAAAATTTGCTTTGGACTGCAAATGCACAAAGAGTTAGAATTATGGGTTACTCTTCCATGTCACATACATCTTGGTGGAGCGCTCAAAATGATAATAATGAAATACATGCACTCATCACCAAGAAAAGTGAATGATCACATAAGATAGATAAGATATATCAAGCATGCATAAGTGTAGCTTATGATCAAACACATGATCATCAATGTCTCAAAAGCATATCAAAGTATCTCGACCAAAAGCAAACAGTGTTTGAAAAAACACCAAATAAAGCAAGAGAGAAAAACAACACTCTCTCTCTCGAAGCCTATGATCTATACATTTTTCTCCCCCTTTGGCAACAAGTTACCAAAAAGTTCCTAGAAAATGCATAGTGCGAAATCGACACTCAGGCTTGATCTTCTGGTGGTGGTGGAGTCCGGATCACTCCAAGAACGAAGGCTTCCGTTGACGTGGTTGGAGCTGGAGCTGGAGTGGATGCTGGAGCTGGTTGGGCTGGTGCTGTAGCTGGAGCTGAGGTGGTGGCTCTTGTGTCAGGAACTGGCACTGCACTGGACCTTTGAGCTCGTGGCACTCTGGCAAATGCATCAGTGGTAGTCTTCCCTTTCTTGTCCTGCATGTCATCTTGGAGTTGCTCCACTGCAGTCTGAATCTCCTATCACCTTGATATCCAAGTAATAGAACATTTGCTCTACGATTCTCTCTAAGCTCGCCTGGTTCTGAGTTAGGGTGGCCAGTCCTTTCTCAATCCGCAGGGTGGATGCAATCAGGTAACTGAGCTACTCTTGCTTGTTTTTCAAGAAGTACTCAGATGCCTCCTCTTGAGTTGGCAGCTTTCTCCTTCCTTGCCTTCTCCTTCTTAGCTTGTGCTTGAACTGATGATGGTTCATTTTCATTCATCACAACTTGATTGTCCTCGAAATATGGATGAATAGGCAAATGTTCCTTGTCCAACAAGTATGTGTATGTGCCCATTCTTGAGTTAATCAACATCTGGATCTGAGGGGCATAACCACAGATCCTCTTCTGATCTGCTGCAGTCCTCTTGATAGTCTCTACTATGAGGCTCATGACCTTAAACTTCTGAGGCACATCAAATATATGAAGCAAGTTGATGGCATGACCTCTGATCATCCTGTGATCTCTAGACTTGGGTAAGAGTGTGTGCCTAAGGATCCAGTTGATCATAGGCAGTCCTGACAACAAGTGTTTTACAGACCCAAACTGGTGAGTGTCAAGATCATCTGCTGGAATCTCCTTGTACATATTTGCCATAGTGTTATGATCCATCTTTTACTTGGCATAGACATCCAAGTCACCTTCATTTTCCTCTGGGGCATTGATCAACTTTGCCCATTCCTCAACAGTTGATTGGTACCTTGTACCTTCAGACATCCATGTGATCCTTCCATCTGGATAGAAATGTGCTGTGGAGTAGAACTGCATGATCAGCTCCTCATTCCACTTTGTGAGCTTCTGCCCAACAAAGTCAGCTACTCCACATGCCTTGAAGCTGTCTTGCACTCCATGGTAGTGCTCTTCATTTTCCTTGATATATTCCCAGTCGACCCATCTCATGTCACACACAACAGGCTTCTTGTCCAACAAGACTGTCTCATAGAAGTCCTGTTGTTCCTTAGTGTGGAACCTGTAGTCAACAGCTGTCCTCCTCCTAGTAGCATATGGATCCTCTGCTCTCCACTTCCTTAGCCCAGAGTCTCTTCTGATCTTAATATCCTCAGCCACAGGATGAGCATCATTGTGGTCTGGGATCTTGGGCTTCAACTTTCTCAGCACTTGGCCTTCCTCTTCTTCTGCAGTTTCAGGCACTGGGGCCTTGTTCTTCTCAGCAGCTGGGATGCTTATTGTATTTCTCTTTGGTTTTGGCTTTGGAGCTGGCTTGGCCTTGGGTGCAGCCTTGGGCGCTTCCTTGGGCTTAGATGCAGTTGCCCCTGATCTTATAGCATCACCCATCAGTTTGGGTGCCTTAGGTGCTGGTGCAGCAACCTCTTCTTCTTCTTCATCAGAAGAATCTATCCTCATAGAAGGCTTGCCAACAACTCTGGTAGTGGTTGTTCTAGCTCTCTTCTTTTTCTTGTCCTGGCCAATTTCTTCCTCTTCAGATTCCATAGTGAATTTTATAGTTTCCTTAGGAACAGCCTTCCTAGGCTTGGAGGTAGGAACTCTCCTAGCAGGTGCTTTCTTGTGCATTCCTGGCTTGATGGCTGCAGCTAAGCCATACTCCTTCTTGAGCACAACTCTCTTGGAAGTTGCTTCCTCCTCTGCCACATAGTCCTCATCTTCTGATTCTAAGGTTCTCTTCTTCCTTTGTCTTGTGGCAGCTTTTGGCAGGTTGTTGGGGGTGCTCCTGCTGCCTTCATCTAAAGAGCTGGAGGGACTAGTGCCATCACTCATTTGCACTGGCTGCTCTGACAAGTTCTGGCTATCACTCTGGTCTGACATGATGAACAAGCTGACTGCTGACCCTGTGAATAGTTTATAGATGAGGTAGAGTGGATGAGCATCACAAAATGCAGAGATTTTTGCAAAAGATTGATTCAAAAACTTAGTTTTAGTTTCCCATAGAAAGCATTTCGGATCTACCGATTTTTAAACTTGGTGATACTGAAGCAGTTTTTGGAACCTAAACTAGTGAACTCGGTCAGACCGAGTCACAGTTCGGTGGCACCGAGACTGCTAGGGTTTCACAAAGTTCCAAAATCGGTCACACCGATTAGCAATACTCGGTCAGACCGAGTCTTACTTGTGCAATGGCATAAGCCAAATCGGTGGGACCGAGTTTTTCAACTCGGTGGGTCCGAGATGGTTTCGGTGGAAACCTAACCCTAAAATTTTCGAATCAAACCTATTCTACGAGTTCATTGACTGGATAGGAGTTTATCAAACGTGGCAAGAATCATTATGATCACAATATGCTAGGAATCGGATTGGGGAATAGCACAAAGATCGAGTCCATACCCTAGTTCGGCGGAGACTCGCTACGGCAGCAATGGCGGGGTTGATTCCCGTTGACGGCGACGGAGACCAGCGACTGGAGGCGGCTGGCAGCGAGGAGACGATCCGGAGACCACTTTTGGCAGAGCGAGCTATTGCGCGGGCGAAGGGGTTCGGAGAAATTTCCAAATTTTTGCCCGTGTCTATATATAGCCCGACCCTGTCGGTGTGACCGAGTGGAACAACTCGGTGGCACCGAGATGCAAAACTGTATATAGTTATTGCAACTCGGTGTGACCGAATGGTTCAAATCGGTTGCACCGAGATCAAAAACATAGATCAACTTAATGATCTCGGTAAGACCGAAAGTGGGGTATCGGTCAGACCGAGAATCACAAAGAGGTTTTGGAAGTTTAAGTCTATGAAGAATCGGGGACTCCGAGTGCTCCTCACACAGAGTGGTTCGAATCTGACTTGATCAATTTTGTGATGTAGCATGAATAGAGTTTGAGACGAGAAAAGCATAGATATCTAAAGAAGGTTCTTAGGCATTCTTGTCCATCCACTTGGCAAAAGAAAAATAAAGCCAAACAATCAAAACAACAAGTGGATGTCCTCGAATGAGTAAAATATGCAACCAACAAGCTCACACAATAAAATGGCAATTGAAATATGACAAAGCATGCACAACCAATTCTAGCATCTATCAAGCAATTTGCGATGACTAGGTCATCTATATATGAGTATATTGACATAGGAGTCAAATGAGAACATTTGATCATAGGTCATACTCATCGTTTAAGCTCAAGTGGGGTTACCACTTTTACATAAAGCATTGTTGTGTTCACATCATTAGAGTTGCTTTAACTCAAGTCTTAGAGTAAAGCTCCCCCTAGATGTGATATCCCCCCTAAGAGGGATGAACTAACCTTGGGTTTTGTTGATGATGGCTTCATGTAGATGTTGAAGATGTGGATGCTCAATGTTGATGTAGATCACTTGGAGCTATCCTCACTACTGGAGTCAGCTAATTTGCCATCTGCCAGGTCTTTGCCGTCTGCTAGCTGACGGCAAAGGAGCTCTTTGCCATCAGCTACCCAAAAGCGGACGGCAAAGAAACGACAGACGGCAAAGAAGCTCTTTGCCGTCCGCCATCTCTTTGCCGTCGGCCAGTAGACGGCAAAGAATCTTTGCCGTCCGCTTGCAGACGGCAAAGAGAGAGGTGGCCCCCACCCCCCGCCCGTTTGAACAAAACCTAACGGCCCACCTCTTTGCCGTCCGCCAGCAGACGACAAAGAGGCAAAAAGGCGGACGGCAAAGAGAGGCGGACGGCAAAGAGGCCGCTACCTAACGGCCCGTGCCCCCCCCGCCCGTTACTCCTCGTTCATTCCTCACCGCCGCCGCCGCCCGCCGCGCGCCGCCGTCCCCACCACTCGCCGCCGCCCGGTCGCCCCACCACCCGCCGCCCCACCGGCCCCC
Source organism: Aegilops umbellulata (assembly GCA_032464435.1). Classification (NCBI taxonomy): domain Eukaryota; kingdom Viridiplantae; phylum Streptophyta; class Magnoliopsida; order Poales; family Poaceae; genus Aegilops; species Aegilops umbellulata. The sequence goes on from CP136058.1 coordinate 445,500,317, forward strand.
CGCTCCGTCGCCACTGCCGCCCGGCGTCGTCGCCCCCGCCGTCCCGTCGCCCCACCGCCTCGGCCCACCGCCGCCCCACCGCCCCATCGCCCCCGCCGCCCCGTCGCCCCCCCCCCCCCCGCCCCGGCCCCCCGCCGCCCCGGCGCCCCGGCCCCCTGCCGCCCCGGGCCCGGCCCCCCGCCGCTACAGGCCGCCCCCGCGCCCCGGCCAGCTCCTCCAGCGCCCCGCCCCCCTCCTCCACCGGCCCTGCCCCAGGTGAGCCCCCCTCCTTTTTTCTGTTTTTTTCTATTTTTTTCCTTTTTAGTTTTAGTTTAGATTTAGTTTTAGTTTTAGTTTTAGGTTTAGTATTAGTTTAGTTTTAGGTTTAGATTTAGTTTTTTCCTTTTTTTTCTGTTTTATTACTTTTAGGTTTATGTTTAGTTTAGTTTTAGTTTTAGGTTTAGTTTAGTTTGAGGAAAGAAGAAGAATAAGAGAAAAAGAGGAGAGGAGGAGAAGAAGAAGAGGAAAAAGGAAAGGAAGAAGAAGAAGAGAAGAAAAAAGAAGAAGAGGAAGAAGAAGAAGAAAAAAGAGGAGAGGAGGAGAAGAAGAAGAGGAAAAAGGAAAGGAGGAAGAAGAAGAAGAAAAAAGAGGAGAGGAGGAGAAGAAGAAGAGGAAAAAGAGGAAGAAGAAGAAAAGGAAAAAAACCGACCCGACACGGTACCCTGACCCCGACCTGGCACCCCCACACGACACCCCGACCCCGGTACCCCGACCCCGACCCCGAGACCCTGACCCCGACCCCGAGACCCTGACCCCAACACCCCGACTCCGACCCCGATCCCGACACCCCGACCCCGATACCCCGACCCCGACACCGACACCCCGACCCCCCAAGCCTGACCCGACACCCCGACCCCGACCCCGACACCCCGACCCCGACCCGACACGGTACCCAGACCCCGACCCGGCACCCCGACACGACACCCCGACCCCGAGACCCCGACCCCGACCCCGAGACCCCGACCTCGACACCCCGACCCCGACCCCGACCCCGACCTCGACACCCCGACCCCGACCCCGACCCCGACCTCGACACCCCGACCCCGACCTCATATATTTGTGAATTATTAGTTAGGTCATATATTTTTCGATTTTGTTATGAAAAACATCATATATAATTGTGTTGATCGTGTAGTTTTAAATGTGCAGTTGTTTCATCGCTGCGAGGTTTGGTGTTCGACGACCTCGCCGTGTGTTTGACGAGCTCTGCCCCTTCGTTCGTGGGTGAGCACAAATGACAAGTCCTCCTCCCCCATTAATTATTTGATCTATTCCGATGAAACTTGATAGCTAGCTATATATGTGTCTTGAATCATCAGTATGCGTAACCAATATGTGTCTCCCGTTCGAAAGCGTCATAGTTATAAATATGCATGCATTTGCATATTTATAACCTTGATTCTTTCGAATTGTCCAACGCTATCCATGGACAGCCCGAGTATGTGTAGATTGGGTTCGTTTTCCCATATGCTTTGCTCCGGATCCGACGCATAAATTTCGTCAGTGCCTCCCCTGTTGTTCTCCGGGTACACATCCGCTCTATTTATTGCAGAGACGTGTATCAGGAGAACAGCGGGGAGGTGCTGCCGAAATTTTGCGTCGGATCCGGAGCATAGCATGGGAAAATGAACCCAATCTACACATACACGGGTGGGATTAGGACCTATCATTACCTATTAGAGTGTAGGTTGCATGGACGTAATAAAATTGACAAAGTAGATCAACTGATGAATATATACATGGTGAATTGCATATATAATTGTTGTGTGTCCAGTAGCTCTGAAAGTCAAGATGAGTGACCGTGCTTGGATGTATACCGGTCACACTGGTCAGAACAAATGGAGCGCTGAATGGTTCACAAAAACTAAGGGGTTTGTGCAAGCCGCATTTGCAAATGGCCAAAAGAAAACCTGGTGCCCCTGTTTCTGGTGCGGCAATTGGGAAAAGAAGACAGAGGCTGAAATGGGCAAACACCTGCAGAAGAGTGGTTTTACGCCCGATTATACGGTGTGGACATTTCATGGTGAGTCTGCCCAACGTGACCGAGCTGAGGTGGATCGTCGTCGCACTGACGAGCATGGTACCGGGATGGAAAACATGGTGCAAGGCTATGATGATGCTCGGGATTCGGACGAGGAGATGGAGGAATCTGCAAAGGCCTTCAATGAAATGTTGGAGTCTTCGAAACGTCCGCTACACGAGCACACTGAGCTTTGTCAGTTGGATGCCATCTCACAAGTAATGGCTCTGAAGGCTCAGTTCAACTTGGGCAGAGAATGCTATGACGCAATTATGACAGTATTTGGACGCTTTCTACCCAAAGGCCATGTAATGCCTGCAAACCTGTACCAGTCGGACAAAATCCTCCGTGCACTGAAGATGCCCTATGAGAAGATACATGCCTGTGAGAAAGGATGTGCCTTATTTAGGCTTGGCTATGCGGACTTGAACTATTGTCCCATTTGCAAGTCTTCCAGGTATATTGTGGTAGACAACGGTATGGGTGAGAAGACACAGACCAAAATCCCCGTTAGTGTTCTTCGGTATATGCCAAGAGGTTACTGCTGGAACAAGAAGAGGTTACTGCTGCGGATGACCTGTCAATGCTTGACCGATTACGTCAAGGTGGCCTTGCACATGTTGATGCCAATGAACCCTATGAGCCCGTCATTGATTATAGTGATGATGATGATTATGCATTTATTGATGATACTGATCGAGATTATTAGTAGTGTCAGGTATTACATTTTTTTATGTTGTACTTGATGATGATACACTTAAGTGATACACATATTATTATTCATGTCGGTCTTTTTTTATGTTGTACTAATTTCGTTTACTGTTTGTCATGGCAGGTGTTGAAAGATGGTGGGCGCTGGTCGGGAGCGTGGTCTGAGGTCTTCCATTCCAGACGCACCTCTCCGCCGAGCGTTGCTGGACAGTATGGCCACACCGCCGGGCCCTTCTTCGTCGACCGCGGTGCCCAGCAGGGGACGAGGCAGGAAGAGAGGAGGTGGGGCACGTGGTCGTGGGAGAGGAAGTAGGGTGACTGCTACGGCGCCTTCCTCGCCGCCACCCCCAGTCGTTTCACCCGAGCACGTGACTGCTAGGGTGGACTCGTCCGAGGAGGAGGCTACACGGACTCCGGTCCACGAGCCTCCGGTCCACGGGTCTTGGGCCCACGAGCCTCGGGTCGACTGGCCTTCGGCCCCCGAGAGTTCGGCCCACGTGACCCCGGAGGAGCACACGTCCGGATGGGGTACCTGGCCGGATCAGCCCGAGGAGCCGAGTGGCCATGCTGATGATGGCGGGGAGCCGACTGATCTTGAGGAGGAGGGGGGCACCGTCTACCAGCGTGGTGCTACACGGCTCCCGTCCGTGCCGGTGACCCGCGAGCAGAGGTGGTTGATTTTCCCTGATGGGGAGAGGTACGTAAGTGCATTTAATATTTTTGTACCTTGTGCATTCACGTTTTTTCAAATAACTAATGCGTTGGCCTTGTCATGCTGCAGGGGTTGGGACCACCATCATAGTGTCCGCCGGCCCAACTCCGTCCTTGGAGTTCTTTGCCGGCAAAACTTCCCGGGGTTTGTCATGTTGCCTGGTGAGGGTCGGCTTCCAGAGCTTGGATTGAACTGGGAGCACTACGTGGCTGCCCCGGCCCCGCCGGATGAGATTATCGATGGTGTCGTGTGCGACACGAGGGCAGACATGGTGATGAGAAAGTTCTGGGTAATTTCTCCTTTACACATTTAAAAATCTTCAACTAGCTAGTTATTAATTGTACTAATCAATATTGTCTCATTTGATCGCAGACATTCTACAGGTGTGAGGAGGGATACGAGGAGGACGCGGCACATGTTATCGAGAACGTCTGCAAGCGCCTACTCCAGAACTTACGGCACGAGGCTCAGGTGCAGGCTGTTCGAGACTACTACGCCTTGCGTGGTATCAAGAAGACCAAGCCGGCGTGCCGCGATAAGTTCCTGAGTAAGGAGCAGTACATGAAGGTAATTCTTAAGGCCTTCTCTACTTAAGTTCCTTCATTTAGTAATTCTTAGTCGTAGCGCTCAAGTTTCTATTTGCTAACTTAGGTGCCTCCGAGATGGTGTGCGGATCGGATGGATTGTTGGGAGGTGTTGGTCGATGAGTGGTGCTCACAACGATGGCTAGCCCTCCACAAGGAGGCCAAGGACAAACGTGCCCAAATGGAAGGTGTGCCACACCATCAAGGCAGCTCCAACTTATATCAGTTCGGGCGCAACTGGGTATGTGGTTTGCTTCATGATTCATGCAATTCATTCATCATGCTAGCTTGAGCCCTTTAATTACTAATTTTCATTGTTTCTCTCTTTCAGGCACGCTACAATAAGGCGGATAAGGTGCCAGAGGTGTACGACCTGTATGCCATGGCCCACACTGCCTCTTTCAAGAAAGTCAAGGCTTTCTCTCAGTCTGACCTCGATGATGCAAACAACTTCACCAACATCTCCTCCCACAACAAGCTCGTGAGATATAGAGATGAGGGGAAGGCGAGGAAAGGGGAGGACTTTAACCCGAGCCAGGGTCCCATTGATCCAGAGCTGTTGATGATATCTGGTGGCGGGAGGTCCCATGGCTCCATAGCCATTGGAGATGGACTTATCCATTGTCCTAGCACTCTCCCGGAGATCAAGGCGCGTCAGTCGAGCTCCGCTCCTGAGATAAGGCCTCGTGAACGGCCAGTGCAACTCGCCATCAAGGTTAGTGATACGTACTCAGTTATCTTTCTCCATTACATTGTGTGCGCTTCCATCAATGATTACAAATGGTCATGTGAGTGGTGTTGCAGGCTGCTATACAGAGTGAGAGAGATAGAACAGAGAAACTTTTGGCGGAGGCGGCGGAGAGGCAGCGGGAGTTGGAGGAGAGGACGGCAAAGATGATGGAGGAGGAGAGGGCACGGAATGACATGCAGGCAAGGGCCATGTACGAGCTCCTTGTGGTAAGTTTCTTCTGCAGATTAGCCAAAACATTCATGTAGTGTTTGTCTCATTGCTAACTAGTATGACTGAGTCGTCAAAACCAAATGTGCAGTCTGTGTGTGAGAAGATAGGTCAGACCGCTCCGCCGATGCCAGTGATTGCTCCTGGGACCATGGTGAGTTTTATTTGAATGGACATTACTTGCTAGTCTTAACATTTGAGTGTCATCATGCTAACAATACATTGGAAATGATCTTTGGTGCAGCGTAACTCCAGACAAGCATCGCACGATCCTTCTCCAGCTACCGACACGAGCCACCCCGCTCCTACACCTCCTGGATATTGGTAAGTTTATCTAGTGTTTTGCTTAACACATGCATAAAGACCTAGATTTAGTTTTATTTCCTCCAATGCTTACCATAATGACCTAGACTTAGCTTCTTCTCCTCCAAAATGACTTAATAAGCTTACTGACCTCCAAAACCATCCATTTTACCTAAGTTAGCTCTAAAATGATCTGTACTTAGCTTACTTATGTCAAAAATTGCATAATTAGCTTAGTTAGCTCATAGACGATCCAGTTTACCTAAGTTAGCTCTAAAATGACCCATTTTACCTAGGTTAGCTTATAAATGATCCAGTTCATCCAAGTTAGCTAAAAAATGACCCATTTTACCTAGATTAGCTCCTAAATGATTCATTTTACCTACGTTAGCTTTAAAATGACCCATTTCACCTAGGTTAACTCCAAAATGACCAATCTTACCTAGGTTATCTCATAAACGATCCATTTCAACTAATTTAGCTCATAAACGATCCATTTCACCTAGGTTACCTAAAAAATGATCCATTTCACCTAAATTAGCTCTTAAATGATCCATTTCACCTAAGTTAGCTCAAAAAGATCCATTTCAACTAAATTAGCTCATAAATGATCCATTTCACCTAAGTTAGCTTAAAAATGATCCATTTCTTGTTCTACTCTTCTTGTTCTAACTTTCTTATTTTTCATTTTGCAGATTTCATTCACTTGACGAAAGCTTGCATATATAGATGGAGTGCTCCTTATCCCTTTCTCTTTTTGTATCGTCGAACTATATACATGTATCGTTGGATGAAACTATTGTAATATATATGGTTGGATGCCTCTATGTTGAACTTGTTATGTATGATGGAACTATGCATGTAATATATATGGTTGGATGATGAAGTTATGTGTTGGATATCTTATATGTTTGCTCTATAATGGCCTTTTGAAATATATCTATATATGTCATATATATTTGTGATGAAAATTGTTGGATTTAATAAAAAACAGATAAAAGAGCCAATATGCAGGCTCTTTGCCGTCTGCCACCGATGGCAAAGGGCTCTTTGCCGTCCGCCGCGGACGGCAAAGAAGACACGTGGCATCCAGCTGTGCTTCCTGGGAGCTGACCCATTTGGCCAGTTTGCCTACAGTGGCAGACGGCAAAGACTTTGCCATCAGTGGCAGACGGCAAAGACTTTGCCATCAGTGGCAGACGGCAAAGACTTTGCCATCAGTGGCGGACGGCAAAGGCCTGCCGTTAGCCACTTAACGGACTGACAGCGCAATTATTGTCGTCCGCTCTCTTTGCCGTCTGCTGCGCTCTCTTTGCCGTCTGCGGCGGACGGCAAAGACTTTGCCATCAGTGGCAGACGGCAAAGTAGCTGTTTACCGTAGCCTACGTTGCCGGAGCCTTTTGCCGTCCGCGGCTGACGGCAAAGGACTTTGCCGTCCGCTGTTCATGCCTTTGCCGTCCGCCATGACAGACGGCAAAGTAGCTGATTCCTGTAGTGCCTTTTGAGTGAATTGCACTTTCAATACCTACATGGGTTAGTCCCACAAGGAACAAACAAGGATATCCATAGACATAGAGTGATGCACACACAAGATGATGTCTATGAAAGCTTTTAGGTTACCTTGTCCCTTGTCTTACCAACAAGAGGGTTTGTGATTCCTTGAACTAGTGCAAGATGTGGAAGTTGATTGCACTTGTCCTTGCCAAAATGATAAGAGTGAAGTATGTTGGCGGAGTCACCCTCAAGAACTCTCTAGTTCTTCTTCTTTTGGATCCACACCATCTTGATGGGAATCCTTGGAGTTGTAGTCATACTTGATGAAGTGGAACTTGAAGTAGTCTTGGGAATCCACTTGACTAAGGTCTTAGGAGCTTCTTCAAATGCATCAATTTCCTCTTGAAGCTTGTCCTTGCCTTTTTGCTTGTAGTCTTGTGGTGGAAGATCATCTTGAGTTTGTGTCCCCTTGAAAGAAGTAGGATCATACTTCTCTTGTTGAGGGACAAACTTTGTCTTGGGGTATTGATCTTCTTCCCACTCAACTCCATTGGCATTGAACTTTCGTTCAAAACCAACACCTTGATTCTTCCGGTGCCTTCCTTGCTTGCGTACAATCTCCTCGAATTGCTTACTTCCGGCAAGGCTTTTGTACACTCCTTTCTCTATGATTCCCTTCAGTAAGCTATTTTCTTGCTCAAGTGTAACTTGGCTAAGAGAATCATTAGTGGAATCAAGAGAACTACTAGAAGCAACAATATTGGATTTAACATGATCATTGTTACTACTAGAGGAAGAATCTTTCTTGTTCTTGTTATTAGACTTGACTTGAGGCATGTAAGTGGATAAGAGTAAACGCTTGGCAATGTAAGAAGAACTTTTCTTGCAGAGATCATCATTGATTGCCTTTAAGAACTCATGCTCTTGCTCAAGATTGAGCTTTTCAAAGCGTAACTTCTCATGAGCTCTTAAAAGTTCTCGATGATCTTCGAAGATAGTTTCATGAGCTAACTTAAGAGTGTTTAGTTCTTTAGTTAGGGCCTCAATTTTCTCCTTATCATTGTCATTCATTTTATCTTGATTAGCATGATTAATTGACGTTTCATCATAGTATTCATCACTAGAGTTGTCAACAAGTAAATCATCATCACCTAACAAGTCATCTTCATCACTATTGAAATCAACATACTCAGGGTGAGTTACCTTAGGACCTTTGGCCATGAAGCATCTTCCAATTCCTTCATTTGGTGAGTCAAATATGCCGTAGGAGTTGGTTGACACAAGTGCTAGACCGGCAACACCTTCATCTTGAGTATATTCGGAATCAGAGTGATAACTTCTCTCGGAGTGGTTGTCGGAGTCGGAGTCGGATACCCATTCACCAACATGAGCTTGATGTCTTCGTTTTGTGTAGCTCTTGATGATTTTTCCTTTCTTTCCGAATCCTTGCTTCTCCGTGAGTATCTTCGTTCATAACGGTCATCTCGACTCCTTCTCTCTCTTGATGGTGATTCTTCTCTTTTGCCTCTTCTTTTTGGAGAATCATCTCTTCTTTTGTAGGGAGCCGTACACTCATTGGAATAGTGTCCGGGTCTTCCACAATTGTAGCAGTTTTGCTCTCGACTAGAAGATCTTTTGTCATTGTAGGACCTTGACTTGGAGCTTCTATCTTTGCTTCTACTCTTGTAGAACTTGTTGAAGTTCTTCACCATTAGGCTCAATTCTTCGTTGAAGTTTTGTTTCTCACTTGATGATGTGGGGGCTTCACATGAGGCTTTGTAGGCACCACTTGATTTGTTGTGAAGTTCCTCTTTATCCTTGAGTGACATCTCATGAGCAACAATTCTTCCAATGACCTCCGTTGGCTTGAGATCTTTGTAATTGGGCATCATTTGGATCAATGTGCACACGGTATCATATTTTCCATCCAAGGCTCTTAGGATCTTCTTTATGATGAATCTGTCGATCATCTCTTCACTCCCTAAGCCGGCAATCTCGTTTGTGATGAGAGCAAGCCTAGAGTACATTTGAGCGACACCTTCACCATCCTTCATCTTGAACTTGTCAAGTTGACTTTGAAGCACATCCAATTTTGATTCCTTGACGGAGTCGGTACCTTCGTGCATATCAATTAAAGTATCCCAAATTTCCTTTGCATTCTCAAGACGGCTGATTTTGTTGAATTCTTTGGGGCACAATCCGTTGACGAGAATATCACAAGCTTGAGCGTTGTATTGTAGCATCTTCAACTCATCCACGGTAGCTTCACGGTTTGGTTCTTTCCCATCGAAGAAGTCACCTTGCAAACCAACACACACAATAGCCCAAACGGCGGGGTTATGTCCAAGAATATGCATTTTCATTTTATGCTTCCAACTAGCAAAATTAGTACCATCATAGTAAGGATCTCTACGGTGATAATTTCCCTCGCTAAATGCCATACTCTCCTAGGTTGTGAAACCAAGGCTATGACCACCAAAAGCTATGGAAATAAAATCAAATGGAGACCAAAACTCTGATACCACTTGTAGGATCGGAAGTATGTCTAGAGGGGGGTGATTAGACTACTTGACCAAATAAAAACTTAACCTTTTCCCAATTTTAGTTCTTGGCAGATTTTAGCAACTTTAGGACACACTACTAGAAAAAAGGCTATTAGTGGCGCACCCAATATTGCCATTAGTGGCGCACCATGGGTGGGCCACTAATACCACGCCACTAATAAGGAATACTAATGGCGCACCTCTGATGCGCCACTGTTAATCCAAATAACAGTGGCGCACCACTGGTGCGCCATTGGTATGCCACCTAGTGTGCCACTGGTATTGCAGCAGGGGTCCCTACTGATGCGCCACTGATATTCATATGGGTGCGCCACTGTTATTTAACAGGGTGCGCCACTAATGTGCAAGATGGTGCACCACTGGTATTGCAGCAGGGGTCCCTACTGATGCGCCACTGATATCCGTATGGGTGCGCCACTGTTATTTAACTGGGTGCGCCACTAATGTGCAATATGGTGCGCCACTACTATTAATTCTAGGAATTTTTTTTTGCATTTCTGGTATTTGCACAGGTTACAAAATACAATACATCACAGAATATAAACAGCACATAATACAATTCATCACATTAGTCTCCGAATTCGAAATAGCGAACAAAGTTCAAATATTAGACAAGTTTAGGTCTCGAGACCGAGTAGCGAGTTTGTTGTCACATTACAAAGTTGATATCATCTAAACTACCATCACATAGAAGAGAGCTGCGGTCACGATGAGCATCATCGCGATGAAACGAGTCTTCATCCGGTTCCTCCTCCGCTCCCTCCTCTCTCCCTCTAGATAGCGCCAGTATCTAGCTTCCGCCTCCGCCCTAGTGGTGTACCCTTTGTAACTGTTACAGCTGAAACGGTGAACCTGTCTCCGACACTCCTCCCAGTCGTCATAGACTCCGGGAACCCTACCCTTGTACACGACATACGACGGCATCTCTATGCACTAGACAAACAAAACGTTAGTAGCAATTCACAGATAATATATAAGTATGCAACAAAAGGATCGGAAGAGAAAAGCAACACATTAATAGCACGGTTCATGGTCCTACTAATAAATAGCATCGATTACATATAAGTTGAATGACTCTCCAAACTAAAGAGACATACAAGTTCATTAAAGTTTAATTACAACACGAGCTAATCGACATTTCAGAACTACATACCATCAATACTTTCTTCGACTCGACTCAGGGACCGGAGCGTGGATGAAGCCGCCGTCATCCGTCGGCGTCATGAATGTGCGGTAGTTGTCAGCCTGCATTTGTAGCGTTGTTTCTATTTCCCTGTTGGACGGTTGATATTTGAGGTGGAACTGCCCCGAGGTACGAAGGACATCTTGACAGATGATTTCCGCAAACTCCGACTGGATGCGAAAGAATTCTTGTCTGATGTCCATGTCCTGGATTGCCGACAAGCGTGCGGCCCAATCTTGGAGACCCTTTGGTAGCATAAGGTGATTATGGTCCCGTACGATCGCCCGCATGTGATGGAGGGCGTAGTAGGCATCCTTATGACTGCTAGGCGGCTGCTTAACGCAGGGGAACGTCGTTACGTGGGTGAACACGTGCTTGCCGTACCTACACATTTCCTTCCTGAAGGTGCCTCCAGATTTGGCGTAGCCGGGGAGAGCATCATCAAGAACTTTCTTGATATTTGTGTAGTCTTTCTTCGACTGACGGTCCGAGTCGAAATACGTGGCCGTGGAATATTTCGGGCTTAAGAGGATGAGTGTGCAACGTGTGTCACTGCACAAAACACGAAATGTTAGAAAAAAAAAAGAACGATCGAAATCTAAGAAATCATATGTTACGGGGCGGTGAGGGGATGACTTACTCGGGAAAGTAAGGCACGAGGAAGGTATCCTTATCTTTGTTCGCCATAATGACGCCTTCGAGGTATGAACTCCCGATTTGCCGGTCCCCAGCGCTGTCCAAGTGCTTGGCACGCATGTAGAAGGGGTCGACTATCACGATGTCCGGGGTCTTGTCTCTAATGATCTGCATCTCCATATTGAGCGAAAATAGCCGAATGAAGGTGTAGTGCAGCGGATGAAGGTTAAACATAGCGAAGATGTCATCAAACCGCAGGACGATCATACTCCCGATGGTGCCATCGACAAAGCCCTTGCCCTCTGGCACCTTGGCCACGAAAACCGGGTATAAGTCATCTTTCTCGGAGAGACGCCGCTTCTCCATAGAAAGAACACTGTCATGCAGACTCCGCATAGCACCGGTTGCAGCCTTGAGCAGATTAGCCGGTAGCATCGGCCTACCCGCCACATGCACCGCCCTCATGATATCCTTAGGTATTGGTGGCCCGTCCTGAGCACGGATCGTACTCGGTGCCGGCTGGCTCGCACCCTTGTTAGTTTTTCTTTTCCGTCCCTTCTTTGCTTCTGCTGATGTAATGGGATCGAGGTCTGCTCAGAGACCACCTTCTTGAGTGTGGTGGGGCTGATAATATTTCCCACCTCGGCTGTTTGAGTCTCGGTGAAGGCGGCAGCTGGAGGCGTCTCCTGAGAACCGAACAGACGACGCCTGTTGCAATTGGGTTTCTCCGCGGTACCAGCTAGATCGCGATCGACTTTTGCAGGGTTGGGTTCTTGAGAAGGAGGCGCCAAGAATTCGTCACCGTACCCACCATGTTCGTTGAAGTAGTCATCGACGTTGACAAATGTACCGTCGTCGATGTCCGGATCCTGTGCCATATGCATGCCCGGATCAACTGACGGCGGTAGCGTTGCGGCGGTCTTGCCATGGCTTGGCGCCGGCAGGACTGGCGGTGTTGTCTGTGGGGTGGTGACCCCCGCCCCCAAACGAATCTGGCTCTTCGGCCAAAGCAATGGCCAGTTGAAGCAGGCGCCGAGGGTCATCACATCCTCTTCGTCGGCCCCATGGGGTCGATACGGAGGTAACAAGTCGTCGCAGCCCCGCAGCACCCGAACCAGTTGAACCCTATACACGGTGGGTGGCATCGGATTATGGTGGAACACGCGGTTGCCCGGTTCAACGATTTTGGCCTTGGCGACATCGATCAACTTGCCGTCCACGAAGTGCAGGAGAGTGCATGGAACTTCGTTGGCGGCGCCCTGCGAAAACATGTAGGGCGTCAGGGATGCCCAGTCAAAGGCAAGGAGATGAAGTCATCGGCCGAGGCTTAGTTACCGTGATGGTGTCGAGCTCGGCTAATGTCGAGGCACCGCCAACGGCGGGCGTGCAAGTGACGGAGGTGCAAGTGACCGAGGTGCCGGCCGGCGTATTCTTCCCACACCCGGGTGCATCAAGCTCCAATGCCGGCGCCGGCACCGGAGACACCAATGACGCCTCCGCCGGAGACACCACTGCCGGCGCGTTGTGCGAGTTGCTGCCCGTCAAGCTGGGAATCGGGGGCGGCCCCTGTTGGCCGCCCACAAACCACCCCCGCAGCCCCTCAACCAAGGTAGGCATAATGGCGGTGATCGTCGCTCCCAGTTGGTCTCGCACTTGGTCTCGCACTTGCTCTTCGACTATCTGAGGAATCTGCGCCACTTTTGCCTTGAGTTCTTTAACCTCCTGGCTTTCCAAGCTGGTCTTTCTCTCCTTTCGACTAGTCTTATAGTATTCCGACCATTTCGTGGACAAGCCTCCGCCGGCCACACGACCAGCTGACGTCGGCTTAGTTAACTTATCCTTCTGTTTCATTACATTCAACGCCCTATTTAAAGTGGTGTCCCAAGGGGCAGACGGGGAGCTCTGAGACCCCGCGCTACTGCTTTCAGTTTCCTGCGGAAGGAACGTGAACCATTTAGAAATTTGGCTTCATTAATTAGAATGCAACCATATGGAGCTAATTACGCGGGGGTGTATTCCTTACCAGAACAAGCTCAAGCGCCTTCACCTTCGAATCCTGGCAACCCCACTTTTTGCATATTTTTTAAAATTTTATTTTAACCTTATGATAAACATCCAAACACTTTAAAATAAACACATGGCAATTTTAATACTCCCTCCATTCCTAAAAATAGGGCGTATAATTTTTTTACAATGCATCTCCTTTACTCAATCACAATATAGAATCATTTACAATGCTATGGCATGGTTGAAATCAAGTGAGATGAAATAACAGTCATCAAAGATTGACATGAAATAACAGTCGTCAAATTAAGATTGAGTTTGCATGTAAAGTAATATAATGTTTAAAAGATCTTTAATAATGGTTGAAATCAAGTGATACATGTAATAATTTAGTTGCATGTAATAATTGAGCTTGCCACTGACACACACACACGCGGCCGACACGTCATGATTCAATCTTAGCTATCTTTTCACAATCTTCTTGCCCTTCTTCCTCGCGGTTGAATAATTTAGCCCCGGAACCCCTTGAATTGATCTTCTCTTGAACGGACGTCCTTTAGGTAGGGTGGTCCTGCTTCTTGTTGTGGTGTATGGTACTTCATCTTCGTCGTCATCTTCCATCTTCGGGTCGCCGTACTTGTCAAAGTCTTGCTCATTGGCGACTCCATCCATTCCGATGATGTTCCTTTTGCCTCTCCTCACGACAACACGACTGGGCTTTGGCGGGTCGGTAATGAAGAAGCATTGGTCCACTTTGGAAGCCAGTACCCATGGCTCATTTTTTGCGGTGACGTTTGTGCCCGCGGTCTTGGATTTGGCTTCGGGTATAACCATGGTGGTGAAATACCGGTCTTCTTTTAGGACGCTCTTGGCCCATCTGACACGGAACATCGGGACCTTCTCTCCAGCGTAGCTCAGCTCCCAGATCTCCTCGATCCTTCCGTAGTATCTGTCCTTGTCGTTACCGGTGTAGGATTCCATTGTTACCCCGGAGTTCTGATAATCGCTCTTCATCATGTCCTTTTCCTCGGTGTAGAATGTGTAGCCGTTGATATCGTACGCCTCATAGGTCATCAGGTTGTGCTCGGCGCCCTGTGACAAGGCGAATATGAGTTTTTCTTCCGCGGAAGAATCCTCATGTAAAGGGTACGACAGAAGCTTCTCCTTGAACTAACGCGTGAAACATGAGTTGTGCTCTTTGATTATAGCTCCCTCCGTCCTCTGTTGGCCTCGGTCATTGTACGTCTTCTCAATAAAGATTTTGTGCTCTACCACCCAAGGATCGACCACGTCTATGTGTTGTAGCGCGACTAGGTTTGCTCTTTCAAAGTCGGCGAGTCGACCCATGAAGTCGACATGCATTTCGCGGCGACCCTCGCGGTGACCCCATCCAGCGAGCCTGCCGAGGTGCCTGTTGACGGGCAGACCAACGGGGTTCTCGATGCCTAGATAATTCGTGCAGTACGAGATGCACTCTTCGGTCAGAAAGCCCCTGGCTATGCTTCCCTCTGGACGTGACATGTTGCGAACGTATCCTTTGATGACACCATTCATCCTTTCGAACGGCATCATGCTGTGCAGGAACGTCGGCCCGAGTTGGATGATATCCTCCACTATATGGACCAGCAGATGCACCATAACGTCGAAGAATGCGGGCGGGAAGTACATCTCAAGCTCGCATAGTATCACCACGATCTCTTCCTGTAGCCTTCTGAGTTGCCTCACGCCAACCGACTTCCGAGAGATGACGTCGAAAAAGTTGCATAGGCCAAATAGCGTGTCACGGACGTGCGCGTCCATGATCCCACGGATTGCAACTGGAAGTATCTGCGTCATCAGCACGTGACAGTCGTGAGACTTCATCCCGCTAAACTTCTGCTTCGCTGAGTCTAGGTATCTGCTTATCTTCCCCGCGTAACCGTAAGGAAGTTTTACTCCTACGAGGCAGGTGAAAAACTGCTCGATCTCCTTCTGACTTAGAGTGAAGCACGCGGGAGGGTAGTCATATTCGATCTTCTTGGCCTTTTTGCCTTTGCGATGACTTTCCGTGTCCTTCGCCTCATCATCATCATCATCATCATCATCATCATTAGGGCGCCAGAGCTCCTCCCTGATGCCCATTTTTTGCAAGTCTGCCCTTGCTTTCGGCCCATCTTTGGTCCTCTCTGGCATGTTGAGCAGGGTACCAAGCAGACTCTCGCACACGTTCTTCGTGATATGCATGACATCAAGGCTGTGAGGCACACGGAGGATCTTCCAGTACGGCAAGTCCCAGAAAACAGACCTCGTGTTCCATACCTTCAGCAGCGGCTCTGGCGCCTTTCGCTTCTTTCCCGGCGGTGGGCACTCTTTCCAATTTTTCAACAGCTCGTCTATTTCCTCGCCGCTCCTCGTACGTGGGGGTCTTCGGGGTTCGGTTTCACCATCGAACAGATCCTTGCGTTTTCTCCATGCGTCATCGTCGCGAAGCCACCTTCGATGTCCCATGAACACGGTTTTCGAAGACCCGGGATCTCTATCTAGCTGGCGATACGTTGTGTCATCCATGCACCGTACGCATCCAGAAAATCCATGGACTACCTGCCCCGCGAGATATCCGTAACCGAGATAGTCGTGCACCGTCGTGAGCAGTGCGGCTCTCATAGGGAAATATTCTTTCTCTGCGGCGTCCCACGTATTGGCTGGCGTTTTCCACAGCATGTCTAGCTCCTCCTTCAGCAGCCCCAGATACAGATTGATGTTGTTCCCTGGTTGTTTCGGCCCTTCAATTAGCATACTCATGTGAATGTACTTCCTCTTCATGCACAACCAGGGGGGAAGGTTGTACATCCACACAAACACAGGCCAGGTGCTATGTGTGCTTCTCTGGCTGCCAAACGGATTGACTCCATCGGTGCTCGCGCCGAGCACGATGTTCCTTGGATCCTTCCCAAATTCTGGGTATTCAAAATTCAACGCTTGCCACTGGCTCGCATCCTTAGGGTGACTCAGCATCTTGTCTTTTTTATCTATCTCCGGATCATTTGCGTCATCTTCTCGCTTCTTCTCCTCCCTATCCGCGTGCCAACGCAGGAGCTTTGCTACCTTAGGATCCGCGAAATACCGCTGCAGACGAGGAGTGATCGGAAAGTACCACACCACTTTTCGAGGAGCTTTCTTCCTCTTCTTGTATCGAGTGACGCCGCACACCGGACATATGGTAGACTCCGCGTGCTCGCCCCGATAAATGATGCAATTGTTCATGCAGACATGGTATTTCACGTGCGGTAAATCCAGAGGACACACGATTTTCTTCGCCTCCTCCAAACTGGTCGGGCACTTGTTCCCCTTCGGAAGACGTTCGTGCCAGAATGACATGTTCTCGTCGAAGCATGCGTCCGTCATTTTGTGTTTTACCTTCATCTCCAGAGCCATGAGCGTTACTTTCAGGCGGGTATCCTCGGGCCTGCATCCTTCATACAATGGAGTAACCGCGTCTGTCTCCAGTTGATCCAGCTTGGCTTTCTCTCGGGCGGCAGCTCTTGCGTTACCCGTCTGCTTGCGAAGCAGCTCTTGAATATGAGGGTCATGCACCCAGCCCATCGATGGTCCATCGTCGTCTGCTCCGGCATCTTCATCTTCATGATCATGCCCTTCGTCTTGATCTTCCTCATCATCATGTCCGGCATCTTCTACATGATGACCGTGTCCTGCATCAACTTCGTGATCATGTCCTGGAGATTCTTCGTCTTCTCGCCCGCCCTCGCCGCTATTGTCTTGCTGCCCTTCCTTTTTTCTGCTTGCCCGGCCCCCATGGATGACTTCATAGTCATCTTCATCACCTTGCCACCGATAGCCATCCATGAAACCACGCAAGAGCAAGTGGTCCCGCACCTGCCCGGAATCCGGGTCCGCAATAAGGCTCTTCAGCTTGCATCTTTGACACGGACATCTTATCTCCGTCTCGTTCTTTTGAAGCATCTCGGCCTTCGCGGAGCTCAAAAACCTATTTACGATGCCTTCGGTCATCGTGCGGACCATGGTCGCCTGCGGGGTAGAGCAAAATGATATTTTAGAACAAAAAAAAATTTGGCATGACTTTGCCTAAAAATAGGAACAAAAAGAATGCATATAGTGCCAAATTCTTGCCGAAACGGAAATGAATCAACATTCCGACAAAATATTGGCAACTATCGCATTTCAAATACCGGTACCTGCAAACACAAACATATGCAACACCACAAACATACGTAGATCTCTAGGCCATAAAAAGTGTGTACGTTGTTGGAGACGGAGAGAAAAGTAGATCTAGAACATAAAGAAAGCTTTCCCCTTACTTACCTATCAAAAAAAGGAAATTTAACCACTTAATTTGGGTGAATCTATGGTGCAAATGAGGTGAGGAGGAGGAGCAAGACAACCAAATCTGTTTTGGTGGAGGGGGGAAAGTGAGTGTGTGGTAGGTGTGGCTGCCTAATTAGCTACTGCTCCCAGGTTACTAGTGGCGCACCAGTGAAGGGGTGCGCCACTGCTATGTTTTTTTTGGACCACCATGCCCAGCCTTACCAGTGGCGCACCACGGCAAGGTGCGCCACTACTATCAAAAATAGCAGTGGCGCACTTTGGCCTGGTGCGCCACCGGTAATCCTGGGCATGGCTGGCTACTGTTCAAAAAAATAGTAGTGGCGCACCAGGGCAAGGTGCGCCACTACTATCAAAAATAGTAGTGGCGCACCTTGTCCTGGTGCGCCACTGGTAAGCCTGGGCATGGCTGGTTACTGTTCAAAAAAATAGTAGTGGCGCACCCCACACCTGGTGCGCCACTAGTAATGTCACTATTAGTGGAGCACCTGTTCGTGGTGCGCCACTGCTATATAGTAGTGGCGCACCACATCTCTGGTGCGCCACTAACAGTGATATTACCTATAGCCGTTTTTCTAGTAGTGACAAGTCAAGCAATCATCACACGATTCAAGAAAGCATGCAAAGAGTATATAGCAGCGGAAAGTAAAGCATGCAACTTGCAAGAATGTAAAGGGAAGGGTTTGGAGAATTCAAACGCAATTGGAGACACGGATGTTTTTCACGTGGTTCGGATAGGTGGTGCTATCCTACATCCACGTTGATGGAGACTTCAACCCACGAAGGGTAACGGTTGCGCGAGTCCACGAAGGGCTCCACCCACGAAGGGTCCATGAAGAAGCAACCTTGTCTATCCCACCATGGCCATCGCCCACGAAGGACTTGCCTCACTAGCGGTAGATCTTCACGAAGTAGGCGATCTCCTTGCCCTTACAAACTCCTTGGTTCAACTCCACAATCTTGTCGGAGGCTCCCAAGTGACACCTAGCCAATCTAGGAGACACCACTCTCCAAGAAGTAACAAATGGTGTGTTGATGATGAACTCCTTGCTCTTGTGCTTCAAATGATAGTCTCCCCAACACTCAACTCTCTCTCTCTCAGGATTTGGATTTGGTGGAAAGAAGATTTGAGTGGAAAGCAACTTGGGGAAGGCTAGAGATCAAGATTCATATGGTAGGAATGGAATATCTTGGCCTCAACACAAGGGTAGGTGGTTCTCTCTCAGAACATATGAATTGGAAGTGTAGATGTGTTCTGATCGCTCTCTCCATGAAAGAAGAGGAGGTGGAGGGGTATTTATAGCCTCCACACAAAATCCAACGGTTACACACAATTTACCAATCTCGGTGGGACCGAATCAACAAACTCGGTCGGACTGAAATAGTAAACCTAGTGACCGTTAGAGATTTTCGGTGGGACTAACATGCAACTCGGTAGGACCGATATGGTTAGGGTTAGGGCATAACGTAATCTCGGTGAGACCGATTACACAAACTCGGTGAGACCGATTTGGTAATTAGCTAACCAGAGAGTTGGTCAGGTAAACTCGGTGGGACCGATTTGCTCTTTCGGTGAGACCGAAATGTTACAAAAGGGAAACAGAGAGTTTACATTGCAATCTCGGTGGGACCGATCCGCTCTTTCGGTGAGACCGAAAAGTTACGAAAAGGAAATAGAGAGATTGCAACCCCATCTCGGTGAGACCGAGATCCCTTTTTGGTAGAACCGATTTGCTAGGGTTTGGCAGTGGCTTATGACAAGTGAAACTCGGTGGCGCAGGGTAGAAAGAACCGGTAGGACCAAGTTTGGCTTGGAGTTTAGGTCATTTGTGGATATGGGAAAGTAGCTGAGGATTTTGGAGCATATCATTAAGCACATGAAGCAAAAGGCTCATTAAGCAACACCTCATCCCTCCTTGATAGTATTGGCTTTTCCTATGGACTCAATGTGATCTTGGATCACTAAATTGTAAAATGAAGAGTCTTGAGCTTTTGAGCTTGAGCCAATCCTTTGTCCTTAGCATTTTGAGGGTTCCACTTTCACCATCCATGCCATGCCAATCAATGAGCTTTCCTGAAATAATTGTCTTGGAATAGCATTAGCTCAATGAGCTATATGTTGTTATGAATTACCAAAACCACCTAGGGATAGTTGCACTTTCAATCTCCCCCTTTTTGGTAATTGATGACAACATATAGATCAAAGCTTCGACAAATGATAATAAGAATGAATTATATCGTCGCTTTGAGAAGTATGTGATAAGTAAGAGCTCCCCCTAAATTTGTGCATATTTAAAATTTGCTTTGGACTGCAAATGCACAAAGAGTTAGAATTATGGGTTACTCTTCCATGTCACATACATCTTGGTGGAGCGCTCAAAATGATAATAATGAAATACATGCACTCATCACCAAGAAAAGTGAATGATCACATAAGATAGATAAGATATATCAAGCATGCATAAGTGTAGCTTATGATCAAACACATGATCATCAATGTCTCAAAAGCATATCAAAGTATCTCGACCAAAAGCAAACAGTGTTTGAAAAACCACCAAATAAAGCAAGAGAGAAAAACAACACTCTCTCTCTTGAAGCCTATGATCTATACATTTTTCTCCCCCTTTGGCAACAAGTTACCAAAAAGTTCCTAGAAAATGCATAGTGCAAAATCGACACTCAGGCTTGATCTTCTGGTGGTGGTGGAGTCCGGATCACTCTAAGGACGAAGGCTTCCGTTGACGTGGTTGGAGCTGGAGCTGGAGTGGATGCTGGAGCTGGTTGGGCTGGTGCTGTAGCTGGAGCTGAGGTGGTGGCTCTTGTGTCAGGAACTGGCACTGCACTGGACCTTTGAGCTCGTGGCACTCTGGCAAATGCATCAGTGGTAGTCTTCCCTTTCCTCTCCTGCATGTCATTTTGGAGTTGCTCCACTGCAGTCTGAATCTCTGTCACCTTGATATCCAAGTCATAGAAATTTTGTTCTACGATTCTCTCTAAGCTTGCCTGGTTCTGAGTTAGGGTGGCCAGTCCTTTCTCAATCCGCAGGGTGGATGCAATCAGGTAACTGAGCTGCTCTTGCTTGTTTTTCAAGAAGTACTCAGATGCCTCCTCTTGAGTTGGCAGCTTTCTCCTTCCTTGCCTTCTCCTTCTTAGCTTGTGCTTGAACTGATGATGGTTCAGTTTCATTCATCACAACTTGATTATCCTCGAAATCTGGATGAATAGGCAAATGTTCCTTGTCCAACAAGTATGTGTCTGTGCCCATTCTTGAGTTAATCAACATCTGGATCTGAGGGGCATAACCACAGCTCCTCTTCTGATCTGCTGCAGTCCTCTTGATAGTCTCTACTATGAGGCTCATGACCTTAAACTTCTGAGGCACATCAAATATATGAAGCAAGTTGATGGCATGACCTCTGATCATCCTGTGATCTCTAGACTTGGGTAAGAGTGTGTGCCTAAGGATCCAGTTGATCGTAGGCAGTCCTGACAACAAGTGTTTTACAAAACCAAACTGGTGAGTGTCAAGATCATCTGCTGGAATCTCCTTGTACATATTTGCCATAGTGTTATGATCCATCTTTTACTTGGCATAGACATCCAAGTCACCTTCATTTTCCTCTGGGGCATTGATCAACTTTGCCCATTCCTCAACAGTTGATTGGTACCTTGTACCTTCAGACATCCATGTGATCCTTCCATCTGGATAGAAATGTGCTGTGGAGTAGAACTGCATGATCAGCTCCTCATTCCACTTTGTGAGCTTCTGCCCAACAAAGTCAGCTACTCCACATGCCTTGAAGCTGTCTTGCACTCCAGGGTAGTGCTCTTCATTTTCCTTGATATATTCCCAGTCGACCCATCTCATGTCACACACAACAGGCTTCTTGTCCAACAAGACTGTCTCATAGAAGTCCTGTTGTTCCTTAGTGTGGAACCTGTAGTCAACAGTTGTCCTCCTCCTAGTAGCATATGGATCCTCTGCTCTCCACTTCCTTAGCCCAGAGTCTCTTCTGATCTTAATATCCTCAGCCACAGGATGAGCATCATTGTGGTCTGGGATCTTGGGCTTCAACTTTCTCAGCACTTGGCCTTCCTCTTCTTCTGCAGTTTCAGGCACTGGGGCCTTGTTCTTCTCAGCAGCTGGGATGCTTATTGTATTTCTCTTTGGTTTTGGCTTTGGAGCTGGCTTGGCCTTGGGTGCGGCCTTGGGCGCTTCCTTAGGGTGGATACAAGAGTCTTACATCCATACATATCGTCTTACACAAATTATGACCATTATGGTCAAGTCTTACACAGATAAAGCCACCAAGGCTGAATACCAAATAAACTTAAGCAGCGGAAATCTTCGTCGATAAGTAGAACCCATGCCATCTACCTTAACCCTATAGGCATTCTGACTGGGAAACGTCCTAGTTCGCATGTTCGACTCCAAAGAACTCTTCTTCGAACTCATGTTCTTCCATGCCTGGCCAATTAAATAACCAGTGGCAAGCCAATGAGTACTTTGAATGTACTCGCAAGCAACCCATGATTGGAACAAGGCACAATAATGCAATGATATAGCACTAAGTAGGTAGTTTGCAGAAAGCTAGTTTTGAGTAGAATGGCATGATCTATCAACCTGTAAAGTATGCATCATGAGAGTACAGATATCCGTATGAACAAGTTACAGGTATCAACATAAACAGAGTTGGACACCAATCCAACTTGATCATCGTGTCAAGTCATCTGACTTAACCCATTTAGCATCATCAACACACACACACACACACGTGGTTTGTAAAATTCTGGACGTAGTTTAAGCAGCACCGCCCAACTGTCCTTGACCGTGGACACGGCTATTCGAATAGTTTTACACTCTGCAGAGGTTGCACACTTTACCCACAAGATCCGGGGAACTTCCGTGTCATCCACGACCCGCGGTACCTCAAGTACCCGGGGTAAGCACCCGATCACTATCTTTCCCTAGACGACACTAACAAGGAGTCCACTCGTTGTTCCATATCCTCACGATGTACATCATACGAGACTCACTCGAGATCGTAACATCCGAGAGGGGACACAACGGTGTATTCGGTGCCCTGTGAAAACAGTCATGGCCGCCCTACCTGGCACGACCCCGTCCCAAGAGAGAGCACCAACTCTCCCCCGTCACTAGTAATGCGGGCTCCAAGCTAGTATCGGCCTAGTTAATCAATAATGCCCTTTCCCATACAAGGGTAGAGTGGTTGCGCATGTAAGGTTGGGGCAGTCGACAAATCTTAAATCTAATCCGTTTTCGAAAACAACACACACACTTGCCTCGGTACACCATTTCGTCATCAAGTGATTACCCATCTCATTATCTCCCTCGGGCATAAGTGGCATCCGACGGGGTTTTTCAAAGGTCTTTTGAGAAATACTTTGTCTCCTTCACCATGCATATTCCCGTCCCTTTTTGCATAGCAACTACTTTAGCATCATATCTACTCCCACCGGCATAACCCTCATAAGAAGGCAGGGTCATGCACAATGCAAGTATCAACGAGGAAGTAACGGTGGCAAACCACCCCATGTGGTCACCACAGTATCATGTCTCCGATGCAAGCAATAAAAGTGCAATATGACATGGTCAAAGGGCTGCTTTCCTGGATCAACAAAGTCTTCTGGGTCTTCAAAGTCTTCTAGTCCAACTCCTTCGTCAGCAACGCAATCTTTCGTCGCAAAATAATAACGAGAAAAATAAGGCAATAATAAAACAGAAAAACCAAAGTGCTCAGAAAAATGTCAACTCATTTTTGTTAAATACTAGGGTGAAAACTAAAAAGGGGAAAATTCCTAGTTTTTGATTTGGAGTCATGGAAACAGTGCTAGGAATTTTAAATGACAGGCATAAATGTTCAAATTCAAATTTAAATTTGAACAGTGAAGAAAAGTTGGTTTGATAAGAATGAAAACTGCAACAATAAATAGGTGGGATTATTACAAGAATTTAGGAGTTGGAATTATTGCATTTGGATTATTTTTTAATCCTGTGGATTTTTTTGGAGAAGTTACAGAAAAAGAAAAGGAAAAGGCCACTGTGCAACTGGGCCTATTCGGCCACAGTGCAGCAGGCCCAGGGCGAATCTAGCCCGCGCAAGGCTGCCATGTTGAAGGCGTATTTGGGAAATACGCCTCCAGCCGACGCAGCGAACCGGTGCGTGCGGGCGTGTGTTTTAAACCTGACGTGTGGGACCCACATGTCAGGACGTGAGGCTGACGGACGGGCCCCACGGCCGTCGTCGTCAACCTCGGGTCAGAGAGGGCGGTGAGCTCACCGGCGCCATTGTGGTCGACGGCAAGGCGATCTGAGGGCACCGACGTGCTCAGGATGAAGTCGCCGTTCGGGTGGAGGTGGAGTTGGTCGCCGGCAACGAGGAAGCCGGCGGCAGAGCTTCGGGAGGTGCTTGCCCCGGTCGATTCCGGCTGCAATAGAGGGGGGGACAGAGAGGAAATGATCAGGGAGGTGTGGAGGTTCCAGATCGAGAAAGAGGAGTGGCGGAGAGGGCCTGTACCCTTAGATCAACGGCGACCCGAGGCGGCGGAGCTCGAGCTCGATCTCGAGCTCGGGCTCGTCTGGAGAGGAGTGAGTGGTCTAGGGGGTGATTAGGGGAGTGAGAGAGCGAGTGGTGAGGAGAGAAGGGCTCGGGAAGGTCCTTAAATAGGCGAACGGCAAGGTGTCATGGACCCATGCACTGGCGGGCTTCTACTCGTCGCCACAGGGCTCGGGAGGAGCTGGCGCCATGTCTGGGGTGTTGCTGGGCATGGACTACACCGAGGGAAGCTAAGGGAGAGAGCGGGGTAAGGCTAGAGATGCCGTGCGTGTGAGGCCGCTCATTGGAGCTCTCGGGCGGCCGGTGCGCGTGCGAGGAGGGAAACAGGAGGGAGAAGGACGAGGGGGCCGACCAGCTGCCGTGTTGCGAACATCGAGGCGTCTCGTCGAGCGCGCTGGGGAGGCCCGAGGTGGCCGGGGGCGGTTGGAAGGGGGCGGCTACAGTGCGGGAGCGCACTGTAGCGCGCTCCAGAGCGCCCAAATGGCCGGCATGGCAATTTTCTATGCAGTGAGGGCACGGCCAAAGGTGTCTGGTGGCTCTAGGGGGGAGTAAAGAATGGGGGAGGGGCATTGGATGCCCTGGGTGGCCACTAGGGTGAGGAGGGAGGTGAGAAAGGAGAAGAATGCTGCTGTCCAGAAGGGTAAATGGGGATGTTTCACTCTTCAATCATTGAGCTGAGGCCAGGGAAGAGTTACTGGAGGTAGGAGAGGACTAGGAGGAGCTGTGGTAAAAAGTTGAGCGCAAGGAGAATAGTGTTAGTGGTCAAAATGGTGATTTTTGAAAAGTGGCAGAAGGTGTTTGATAATGGTTTGGGCAAGCAAAATATTTCCAATTGCCATGAGACTCCACAGGGTGTAATAACACATATAATTAGGGCCTTCCACCAATTTGGAGCTTATTTGGGCAAAGTTGCCAATGCAACTTTTGTAAACCCTTGAAATTAGCAGAAATGAACTTGTGTAGATCTAGTTGAGAAAATCACTTCTCCTTGATGCACCACTTGGTGTAGTGGCCTCATTTGGTCATGTTAACATGCTCACAAAAGTCGGGGTCAAGGAGAGAAAGTTGGTAGTACAAAATTGTTCAAATTTGATTCTGGTCAGAGAGGGTTTTGGGGCATTTTGGTGAACCAAAATGACCTTGATTGACATGAGGCTTTGCAAGGTGATCACAATATGCATTTGTGACTTGCTAGATTTTCCTTGGATTTTTGTGGAAATATTTCCTATAGAAATATTTCAAATCCTTGAAATGGGCATAAATGGTTTTGGAAGGTTTTGTCCAATATTTTGAACACGACCATGTGTTGAAACTCTTATATATGGAAGACATATGTCCAGTGAGTTTCCCTAATTTTTGTCAAATATTTTTGAAACAATAAAATAATTTTTCCCTATTAAAGACCATTTCCGGCCTTAAGAAAAAGCTTTTAAATAAAATAGGAAAATAACTCTTAAAATTATATTTTGTGGTTTATGGGAATCCTATATCTAATAGGTTTCAAATATACTCTTTGAAATATTTTTCATACCCGAAATCAAGTACTTGTAGTGCAAACCTCAATTCAGGGGTTTTTGGAAAACTAATTTTTGAAAATACTATTTGGCCAAATTATTTTTGTAAGAAAATACTATATTGCACTATACACATGGCATGATCATTGGGCAAAAGTTTGGAGCAGGGAGATGAAGTACAGAAGGTGGAGTAGTTGACTTTAAAGAGCACTTGAAAATCACAGAGAGAAAACCAACTCCAAAATAAAAAGCCAAATAATGCAAAAGTTTTTGTTGGTCCAAATTTTCATGCTTTATTAATGCAAATGAAATGTTACAAAATGCAGGGTGTGATAGAATCTTTTCTAGAAAAATAGGACGACAAGGTGTTGGGGAGCTATTCGAAAGAGGAACAACATATCGTTCAAGTAACACAACCATCATGCTCTCCGAACGTGTTTTAAAAGGTGTGTCTAGCAAGTGATTTACCTATCTTTCGATTTGGTCGCAACTTTCTTGTTAATGCTTCTATAAGAAAAATTCTCATAAGTAATTTTGAAAGACCAATGAAGAAGGTAAATTTACTTGTTAGCAATAAAACTGTTATAGAGCATGTCGGTCAACCTATTGTGCAATTTATAAGGATCGATAGTGATCTATTATTGCAGACAAAGTTTTCCCCATTGCTTTATCAAAATTTCATATCTAATTGGGTAGCTTTGCTTGTTTCATACTTGGCATGCACTTGGTCTCAATTCAGACATGTGTATTCTAACTATTTTCATTTCAGAAATTTAAAGCCAAGGTCAAATTCTTATGAGAAATCCAATGCTAATATAATATCTTATCCAAATACATCGGAGATAGGGTGCAAAACGCAATGCATAGCCAAATGGGGATATTCCAAATTTGAATCATTCGTTTGCTTAACTCCAAAGCCGTTTGCACATCAAGATCGGCTAGAAAACAAGAAGTATACCTTCAATTCAAGCATGTGTGATCAAATATTTGATTTGTTGCTGAAAAATAATTACATTAGAGTTCTTGATCACCATGTAAAGCCATCAATCCAAGGACGAATGTATTGCAAGTTGCATGATTCATCCAATCATAATTTTGAGGATTGCAACATGTTTCGTCAAATAGTTAAATCGGCCATTGATAAAGGACGATTAAAATTTGTTGAAACACGAAGGGATGAACAGTCTATTCCGATTGGTCCTAATGGAAAAAAGTTTTTGAATCGGCTGCTTTAAGACAATTCCTTTAAAGATGAGAAGGTAAAAACTATAGGTGATGGGATCAAGCTTTCAAGTAAAGAAGTTGTTCAAGAGCACAATGAAAATATTCTTGAAGGCATGAGCTCTATCGAAGATACAATGAAGACGCCAAGGACTGGGGGGCAACAAAGCAATCCAAAGATCGACGCAAGCAAAACAAAAGGAGATAAAGGCCGCAATAAGCACAAGCACAAGAAATCAAAGGCCACTTTTGCACAATTATTAGATAAATATCAAAAGAGAAGTGCAGAGAAAGGTGCTTATCGACCGAGTAATGCAAAAGCATCAAGATCACCCCCTAGGCGCAAATCCAAGGATCGGTATTGGCAAGAAAAGAATTTTAATGCAACATGTTCATATCCTTATTTTTGGTTGTCAATGTCGATGCCGTGGATGCCTCCCTATGCTCATGTAGATCGATATTCATCATGGGACAGGTATGATACAATGGCACATTCTCCATCATATTTTAGACCATCTCACCATTATTATGCAGCTTCAAGAAGATCAACGTTCAGTGAGCTGTCATATGTTCAAGACCGTTTCAATAAGAAAGAATCGGTCCAGATCTCAAGAAAGAAGGAAGAGGTGATCAAACATGTGTATCGAGTTAAAAAAGATGGTCGCAAGAGTGCCAATTCAGATTTGATCTTAAAGGATAAAGAGCCAATTAAAGTGTTAACATTGGCTACTAAAGGCAATGAGATGAAGCAATCAATTGTCGAGAATCAAAGTGCCAATCCTGAAGAAAAGAAGTTGAAAGTGCATAAGTTAAAACAAGAATTGTCGTTAGTTCAAACCAAATCACAACCGGGGCACTCACTCGGCTTATCGTATTGGCAAAAAAAGAAATTACAAAAACTTAGTGCACAAGAGCTCGAAAAGAGAAACATGACCTGGGTTCCCAAAGGAAACAATCAAAACAAGAGTAATGTGCAAGGTTCCATTGCAAGAAGTGCGACAAAGGTAAAGAAGGAAAAGAGTGAAAATTATGAACGACCAAGCCGAAGGTTTCAATGTCTTCGGTGCACACATTATCCACATTCTCCAACTATGCCATTGATGCCGATGATATGGAATTCATCCTCAGGTATGACTGGTTACCCTCCATGGACTTATTTTGATCCATGAACGCAATATAACTTCTTACAACATGCAAGGGTTTTACCTCATCACCGTACATCCGATTAGCTGTATTTTGTTGCTAATCAAAGTGGTCGATATATAACTATCGCCCTAAGCAAAGACATGGCCGATATATAATTATCGCCCTAAGCACATATAAATGGACGATGGAGTGTTGACATCGTCCTTAGAACAAATACATTGCAAATTATTTTTCGACACGCAAGTTTTGCCGAAAAACAGGAGGGCATATGTGTTGACACCGGATTTTGGCACGGTCAAGAACTTATTCAAGATGACCACAAATGGAGAAGTGATCTACATGAAAGAGTTCTGTATTGTTGCTATGAACATCTTTGAATTTTTGGTCATCGCCGTCCGATTTCATCTCGAAGGCCGAAACTATGCTCAAAGTACTAAGATCATATATTTAGAGTACAGTTTGGCCGATAAAGCCTCCAAGACCACCTCAAATGGAAAAATGATCTACACGGATTGTCTTTGTCTCGTTGAAACGTTCTATGTTGATATATAAATCATCAAAATCCGAGTTTGTATGCAAAAGTTAGAGCAATCGGAGTGCAGCCCTGTCACGAGGTGAGATGTGGCGCGCCCAGCGTGAGGGAATAGCCTGTTTTGCGCAACCAATTTTACCCTCAAGATGACCTCTGATCAAAAAACGTTCAACATGAAAGTTTTTCGCCTCGTCGAAACAATTAAGATTCCTTTTGGTCTCATTTCCATCCGAGATCGTTTACCACCACAAAAAAGACCCGCAAGGTGCAGCCAGTTCAAACCAAACAATTTTGGAAAGTTCGGGCAAAACCAATCCGAATTTGACTAGGGTTTTGGACGTGAATCAAAGCCTTTTTCTTGCACGGGAAGTCCAGCCACCTCTTATATATCTATAAGGGGTGACGGCCGATGGAACAACACACAATCGATCAAATCATCTACCACTTTTTATCTTTTATCTTTTCTCCTTAACCCTAGTTCTTCTTCTTCCTCGTTTTTCGTCTGTTCTTCTTGTTGCAGGGTGGCGAACCTCGAGGCCCTAGGGGCGATTAGGTCGACCTAGGGCAGCCCATAGCCGCCGCACGCCCTGACGGGGTCCCTCCCGGGCGTGCGGGGTTTTGGGTCCTCAAAAGAACCCGCCGGATTGCTTGCGTACCGCGCTTCCGAACGGGTTTCTTTCGACGTGGGCTGCGGTGCATGATAATCCCCAAGTGCAGGTAATCATCATAGCAATTTACAAAGGTGGAAATGATAAGTATGGAGTGTCGAACCCACAAGGAGCTAAAGGTAAGACCAATATTCTCTCAAGCCCTATCTGCCACTGATACGACTCTACGTACACCGAACACTTGCTTTCCAACTAGAAACGAGAAATAAAACTACGTTGTGGGTATGAAGAGGATAACTTTGTATGATATAGGAGAGCTAAAATATAAAAGTAGGTGTTGTTATCATAAAGTTAGAATATATTACAAAGTATTATAAATAGCGAGTGTGGAATAATGGTGGATCGGTGTGCGGAATTGTCCTAGCCAATTGTGAACAAGACCGATAGTCGTCATTGCAATTTCATATGAGGGAGAGGCACAAGCTAACATACTTTCTCTACTTGGATCATATGCACTTATGATTGGAACTCTAGCAATGTAACGCCCCGAGGCCGATGTGCCAGTTGTCTTCCAGTTATTCGCTGTTGTTGCTTTGTCATTCGCTTGCGTGTTGCATCTTGCCATGTCATCATCCGCATTGCATCATCATGTTTTCAAAACTTACATCCGTCCCAGTCTCTTTGTTCTCTCCGTTGTCCGTTCTGAGCCCAGACACACTTGCACGCGCCCGCGGCATGTCCAAAATATTATTTTATAAGTGGCCGGAAAATGTTCTCGGAATGGGATGAGAGTTGACGTGTGGTCTTATTATAGTGTAGATAGACCGCCTGTCAAGTTTTATCGCATTCGGAGTTCGTCTGATAGCCCAACCGTTAAACTATAGCGGCAGTATAGCCGGTCTAACGTCGAACGTTTTCGGACTCCGGAAACCGTGCCGGGCTGCATATCTCCCCTCTTCTCTCAGACCAACCCGCTCTTCACAATCCTCCAGGCCCAACCTAACCCCTCTCGTCAGCCCGCGGCCCTCCTCGCGCGCGTCCGAAAACTGTCCCGAACCCGACCCGGATAGTCGTCACCGTTGCATTCAGATCATCCCCTAACATCTACAAAACATCTCCGTTTTTTTATTTGGTCTCCCTAGCCTATTTATCCGGGACCGTCCGATTAAAATCGGAGGGACCAAATGCCCTATCCAAAAATCCACTTGTTATATATATATACCCCCTAACCTAATCTAGACAAACCACCTAATTTCTAGGGATCCTACCCTAGCGCCGCCACCATCTACATCGGGATCCTCCCTGATCCAAATCCTCCCTCGTTCAACACCAACCAACCCAAATCCATCCCCTCCTCGATCCACCTCCAACCAGCAGCAGCTCCGCTGTTCCCTGCCCGAGCTCCTCACCGCGCCACCGGAGCCCGCCGCCACCTCGCCGTCCTTCATCCTCGCTCTCCTCGTCGACCCAAGGAGGCGAGTTCCTCCCGAGACCAGCCCCGCCATGGCCTTCAAGCTCGCTGCCTCCTGGTGACACCCTCCAGGTCGAGCAGGACGCCCGATTCTGAGCTCCTCGGCTCCCATCAACCAGCCTCTGCCTGAGCCTCCCGTGCGCCGCTACCTCCTCTTGTGGTTCTTCCCCGAGCACCTCCGCCGCCGTGCGCCACCAGCGGCCAGCGTCGGCCTCCTCCGCTTCACTTAGGGGCCCCAACAGCCGAGCCGCTTGCGCGCCTCCCTCCTCGAGCAAGAGCTCGACCCGTGGCCGGCGACCACCCAGGTCATGTCGCGGTGCCCTGCCTCCTCTTCTTCGTGTTCTGCTTCTTCCCCTCTAATCTCTCTCTCACTGTCCTTGCCTCGAACAGGAGCACCAGCCGGCGCCCCCATCATCGGAGTTAGTCTCCCGCCTCCCGAATCCGCACGCCCGCCGCAGGTTCATCACCCCAACGGCCATCGCTTGTGCTCGGCTGCGTTGCCGGCAACCACCGTGAGCCATGGATCCAAAGCTTGTCCGTTTCAGTCATTGGTTAAGAGTGGCTGGATCCCATATGTTGCACAAGTAGAGCAGTAGTGGAACTGGTCAGCGCTCTGACCCTCTATCCAGGAGGTCTTGGGTTCGATCCCAGGAGCTCCCATTTTCTTTTTTTCCCTTGCTTCTCTGTTTTACATCGAGCACACACACCCACGGCCACTTGGGCCCGATCCCACCTCTAGGCCGCTGCACTCTAGTGCTTCTGGCCCGTGCATATTTTTTTATCAGTCTGTGTATTTTAGCATTTTTCCAATGCATTCTTATTTACAGAAAATGCCCCTGTTTTGAATTGTTAATAACTAAATATGCATGCATCCAATTTAAACAAACTATATATGTAAAATGCTTAGTTTTTCGTCTAGTTTCATAATATGCCACTTTCATCTATGTTTAAAATGTTTATACTGCTGTTTGTTTAAATTTGCTCAAATGCCATGTTAAAATGATTTAATTCATAACTAAATAACCGTAGCTCGGATTTAAATAAATTATATATGTAAATGGGGTAGAAAAATGCATAGATTAACATGGTGCACTTTATTTTGCTGTTTAACAACTTTAAAATATGTTTTAGGCAGAACAGTAACAGATTTGAAATATGCATATGAGGATTTTCCGGAATTGTTGTTCGTTGTTCCGGCCTCATTTAAACTTGCCTAGGTAGGTAGTTTTGTTATGCTTCATCTCTTGCCATGTTTAACAACATTTAATATAGTTGAATACCTAAACGAGAGAGAACTAAATAAGTCACGTGGTGTTTCGTCAATATGCAACGGAGTTGCATATTGAACTCCACTTAATTTGTAGAATTGTCCGTTGCACTTTGCCATGCCATGAGTCCTTAAAACGGACATGCATCATCCTTGGTTGTGCATCATGCCATGTTTATGTGATGGTTGTTTACTATGTTGTTTGTTTCTTTCCGGGTTGCTTCTCTCGTTAGCTTCGGTTTCGTTCCGGAGTTGTGAGGATTCGTTCGACTACGTCCATTTGTGTTCTTCATGGACTCGTTCTTCTTCCTTGCGGGATCTCAGGCAAGATGACCATACCCTCGAAATCACTTCTATCTTTGCTTGCTAGTTGCTCGCTCTTTTGCTATGCCTATGCTGCGATACCTACCACTTGCTTATCATGCCTCCCATATTGTTAAACCAAGCCTCTAACCCACCTTGTCCTAGCAAACCGTTGTTTGGATATGTTACCGCTTTGCTCAGCCCCTCTTATAGCGTTGTTAGTTGTAGGTGAAGATGAAGTTTGTTCCTTGTTGGAACATGGAGATGTTGTTCCTTGATTGGAACATGTTTACTTGTTGGGATATCATAATATATCTTATTTAATTAATGCATCTATATACTTGGTAAAGGGTGGAAGGCTCGGCCTTATGCCTGGTGTTTTGTTCCACTCTTGCCGCCCTAGTTTCTGTCATATCGGTGTTATGTTCCCGGATTTTGCGTCCCTAACGCGGTCGGGTGATTTATGGGACCCCCTTGACAGTTCGCTTTGAATAAGACTTTTCCAGCGAGGCCCAACATTGGTTTTATCATTTGCCTACCACCTATCCCTTCCCTTGGGTCGGCCAGCCCGAGGGTCATCTTTATTTAGCCCCCCCGGGCCAGTGCTTCTCTAAGTGCTGGTTCGAAACGAGCAGACTGCGGGGCCCCCGCGAGGAAACTCGAGGCTTGGTTTTACTCGTAGGATGTCTCATCCGGTGTTGCCCTGAGACCGAGATATGTGCAGCTCCTATCAGGATTGTCGGTGCATCGGGCGGCTTTGCTGGACTTGTTTTATTACTGTCGAAATGTCTTGTAGCCGGGATTCCGAGACTGATCGGGTCTTCCCGGGGAGAAGGAATATCCTTCGTTGATCGCGAGAGCTTATAATGGGCTAAGTTGGGACACCCCTGCAGGGTTTGAACTTTCGAAAGCCGTGCCCGCGGTTATGTGGCAGATGGGAATTTGTTAATGTCCGGTTGTAGAAAACCCAAAGTTGATCTTAAATAAAATACACCAACCGCGTGTGTAACCGTGATGGTCTCTTCTCGGCGGAGTCCGGGAAGTGAACACGGTGTTGGAGTTATGCTTGACGTAAGTAGTTTCAGGATCACTTCTTGATCATAGTTGTTCGACCGTGCTTTTTCCTTCTCTTATCGCTCTCATTTGCGTATGTTAGCCACCATATATGCTAGTCGCTTGCTGCAGCTCCACCTCATTACCTTTACCCTACCTATAAGCTTAAGTAGTCTTGATCTCGCGGGTGTGAGATTGCTGAGTCCCCGTGACTCACAGATACTTCCAAAACCAGGTTGCAGGTGCCGATGAAACCGTGCAGGTGACGCACCCGAGCTCAAGGAGGAGCTCGATGAAGATCTTGTTCATTGTGTTGTTTCATTTCAGTTGATCAGTGGTGGAGCCCAGTTGGGGTCGATCGGGGATCTGTGTAGCATTTGGGGTAGTCTTCTTTTATTTTGGTTCCGTAGTCGGACCTTGATTGTATATGTATGATGTAATGCTTTACTCATGTATTGTATGAAGTGGCGATTGTAAGCCAACTATGTATCTCTTTCCCTTATGTATTACATGGGTTGTGTGAATATTACCTCACTTGCGACATTGCTTTCAATGCGGTTATGCCTCTAAGTCGTGCTTCGACACGTGGGAGATATAGCCGCATCAAGGGCGTTATAAGTTGGTATCAGAGCCTTCCCCGACCTTAGGAGCCCCCACTGATTGATCGTTTTAGCGGCCGAGTTGTGTCTAGAAAAATGTTTTGAGTCATTTAGGAATTATATATCAGAGAGTTTAGGAATTCTTTTTACTTCCCAGTCTCCTCATCGCTCTGGTAAGGCATCCTGACGTAGAGTTTTGACACTTCTCTTCTCAAATTTCACTAAAAAAATTTAGGATCACGCGAGTATCTTAGAATCGTTCCGATGGTTTTGTGATGACAACATTGTCTTGGTGCCTCCTATCAGCAGGGGTTTAGTGGAGGTGTCCTGGGGAGTTGAGCTCCGAGGTGTTGTCGTCATAACTTTATCGTTGCAGTTCTGGAATACCTGAGTTTAGTACGCCGACATCGAAAATCTCTTTTGTACAGTTGTTGGTGAGATAACCCTGATAGCCCAGTACTGAGGCGAGTGCGGGAGTATTGCCATAACTCGTATAACGGATGCTTTTCGAAGGTTGAGGTAGACGATTTCCAAAGGTTTCTTGGTTATGTGTTGAAGGATGGATACAGCTGGATCTAGGTATTGTTAGTTTGGGTGATATATTTTGCGTCCCCTGTATCCCCAACACCTGATTGCATAACCAGAAAGTTTCGGGAGTTTATAAGTGGGAATTCAAGTATCACGTAGGAATTCTTTCCAACAGACACATGATACGATATGGGGTCTATCATATGTTTGTTTTCGGCTTATTCGGCGAGCCAATCCTTTGTTTTGTCTTGTTTTGTGGTATTCGAGTTGCTTCAATGCCAAGTGTGGATTCCTTACCTTTTCTAAACGGTGTTCTCATATTTCTATGGAAATACTAATCCTTCTTGTTCATCAAGGTTGTCTTTTCAATCCTTTCCAACCAGTGTGCTTCTCTCAAAGTAAATCCGATCATTCCAGCATCCGCAAGATCAACTCTAAGTTTTCTTAACGGTGTTTGTTTTATCCGTTCCAAGTTGTCTTTGTTTTCCCGCCCTCCCACCCTTTTTCTTCAAGGACTCAGATTTCTCAATCAAGTATCCTTTTTATTGATGGAAGTTTCTTCATTCTTTCCTTCATGTTCTTATCCGGTGATTATCATGAAGATGGTCGGGAGTTTCAAGTTTATCATTCTTCGTTCTTTTTCTTCTTCGGTGGATTTAATTCAAGATTTCGGTGTTGATCTTATCCCTTTTCCTCTTTTCACAATGCTTTCTAATTTTGGTGCACCAATTAATCATTCACCTCTTGCTATTCGTGTCATCTGGAGTGCTGAAGATATCTCAGAATATTCAAGTTTCCATTCTTAATTCACTCAAGTTCTTTTGAGGATGTTATCTCATTCAAGCCATTTAATTTAACCGCTGCAATCTCTCTTTTCAAGCAATCATTCAACGGTGGTTCTTTTGAGTGGGCCCTAACCCACAGGTCTTTTCCCAGGATCTTACCTGACTCTTCTAATTTTCTCGGAGTTATTCTCAAACTCTTTTCCAATTTTGACGTAAGAATGAATTTTCATCAGTCATATGTCTTTCTCCAAGATCTTTCAAATTCTTTTCATCGTTGGTTCAACCTTTCTATTCTTCATTCCGGAGTGTCTTAACAAATCATGGTGGTGTTTCTCGTCGTCATTCTCAACATTAGAAGACCGAAGAAGAGTTTCTCTTAAATCTTGCCCCATTCTCGTCAAGATTCATTGTTCTAGCTTGTTGCCATCCCCTCATAATTGTTTTTGATTGTGAGAATTCTTTTCACCCATCCGGAGCATTTCAGGAGTCTTTTCAGTTTGATTCTCCGGACACCATCATCTCAGAATTATTCATTCTCATCTTCGTCTATCGTTCTCCAAATCTTACCGGTGCATCTTTCAATATTCTCTAATCAGTTCATGATCTCTTCGTTCTCATGTATCTAAATCCTAGTAAGCATCTTCGTTCATTTGCTAATTCTTCCCGGTGTTTCCTTATCTTTTCTTCATCCATTTTAAATTCTTACGGTGGTTCGTTCATGATCCTTCTCCCTTCGCTATCATATAGATTCAATAGTTCTTTCCAAATCCTACCGACGAATCGTTGAAGAATTTTCTCAAGTTTGTGCTATATCTCTCTTGATCCTTTCTACGAGAATAAGTAGTATGCCAAATCTGTTGCTTGTCATCAATCTAAATTGGTGAAGGATAAGCATAATGTAATTCTTATTCTTGTTTCATCGAGTTAACTCAATTCCCTATTCCGGAGGTTCTTCAAATTCTTGATTTCAATTGTTTCACCTTATCTTCCTCGGAGTTCCAAGCTCTCGCAATTATATCACCACGGAGATCCATCTAATCATTGTAAGGCTTCAACCTTATCCTTTTCATCCTTCATTTCATCTAATTATCCTTTTATTACCGGAGTTCTTCATGGAGGCTCTACATGGTGGTTTATCAAGGACCCTTTTCATTCTTAAATTGTTCTTCAAGTTTTCTCTCGGAGTTAAGATCAGCCAAGCGTTACTCTAAAAATAAACATGGTGCTCAATACATGTTTTGTTTGGAGGAGTTCAAGCATTTCTTCATCTTGCATTTTAAAGTGCAATTCTTTCTAACTTATCATTTGAGGTGGTGTTATGTCATTCTTGACAATTTGAGTTCGCGTTTCATGATTCACATGTTGTCAAGAATGAGATATTTTAAATCCACCAATCTATCCATTGGAGTTATCTTGGGTTATATTTCACTTAAAGCTTTCCCTAAGGATTGTTGCTATTGTGGTGCTTCTCAATGACCCAAGCTTGCTCTTTATCCTCTTGGTGGAACAAGTTTTCATCTCTTCGTTGATCTCAAGCAAGCAATTGTTTTCGCTAGTGGCAGAAGATCACCTCAAGTTTTGAGATGTCTCAATAAGCCCACGAGGATCATATCTTTTCGTTGTTGGTTTTCCAACAACTCCGCTCAATCCTTCTTTTTAAAGATGCTCTCTCAAATCCATTTGAGGTGGTACATGTTGTTTTCTTCTCCATTCTTTCTTTCTTTCCAATGATCTATCTTCAAT
The DNA here is from genome assembly GCA_032464435.1 of Aegilops umbellulata. Lineage (NCBI taxonomy): Eukaryota > Viridiplantae > Streptophyta > Magnoliopsida > Poales > Poaceae > Aegilops > Aegilops umbellulata. The sequence continues at coordinate 445,537,214 of CP136058.1, forward strand.
CTTTCTTCCGGAGGCATTGTGATGTTTTCTTCAACCCATCTTCTCATTTTGGAGATCACGTTTTTTCCTTGCTTATCCATCTAACCGGAGTGTCGTGTTTTCATTCGAGCTCTCTCATCTTATCAAGTCCTGCATCTCTTCTCAACCGGGGTGCTGTCTGAAATCTTTCTTACCCCTTGTGCCATTCTTTTAATAGTTCCGGAGGCAGTGTGTTGTTAATTTCGGCAAGTATCCTCTCATCTTGTCAAGATCATGATCAAATCCCTTCCATTTTCAGTCGGAGTGCTGCCCAAATCATGTCATTCTTATTCCTTCTCTATCTTGTTTAAACGGAGTGGTTTCAATATCTACCTTGTCACTTAACCTCTTGGTTCTCGTCGTACCCCATGTTCCTCTTATCTAACGGAGTGTTTTCAAGTTCGTTCAACTTCGTTGTGTTCGTTCTTTCAACTTTTTAACCTCTATAGGTTCTTTGGTTTCACTCGTTTGTCAAAGAAGCAACTTAGTGTTACCTCTTCTCTTTCTCTTCCGTTTTCCCCTCCGGTGCCATTCTAGATCTCGGGACGAGATCCTCTCGTAGTGGTGGAGTGTTGTAACGCCCCGAGACCGATGTGCCAGTTGTCTTCCAGTTATTCGCTGTTGTTGCTTTGTCATTCGCTTGCGTGTTGCATCTTGCCATGTCATCATCCGCATTGCATCATCATGTTTTCAAAACTTACATCCGTCCCGGTCTCTTTGTTCTCTCCGTTGTCCGTTCTGAGCCCAGACACACTTGCACGCGCCCGCGGCATGTCCAAAATATTATTTTATAAGTGGCCGGAAAATGTTCTCGGAATGGGATGAGAGTTGACGTGTGGTCTTATTATAGTGTAGATAGACCGCCTGTCAAGTTTTATCGCATTCGGAGTTCGTCTGATAGCCCAACCGTTAAACTATAGCGGCAGTATAGCCGGTCTAACGTCGGACGTTTTCGGACTCCGGAAACCGTGCCGGGCTGCATCTCTCCCCTCTTCTCTCAGGCCAACCCGCTCTTCACAATCCGCCAGGCCCAACCTAACCCCTCTCGTCAGCCCGCGGCCCTCCTCGCGCGCGTCCGAAAACTGTCCCGAACCCGACCCGGATAGTCGTCACCGTTGCATTCAGATCATCCCCTAACATCTACAAAACATCTCCGTTTTTTTATTTGGTCTCCCTAGCCTATTTATCCGGGACCGTCCGATTAAAATCGGAGGGACCAAATGCCCTATCCAAAAATCCACTTGTTATATATATATATACCCCCTAACCTAATCTAGACAAACCACCTAATTTCTAGGGATCCTACCCTAGCGCCGCCACCATCTACATCGGGATCCTCCCTGATCCAAATCCTCCCTCGTTCAACACCAGCCAACCCAAATCCATCCCCTCCTCGATCCACCTCCAACCAGCAGCAGCTCCGCTGTTCCCTGCCCGAGCTCCTCACCGCGCCACCGGAGCCCGCCGCCACCTCGCCGTCCTTCATCCTCGCTCTCCTCGTCGACCCAAGGAGGCGAGTTCCTCCCGAGACCAGCCCCGCCATGGCCTTCAAGCTCGCTGCCTCCTGGTGACACCCTCCAGGTCGAGCAGGACGCCCGATTCTGAGCTCCTCGGCTCCCATCAACCAGCCTCTGCCTGAGCCTCCCGTGCGCCGCCACCTCCTCTTGTGGTTCTTCCCCGAGCACCTCTGCCGTCGTGCGCCACCAGCGGCCAGCGTCGGCCTCCTCCGCTTCACTTAGGGGCCCCAACAGCCGAGCCGCTTGCGCGCCTCCCTCCTCGAGCAAGAGCTCGACCCGTGGCCGGCGACCACCCAGGTCATGTCGCGGTGCCCTGCCTCCTCTTCTTCGTGTTCTGCTTCTTCCCCTCTAATCTCTCTCTCACTGTCCTTGCCTCGAACAGGAGCACCAGCCGGCGCCCCCATCATCGGAGTTAGTCTCCCGCCTCCCGAATCCGCACGCCCGCCGCAGGTTCATCACCCCAACGGCCATCGCTTGTGCTCGGCTGCGTTGCCGGCAACCACCGTGAGCCATGGACCCAAAGCTTGTCCGTTTCAGTCATTCGTTAAGAGTGGCTGGATCCCATATGTTGCACAAGTAGAGCAGTAGTGGAACTGGTCAGCGCTCTGACCCTCTATCCAGGAGGTCCTGGGTTCGATCCCAGGAGCTCCCATTTTCTTTTTTCCCTTGCTTCTCTGTTTTACATCGAGCACACACACCCACGGCCACTTGGGCCCGATCCCACCTCTGGGCCGCTGCACTCTAGTGCTTCTGGCCCGTGCATATTTTTTTATCAGTCTGTGTATTTTAGCATTTTTCCAATGCATTCTTATTTACAGAAAATGCCCCTGTTTTGAATTGTTAATAACTAAATATGCATGCATCCAATTTAAACAAACTATATATGTAAAATGCTTAGTTTTTCGTCTAGTTTCATAATATGCCACTTTCATCTATGTTTAAAATGTTTATACTGTTGTTTGTTTAAATTTGCTCAAATGCCATGTTAAAATGATTTAATTCATAACTAAATAACCGTAGCTCGGATTTAAATAAATTATATATGTAAATGGGGTAGAAAAATGCATAGATTAACATGGTGCACTTTATTTTGCTGTTTAACAACTTTAAAATATGTTTTAGGCAGAACAGTAACAAATTTGAAATATGCATATGAGGATTTTCCGGAATTGTTGTTCGTTGTTCCGGCCTCATTTAAACTTGCCTAGGTAGGTAGTTTTGTTATGCTTCATCTCTTGCCATGTTTAACAACATTTAATATTGTTGAGTACCTAAACGAGAGAGAACTAAATAAGTCACATGGTGTTTCGTCAATATGCAACGGAGTTGCATATTGAACTCCACTTAATTTGTAGAATTGTCCGTTGCACTTTGCCATGCCATGAGTCCTTAAAACGGACATGCATCATCCTTGGTTGTGCATGATGCCATGTTTATGTCATGGTTGTTTACTATGTTGTTTGTTTCTTTCCGGGTTGCTTCTCTCGTTAGCTTCGGTTTCATTCCGGAGTTGTGAGGATTCGTTCGACTACGTCCGTTTGTGTTCTTCATGGACTCGTTCTTCTTCCTTGCAGGATCTCAGGCAAGATGACCATACCCTCGAAATCACTTCTATTTTTGCTTGCTAGTTGCTCGCTCTTTTGCTATGCCTATGCTGCGATACCTACCACTTGCTTATCATGCCTCCCATATTGTTAAACCAAGCCTCTAACCCACCTTGTCCTAGCAAACCGTTGTTTGGCTATGTTACCGCTTTGCTCAGCCCCTCTTATAGCGTTGTTAGTTGCAGGTGAAGATGAAGTTTGTTCCTTGTTGGAACATGGAGATGTTGTTCCTTGATTGGAACATGTTTACTTGTTGGGATATCACAATATATCTTATTTAATTAATGCATCTATATACTTGGTAAAGGGTGGAAGGCTCGGCCTTATGCCTGGTGTTTTGTTCCACTCTTGCCGCCCTAGTTTCCGTCATATCGGTGTTATGTTCCCGGATTTTGCGTCCCTAACGCGGTCGGGTGATTTATGGGACCCCCTTGACAGTTCGCTTTGAATAAGACTTTTCCAGCGAGGCCCAACATTGGTTTTATCATTTGCCTACCACCTATCTCTTCCCTTGGGTCGGCCAGCCCGAGGGTCATCTTTATTTAGCCCCCCCCCCTGGGCCAGTGCTTCTCTAAGTGCTGGTTCGAAACGAGCAGACTACAGGGCCCCCGCGAGGAAACTCGAGGCTTGGTTTTACTCGTAGGATGTCTCATCCGGTGTTGCCCTGAGACCGAGATATGTGCAGCTCCTATCAGGATTGTCGGCGCATCGGGCGGCTTTGCTGGACTTGTTTTATTACTGTCGAAATGTATTGTAGCCGGGATTCCGAGACTGATCGGGTCTTCCCGGGGAGAAGGAATATCCTTCGTTGATCGCGAGAGCTTATAATGGGCTAAGTTGGGACACCCCTGCAGGGTTTGAACTTTCGAAAGCCGTGCCCGCGGTTATGTGGCAGATGGGAATTTGTTAATGTCCGGTTGTAGAAAACCCGAAGTTGATCTTAAATAAAATACACCAACCGCGTGTGTAACCGTGATGGTCTCTTCTCGGCGGAGTCCGGGAAGTGAACACGGTGTTGGAGTTATGCTTGACGTAAGTAGTTTCAGGATCACTTCTTGATCATAGTTGTTCGACCGTGCTTTTGCCTTCTCTTCTCTCTCTCATTTGCGTATGTTAGCCACCATATATGCTAGTCGCTTGCTGCAGCTCCACCTCATTACCTTTACCCTACCTATAAGCTTAAATAGTCTTGATCTCGCGGGTGTGAGATTGCTGAGTCCCCGTGACTCACAGATACTTCCAAAACCAGGTTGCAGGTGCCGATGAAACCGTGCAGGTGACGCACCCGAGCTCAAGGAGGAGCTCGATGAAGATCTTGTTCATTGTGTTGTTTCATTTCAGTTGATCAGTGGTGGAGCCCAGTTGGGGTCGATCGGGGATCTGTGTAGCATTTGGGGTAGTCTTCTTTTATTTTGGTTCCGTAGTCGGACCTTGATTGTATATGTATGATGTAATGCTTTACTCATGTATTGTATGAAGTGGCGATTGTAAGCCAACTATGTATCTCTTTCCCTTATGTATTACATGGGTTGTGTGAAGATTACCTCACTTGCGACATTGCTTTCAATGCGGTTATGCCTCTAAGTCGTGCTTCGACACGTGGGAGATATAGCCGCATCGAGGGCGTTACAAGTAAGCATCCGCAACTACTAAAGATCATTAAGGTAAAACCCAACCATAGCATTAAAGCATCAAGTCCCCTTTTATCCCATACGCAACAACTCCCTTACTCGGGTTTAAGCATCTATCACTCTAGCAACCCACTATAAGCGAATCATGAACGTATTGCAACACCCTACAGCGGGAATCCCTCACGCTTGCGCGACACGGAGGGCACAATAGGACAGCACCAAAATAATACATACAACTCGTACCAATCTAGATCATCAATCAACCCAAGGACAAAAGATATCTACTCAAAACATCATAGGATGGCAACACATTATTGGATCATAATATGTGGCATAAAGCACCATGTTCAAGTAGGGATTACAGCGGGGTGCGGGAGAGTGGACCGCGTAAAAGAGATGAGGATGGTGATGATGATGGTGATGTTGATTGAGGGAGTCCTAGATTAGGGGGTGTTCGGGTAGCCGGACTATACCTTCAGCCGGACTCCTGGACTATGAAGATACAAGATTGAAGACTTCGTCCCGTGTCCGGAAGGGACTTTCCTTGGCGTGGAAGGCAAGCTAGGCGATGCGGATACTCAAGATCTCCTACCATTGTAACCGACTCTGTGTAACCCTAACCCTATCCGGTGTCTATATAAACCGGAGGGTTGTAGTCCGTAGGACGAACCATCATCATAACACAATCATACCATAGGCTAGCTTCAAGGGTTTAGCCTCCTTGATCTCGTGGTAGATCTACTCTTGTACTACCCATATATTCAATATTAATCAAGCAGGAGTAGGGTATTACCTCCATCGAGAGGGCCCGAACCTGGGTAAAAACATCGTGTCCCTTGTCTCCTGTTACCATCCGGCCTTGACGCACAGTTCGGGACCCCCTACCCGAGATCCGCCGGTTTTGACACCGACATTGGTGCTTTCATTGAGAGTTCCTCTGTGTCGTCGCCTTTAGGCCCGACGGCTCCTCTGATCATCAACAACGATGAGGTCCAGGGTGAGACCTTTCTCCCCGGACAGATCTTCGTCTTCGACGGCTTCGCTCTGCGGGCCAATTCGCTTGGTCATCTGGAGCAGATCGAAAGCTACGCCCCTGGCCATCAAGTCAGGTTTGGAAGCTTAAACTACACGGCTGATGTCCGCGGAGACTTGATCTTCGATGGGTTCGAGCCACAGCCAAGCGCGCCGCACTACCTCGAGGGGCATGATCTAGCGCTGCCTCCGAACAGTGTCCTGGAGGCCGCATACGCACCGGCTCCGACCCTTAACTCGGAGCCTATTGCGCCAAGCGAGGATGGACGGTTGGACGTCACCTCGGGGGCTGCGATCTCAAAGGCGATCGAGCCGAATGCCAGCCCCGCACTCCGTGTGACCCGTGACCCCGAGGGTCCGGACTCCGAACCCCCCACGCCCCTGCCGGTCGAATCCGATTGGGCGCCGATAATGGAGTTCACCGCCGCGGACATCTTTCAGCACTCGCCTTTTGGCGACATCCTGAATTCTTTCAAGTCTCTCTCTTTATCAGGAGAGCCCTGGCCGAATTACGGTCAGTGAGGCTGGGATACGGACGATGAAGAAATTCAAAACCCACCCACCACCCACTTGGTAGCCACTGTCGACGATTTAACCGACATGCTTGACTTCGGCTCCGAAGACTTCGATGGTATGGACGACGAAGTTGGAGACGAACAAGAACCAGCACCTGTAGGGCGCTGGACAGCCACCTCGTCATATGACATATATATGGTGGATACTCCAAAAGATGGAGATGGCGAGGAAACGGCGGGGGATGACACCTCCAAGAAACAACCAAAGCGCCGGCGTCAGCTGCGCCGCTCTAAACCCCGCCAAAGCAAAAACGGTGATTTCGGCACCGGAGATAATAGTACCCCGGATAGCGCCGAAGAACACTCTCCCCAGCAAGATTCGACGTAGGAAGATGGAGAAGCCAGCCCTCATGAGAGAGCGGCAGACCGAGAGGTTGAGGATGATAACTATATGCCTCCCTCCGAAGACGAGGCCAGCCTCGATGACGACGAATTCGTCGTACCATCAGACCCCGCCGAACAAGAGCGTTTCAAACGCAGGCTTTTAGCCACGGCGAACAGCCTCAAGAAAAAGCAGCAACAGCTTAGAGCTGATCAAGATCTGCTAGCTGATAGATGGACTGAAGTCCTTGCGGGTGAAGAGTATGAACTCGAACGCCCCTCCAAGAGCTACCCAAAGCGTAGGCCGCTACCCCGATCAGAGGAGGAAGCGCCTACATCACCAGCGCACGACATGGCAGACCGGCCACCTCGCGGCCGCGACAGAGAGGCCTCTCGGCCCTTCACACAAGCCATGCCCCGACGCCGCTCAACTAAGGCACGGGAAAACGCGCCAGGCCTGCGAGATGTACTGGAGGATAAGGCAAGGCAAACAAGATCGATCTATGGATCGCGTAGGCGCCCTACGACACGTGACGATGATCTTCACTCCGGATACAACAAATCCGGCAGGGCCGAACACAACAGACATAGCTCCTCTGAGCTGCGTCGTGACATAGCCCAATACAGGGGCGCCGCACACCCACTATGCTTCACAGATGAAGTAATGGATCATAAAATCCCAGAGGGTTTCAAACCTGTAAACATCGAATCATACGATGGCACGACAGATCCAGCAGTATGGATCGAGGATTATCTCCTTCACATCCACATGGCACGTGGCGATGATCTACACGCCATCAAATACCTCCCGCTCAAACTCAAAGGACCGGCCCGGCACTGGCTTAACAGCCTGCCAGCGGACTCAATTGGTTCTTGGGAGGACCTAGAAGCCGCATTCCTCGACAACTTCCAGGGCACTTATGTGCGACCACCGGATGCCGACGACCTAAGCCACATAATTCAGCAGCCAGAGGAATCGGCCAGGCAATTCTGGACACGATTCCTAACAAAGAAAAACCAGATAGTCGACTGTCCGGACGCAGAAGCCCTAGCAGCCTTCAAGCATAACATCCGCGATGAGTGGCTTGCCCGGCACCTGGGACAGGAAAAGCCGAAATCTATGGCAGCCCTCACGACACTCATGACCCGCTTTTGCGCGGGCGAAGATAGCTGGCTAGCTCGCAGCAACAACTTATCAAAGAACCCTGGCAATTCGGATACCAAGGACAAAAGTGGCAGGACACGTCGAAATAAGCAAAAGCGCCGCGTTAGCAGCGACAGCAATGAAGATACGGCAGTCAACGCCGGATTCAGAGGCTATAAATCCGGTCAGCGGAAAAAGCCATTTAAAAAGAATACCCAGGGCCCGTCCAGTTTGGACCGAATACTCGACCGCTTGTGCCAGATCCATGGCACCCCCAAAAGGCCAGCCAATCACACCAACAGGGATTGTTGGGTGTTCAAGCAGGCAGGCAAATTAAGAGCCAAAAACAAAGACAAGGGGCTGCATAGCGATGAGGAGGAGGAGCCCAGGCCGCCGAACAACAATGGACAGAAGGGGTTTCCCCCACAAGTGCGGACGGTGAACATGATATACGCAACCCACATTCCCAAGAGGGAACGGAAGCGTGCGCTACGGGACATATACGCGATGGAGCCAGTCGCCCCAAAGTTCAACCCATGGTCCTCCTGCCCGATCACTTTTGATCGAAGGGACCACCCCACTAGCATCCGTCATGGCGGCTTTGCTGCATTGGTTATCGACCCAATCATCAACGGCTTTCACCTCACAAGAGTCCTCATGGACGGCGGCAGTAGCCTGAACCTACTTTACCAGGATACAGTGCGGAAAATGGGCATAGATCCCTCAAGGATTAAGCCCACAAAAACGATCTTTAAAGGCGTTATACCAGGTGTAGAAGCCAACTGTACAGGCTCCGTAACACTTGATGTGGTCTTCGGATCTCCGGATAACTTCCGAAGCAAAGAGTTAATCTTCGACATAGTCCCGTTTTGCAGTGTCTATCATGCCCTGCTCGGACGAACCGCATTCGCAAAGTTCAATGCGGTGCTGCACTACGCATATCTCAAGCTCAAGATGTCAGGCCCTCGAGGAGTAATCACGGTCAACGGAAACACCGAACGCTCCCTCCGTACGGAGGAGCACACGGCGGCTCTCGCAACGGAAGTACAAAGCAGCCTTTTTAGGCAACTCTCCAGTCCGGCTGTTAAAAAGCCAGACACTGCCAAGTGCGCCCGGAGTAACCTACAACAAGACCGCCTGGCACGTTCTGAGCAGGCGTAGCAATGCGGCCCCAACCCCAGCCATCGCGACATAGCGAAGCTAGTACCTCGCGTACATAATTGTGCCCTTGAAATACCATGGGCACAGGGGAAGGGGCACAGTAACGGCATGCCTGAAATACGGCTTAAAACGTACTAGGGGCTGCCAGATTCTTTTTTTTTACTTTCAGGACTCCACACTTTGGACGACCTGTTCGGCAATTCGACTGCCGCACAAACGATGCAAGATCCAGGGAAGCAGACAAAGCTACGCCGCATTATGGAACTCCCAGGTGGTCTCTATTACGAGCGGTATATCTGTTTCGAACACAATTCCGCGGCCTGCCCCTGGTCAGGACATGTTAAATAGTCTAATATGTTTTTGCTTATCGCACTATTTGTATCGTTCGGCTTTGATAAATAGCCCCTTTATAAACAATGCATAGATTTTTGTCTATTTTTTGCATTATTCTCTTTTAATATATATGTTTATTAAATAACATGATCGCACCCGTACACCATGGTACGGCAAACACGCCAGGGGCTTCAGCACCCTTCGATCTCGTGTGAAAAGTCCGTACACTTTCACAAGTGCGGCACCCCGAACTTATAGCACTATATGCATCGGCTCCGAATCATGATTTGGGTCAATAGTTGGGTTTGCCCGGCTCCTATGTTTTGGTGCCTTACGTTCCGCTATATCGGCTAAGGTAGCACTAGGAGAACCACTGTGATTGTGCCCCGGTTCAGCTGGGTTAAGCACCTCAGTGGAGAAAGCTAAAACTGACTGTCATGATAAGGCGAGAGACCGGTCGCTGTTCGAGAGGTTTTTCGAGTCCCTGAAGACTTATGTCGCTTCGAGCGAGGAGCTGGCTTTGTCCGGCCAAAGGCGTGGATAGCGCCCCGAATTCGGTCTTCCGAACTAGGAGCTTCGCCGAAATTTAAAATTATAAAGTTCTATGGCTAAATGAGAGTGTTCAAGCATTATAGTCCGATTGCCTGGTTCGTTGTGCAGCGCCTCCCTCAAAGGACCCAACCATGGGAAAAAGAGCGCTCAGGTTTATCCCGAACACCCCAGCACTAGCGGCATGGGGGCAGAAGCCGACGACTGGCCATCTCTCAATTTTTGATAAACGGCCGCACAGAAAATAATATTTTAAATTCAATAAGCATTGCTTAGCGCATATGAACAAGTTTTCAGCGCACAGGATAAACACGAGCGAGTTCATTCAAAAATTACATCTTTGGTACATTCATCCGCAATAAGGCGGGCACCTGCAAGAACATCCTTGTAGTAGTTCTCGGGCTTGCGATGCTCCTTCCCCTGCGGCGGCCCGTCCTTCACCAGCTTCTCACCGTCAAGCTTACCCCAGTGCACCTTTGCACGAGCAAGGGCCCTCCGGGCACCTTCGATGCAGACGGAACGCTTGATGACCTCAAGCCTTGGACAGGCCTCCACCAGTCGCCGCACCAGCCCGAAGTAGCTCCCAGGCAGGGCCTTTCCGGGCCACAGCCGAACTATGAAGCCCTTTATGGCTTGTTCGGCCGCCTTGTGGAGCTCGACCAGCTGTTTCAGCTGGTCGCTCAAGGGCACAGGGTGTCCGGCATCAGAATACTGAGACCAGAACACACTCTCCGTCGAGCTGCCCTCTTCAGCTCGGTAGAATGCGGCGGCGGCGGATACGCTGCGGGGAAGATCTGCGAACGCCCCTGGAGAACTCCGGATTTGGGTAAGTGACAAGTAGTTTACTTTTATATTTCTACTTTGCATTAAGAATGCCTTACCCGTTGTTATCGTTTTCATCTCCTCCAACTCTTGGAAGGCCTTTTGGGCTTCGGCCTTGGCACCCTTGGCGGTCTCAAGGGCCGACGCGAGCTCGGATGCTTACGACTTTGACTCAAGCTCCAAGCTCTCATGTTTTTTCATGAGAGCCTGCAGCTCTTGCTGCACCTCGCCAACCTGAGCCCCAAGTCTTTCTCGCTTGGTGCGCTCCTCGGCCGTTTTCTTTTCGGCCTCAGATAGCGCCTGCTTGAGGGTCGCCACCTCAGTTGTGGCCCCTACAATAAGCAGTACGATCTTGTTATTCTTTGCAATCACGCCTCTCTATAGGCACCTTTTTCTGTAGGGTATTTCTTACCTTCTTTTTCCTCGAGCTGTCGTTTGGCAAGGCCGAGCTCTTGCTCGGTCCGCCCGAGGTCCTTTTTTAGGACATCCACCTGTGCAGTCAGTGCGGCGGTGGATAGCAGCGAAGCCTGCATACGCATATTGACTCTTTATTGTTAGACTCCTGCGAAAATTAATAGATCCTCTATTCGGCTTTTCTTTCCGAACGCCAAACAGAGCATCAGGGGCTACTGTCTATGCGGTAATATTTTGACATATTTTTACTTACCTCAAAGCCTGTCAGAAGGCTAGCGCAAGCTTCAGTCAGTCCGCTCTTGGCAGACTGAACCTTTTGGATCACCGTACTCATAATAGTACGGTGCCCCTTGTCGATGGAGGCGCCGTCAAGCACCTCCAGCAGATGGTCCAGCGACTCCGGTTGGACGGAGGTCGCTGGCTTAGAAGGCTCGCTCTTTTTGGAAGGAGTTCGCCTACCGCGGCTCGGAACTGTTGAAGATTCCGGCGCGGTGTCCGGCACAAAGCCGGACTTGGAGCCCTGGGGGGTCTTGTCCCCTTCACTCCTGGAGTCCGGGAGGTTGCCTTGCGGCTCCTCCAGGACCACCTCTTCCTGCCCCGGAGCTTGTCACGACGCCACTTCGGCGTCATCCGTGGTGTGGGGGAGACAGCGGGCGGAACGGAGTTCACGTCCGATGAGTCCAGGGAGCCGCCCGACGATTCGTTATATTCGGCCTGGGGCGGGCTGCATATTCACATTCGACATTAAGGAAAGCTGCGCAACAAAGGAACATCATGAGTTACTCTGATATACGAACTTACGATTTCGCCGGACGCTTGGCCCTGTTCGACCACTCCTCCCCGCTCTCTTCGGCGTCATGGGAGTAGTCCGGCGGAGGGGTCTTCCTTTTCCTAGACCCCTCGGCCTCCCCTAATGGGGCGGCCTTCTTCTTCTCTTCCCCCTCTGCTGGGGGGGGGGAGAGCTTTCTTCTTCCTCCTCCTCGTTTTCACGAGAGGAGGGCGTCTCGGACTCGTCAGATGACGAGTCCGACACCACCAAGTTACAGGCACTCTTTCGAGTCCCGGTGGTCTTCTTCTTGACCTTCCTCTCCGGCACCACATAAGGCGCCGGAGTCAGCAGCTTCACTAGGAGAGCTGGGGTTGGGTCTTCGGGCAGGGGAGCCGGACAGTTAATTGGTCCGGATATCGCCTGCCAAGCCTGTCAAAGGTAAGGGAGTTTAGATCCCGCATAGAGTTAATCTATGAAAAAGAGCTTAATAATCCTGTCAAAGGCATAGATAGCTTACCTCGCTAGCGTGACGCTGCGTGCTGTATCTGCGGTCCTCGGAAGCGGTTGCGGGGGCCTCGGCGCCTTTGATTAGCACCTTCCAGACGTCGTCATACGACGTGTCGAAGAGCCTGTTGAGGGTTCGGTGTTGCGCCAGGTCGAACTCCCACAAATTGAAATCCCGTTGTTGGCACGGGAGGATCAGACGAACGAGCATGACCTGGACTATATTGACAAGCCGGATTGGCTTGTTTACCAGGGACTGGATGCAGGTCTTTAGTCCGGTCACCTCTTCCTCGTTGCCCCACGACAGGCCCGTCTCTTTCTAGGACATAAGCCGCGTGTGGGGTACGGATCTGAACTCGGGGGCTGCGACCCATTCCGGGTCGCGTGGCTCGGTGATGTAAAACCACCCGGCTTGCCACCCCTTTAGGGTCTCCACAAAGGAGCCCTCGAACCAGAGGACGTTGGCTATCTTGCCAGCCATAGCGCCTCCGCACTCCGCTTGGCTGCCGTGCACCACCTTGGGCTTGACGTTGAAGGTCTTAAGCCAAAGGCCGAAATGGGGGCGGACGCGGAGGAAGGCCTCACACACGACGATAAACGCCAAGATGTTGAGGATGAAGTTCGGGGCCAGATTGTGGAAATCTAGGCCGTAGTAGAACATGAGTCCCCGGACGAATGGGTGAAGTGGAAAACCCAGTCCGCGGAGGAAGTGGGGAAGGAAAACTACCCTCTCATGGGGCCTTGGGGTGGGGGGAAGCTGCCCCTTCTCAGGAAGCCGGTGCGGGATGTCCTTGGACAGGTATCCGACCTTCCTTAGCTTTTTTACTTGAACCTCCGTGACGGAGGAGACCATCCACTTGCCTCCCGCTCCGGACATTGCTGGAGAAGGTTGAGGTGGGAAGAGCGGGCTTGGGCGCTGGAGCTTGAGTGCGCGAGAGATGGATTGGCAAAGGAGGAAGAAGGCGTAGGTAAAAAAGGTGGACCCTTATCCCCTTATATGGGCGGATGCGGTTATGCGTCCCCACCTACCTAATAAAACTCGCTTGCCTCCCAAGCGTCGTGGTAAATGGCACGGTTGGGTTACCCACGTCCGTATTGATGAGAATCCCGTTAAAAGGGGCACACGATCTCTGCTTTGACAAGACGTGCCAAGAAAACTGCCTCGCTAAACGTGCTGAGGTGGAAAAGTGAAAACAATTTGTATAAAGAGCTTGGTCGTGGTGTGATGACGCACTGCGGAATACGTCAGCAGATTTGATTTGTGTTAAGATTATTCTCTCTATGGCAATATGTGGAAACTTATTTTGCAGAGCCGGACACTATTCTGGGTGTCTACAATCTTCTATGAAGGACTTGGAGGAGGAACCCGCCTTGCAATGCCGAAGACAATCTGCGCGCCGGACTCGTCGTCATTGAAGCCTGGTTCAGGGGCTACAGAGGGAGTCCTGGATTATGGGGTGTTCGGGTAGCCGGACTATACCTTCAGCCGGACTCCTGGACTATGAAGATACAAGATTGAAGACTTCGTCCCGTGTCCGGAAGGGACTTTCCTTGGCGTGGAAGGCAAGCTAGGCGATGCGGATACTCAAGATCTCCTAGCATTGTAACCGACTCTGTGTAACCCTAACCCTATCCGGTGTCTATATAAACCGGAGGGCTGTAGTCCGTAGGACGAACCATCATCATACACAATCATACCATAGGCTAGCTTCTAGGGTTTAGCCTCCTTGATCTCGTGGTAGATCTACTCTTGTACTACCCATATCATCAATATTAATCAAGCAGGAGTAGGGTATTACCTCCATCGAGAGGGCCCGAACCTGGGTAAAAACATCGTGTCCCTTGTCTCCTGTTACCATCCGGCCTTGATGCACAGTTCGGGACCCCCTACCCGAGATCCGCCGGTTTTGACACCGACATTGATGAAGACGATCACCGCGGCGATGATTCCCCTCTCAATGGCACTCCGGTGCCACCAAGAGAGAGGAGGAGAGGTTCTCCCCCTTGTGCTTACTCCTCCATGGCCTCCCCCCTAGATGGGGAAAGGTTCTCCCTCTAGTCCTTGGCCTTCATGGCGATGATGGCCTCTCCGGGATACTCCTCCATGGCCACCGGTGATAATGGCCCTCTCCAGCAGGGAGCCGGAGAGGGCCTAGATTGATTTCTCGTGGCTACAGAGGCTTCTCGCGGCGGAACTCCCGATCTAGGTTAATTTTCCGAGGTTTCTATATTTATAGGAATTTTTGGCGTCGGTCTCACGTCAAGGAGGTGCCCGAGCTGTCCACGAGGCAGGCCCACGCGCCCAGGGGGTGGGCGCGCCCCCCACCCTCGTGGGCAGCTCGGGACTCTTCTGGCCCAACTCTGATGCTCCGTGGTCTTCTTTTGGTCCATAAAAAATCATCAAAAATTGGCACGTCAATTGGACTCCGTTTGGTATTCCTTTTCTGCAAAACTCAAAAACAAGGAGAAAACAGAAACTGGCACTGGGCTCTAGGTTAATAGGTTAGTCTCAAAAATCATATAGAATAGCATATAAATGCATATAAAACATCTAATATGGATAATATAATAGCATGAATACTTCATAAATTATAGATACGTTGGGGACGTATCAGCATCCCCAAGCTTAATTCCTGCTCATCCTCGAGTAGGTCAATGATAAAAGAAATAATTTATGAAGTGTGAATTCTAGCAGGTGCACAAGTTTGATCAATGATAATTTCAGTCACCTTTTCTAGCACCATTATATGTCATAACAATAGCTCGTCTCATAAAACTTCTCATGATAAAGTAACAAGCTAGTCACATGTTAAAGTATAGATCATAAACTTTCTTGAAAACTAACAAACTGTGTTATCAGTCATCAAACAATTACAATTCATCTTATTTTCAGGAAGAGTCTATGTCAGAGCTCTGATTTAGCAAACTCCACATACTCAACTAGCATTTAGTCTTTCACAATTGCTAACACTCACGCGATATTTATGGGTTCAAAGTTTTAATCAGACACATAGAAAGATAGGGGCTTATAGATTCGCCTCCCAACCTTTTACCTCAAGGGTAATGTCAACAATAATAGTTCATGATGTCTTACATCCAATTGGATATATATATCAGAATCTTTCCAACACAATGTGCTTGACAAAGGATAAAATGTAAAAAGGAAAAGTGAAAATCACCATGACTCTTGCATAAGGGTAAGAGATAAAAGTAAAAGATAGGCCCTTCGCAGAGGGAAGCAGAGGTTGCCATGCGCTTTTAGGGTTGGATGCACAAAATCTTAATGCAAAAGAACGTCACTTTATATTGTCACTTGTGATATGGACCTTTATTATGCAATCCGTCACTTTTATTTCTTCCACATCACAAGATCGTATAAAGCTTATTTCCTCCACACTAATCAATCATACATATTTAGAGAGCAATTTTTATTCCTTGCACCGATGACAACTTAGTTGAAGGATCTTACTCAATCCATAGGTAGGTATGGTGGACTCTCATGGCAAAACCGGGTTTAAGGGTATTTGGAAGCACAAGTAGCATCTCTACTTAGTGCAAAGAATTTGGCTAGCATGAGGGGGAAAGGCAAGCTCAACGTGTTGGGCGATCCATGACAATATACTTTATTTCAGATATAAGAAAACATAACCCATTACGTTGTCTTCCTTGTCCAACATCAACCTTTTAGCATGTCATATTTTAATGAGTGCTCACAATTACAAAATTTGTCCAAGATAGTATATTTATATCTGAAATCCCTCTTCCCTCAATATTCTTTCATGAATTGTTTAAGTGACTAATTCTACGTTTGCTAACTTTCAATAAGTTTACTACCTATACTTATTATGTGTGAAGTCATTACTCCCCATGCTATAAGCATATGAAACATATATAAATTCAGATTTATGACATTCAATTTATTCAACCATTTACTCATAGGATATACGTGAAGCACATGACTAAATGACAAACTACTCCAAAAGATATGAGTGAAGAGCACTGAGTAGTCAAATAATTAACTATCCATCGGAGGATTCTTTTTCATTCAATATTTCAGATCCAATGATTTTATTCAAACAGCAAGTAAAATTGAAAATACGCTCCAAGCAAAACACATATCATGTGACGAATAAAAATATAGCTCCGAGTAAGGTATACCGATAGTTTTGAAGACGAAAGAGGGGATGCCTTCCGGGCCATCCCCAAGCTTAGGCGCTTGAGTCTTCCTTGAATATTACCTTGGGGTGCCTTGGGCATACCCAAGCTTAGGGTATTTCCACTCCTTATTCTCCTCATATCAATATCTCACCCAAAGCTTGAAAACTTCAATCACACAAAACTTAACGAAACTTCGTGAGATAAGTTAGTATGATAAACAGTAAACCATTCACTTTGTTACTGTGAAAGACAAGGTTCATAATTTTTCTCACACAATGCCTACTGTATCATATCATTTGTACGATTTATATTGATAAATATAAGTCATAGAAACTAGAAAACAAGCAAACTATGCAATCAAAACAGAATCTGTCAGAAACAGAATAGTCTGTAATGATCTAAACATAAACCATACTTCTGCTACTCCAAAAATTATGAAATAAATTGGTAGACGTGAGGAATTTGTCTATTAATCTTCTGCAAAAAGAATAAACTCAAAATCACTCTTCTGTAATAAATGACAGCTAATCTCGTGAGCGCAAAGTTTCTGTTTTTACAGCAAGATCACATTAACTTTCACCCAAGTCTTCCCAAAGGTCTTACTTGGCACTTTATTGAAACAAAAGCTATAAAACACGATTACTACAGTAGCTTAATCATGTAAACACACAAAAATAGTAAGGGTAAATATTGGGTTGTCTACCAACAAGCGCTTTTCTTTAATGCCTTTTAGCTAGGCATGATGATTTCAATGATGCTCACATAAAAGATAGGAATTAAAGCACAAAGAGAGCATCTTGAAGAATATGATTAGCACATTTAAATATAACCCACTTCCTATGCCTAGGGATTTTGTGAGCGCATAATTTATAAGAACAACAATCAACTAGCATAGGAATGTGAAACAAGTATAACTTCAAAACATTAAGCACTTAGAGAGGAAACTTGATATTATTGCAACTCCTAGAAGCAAGTCTTTCTCCCTCATAATAATTTTCAGTAGCAACATGGATAGCAACTTTGTTCTCATACTCAATTGGAACCCCTTTCGAAATAGTGGAATCATTACTAGCTAAAGTTGACACTCTTCCAAATCCACTTTCATGAATATCACACTAAGATTCAACACCCTCCAAGATAGTGGGATCACTAATTCCTAAAGTTGACACTCTTCCAAACCCACTTTAAATGATGGTATTATTCATACTTAAAAGATATAAGTGAAGTTCATGGAGCTTTCTACAATTAATATAGACTAACCAATATCCAAGCTCAAAATATATAAGTGAAGCACATGAAGCATTCTATAAACCATACACAAAAGATTTAAGTGAAGCACAAAGAGCAATTCTATAAGATCATACTTAAAAGATATAAGTGAAGCACATGAAGTATTATATAAATTGATGAAGGGACATCTCACACTAGCATGGTTCTTGAAGAAAAAGAAAAACATAAAGGACACAAATCATGTGAACAAAACAAGAACCGAGGTATACTGATATTTGTTGAAGAAGAAAGATGGGATGCCAACCGGGGCATCCCCAAGCTTAGATGCTTGAGTATCCTTTGAAACATTTACTTGGGGTGCCTTGGGCATCCCCAAGCTTGAACTCTTGCCTCTCTTTATTCTTCTCATATTGATAGCTCCTCGACCTTCGGACACTCCATCCACACAAAATATTAAAAAAAAAACTGTTGAGATCCGTTAGTGTAATAAAGCAAATCACTACCTTTAGGTACTGTAATGAACTCATTCTTTATTTATACTAGTTGACCCGTTGCGCCAAATGGCGCAGAGACCCACTGAAGACATGTTGTCCATGAAAATAGTTTCATGCTGCAAGAACCTTGAACTAAACCATGGTATTTTGTAAACATGTTAATTGCGTTGTTTAATAATAGTCTGGGAAAAGGGAAATTTTGCATAATGTGAATATGTTCGATCTGGAAAAATGGCCACTATGATGAGGTAGTAAAGTTGGCATGGTTGTATTTTTTAGCAAGTTTGAAATGATGGTTATCATGATGAAAAATTTATGCATGCATATATTTCTTGGGATGATGAGAGAGTAAAGCTGGCTCGGCTGTATTTTTTAGCAAGTTTGAGAACATGCTGTATGATGAGAAAGCAAAGTTGGCATGGTTGTATTTTTTTAGCAAGTTTGAAAACATGGTTATCATGATGAAAAACTTGGGCATGCATATATTTTTTGGAAAAAAAGAGGGGAAAAGATAAGAAACCTAAGGAAAAAGATATAATATAGTCGGTTTATCTTAAAATAGTTGATTTATTTTAATAGCATAGAGTGAAAGCCGAAACAAAAAAATATTCATTGGTATGAAAAATGAAGATAGAAGTGTTTTGAAATGTTGTCTCTCTCGATAAAAATCGGTAACAAATTTAATCCCCTTCAATTAAAAAATATAGGTTTGTTGTCTACAATAAGATGTACATGCACATTTTACTTTGGTAGCGTGGAGTCTAATTCAAAACCACATCGAGTTGAAAATATACATATTTTCAATAATCTTTTGTTTGAGCAAGTATGCACGATAAGAATTAGACCCTTCTATATTAAAAAAAAGGAACATATCCTTTGCCTAATATTTGCCTGACAAAATGTCCATCAAATGAATCAATCAAATAGGAGGAAATGGGGAGTATTTCAAACCGAAACAAAGAATTGATCCTAACTACGTGAAGTGCATTAGCTTTAAAGCCTCTGAATTATTTTGTTGCTACTCCACCAGGAAAGTGCAGGCCTTCAAGAATCAAAAGACACCACTTGAGCTCTCTTCGGTCTCATAAGCCATGTTGTTGTTTATATCCTTAACCCCAAAAGGTTGCCTCTTAGCATCTCTGTTGTTTTCTTGATCCTTATTAGGTGTCAGAATATCCTGAAGAAAATGCAGTTGATATCATATTATCATTAAATAAATCCATAGTTAACATGTGGATCGTGGGGAATGGCGAGATGCCATATTGGGGTTTGCAACACAAATAAAAGACCACTAAATTTACAGAAGGAGAAAAAATGTCTGAACACCCTTAAGAAAGGCCATGACGACGCACTAAATATTTCGAAACGAGAAGTTATTTTGTCGTCGAAAGAAAAAAAGATAAAGCACAAACCTTTTTCAAATATGTTCAGCTCGGCCCTCAAGAACAGCTGCAACAACTACACAAGCACCAGTCCCAATAGCAACAGTTGCTCCTACAGTCCAGATCATACAGTTTATTTTGTATATCCACTATATGAAAGAAATGACTGGAGATAAATGGATATCTCACTGAAAATCATCATACATGAGAGTTATTTACATTATGGGTTAATAATGTTTTCAAGGACCAAAACATGTGTAACAAATGCAGACCAAGATTTACTTGGTATTAGAACAAATCACAGATTCAATCTTTGCTCAGTGAAAACTGAGGAAGAACTCTATAACTATCCTAATCTGCACTGATCATTGCATTATATCAATATTCCTCTTTTACGGAACTAAATTTCGACAACCATGTAAGCTCTGAACGTTGTTCTTGATTAAAAGGCCAAAAGGATAAACAAATGGAATAAGTCTCGCTGGGTAATTTGGAACAACTGATTCAACTTCTATAATTTGACCCTGCTAACAAATGATTTATTGGATAATTTGGACTGCTGTACAAAATTTAAGAGTGGAACTAATTTGCTCAGTTTCTAATTTTTTTACTTGGCACACCCACTGAATAAGGTGAGCTCATTCTCTTAAGCAAATAAAACAATGCTTGGGAAAATGCTTAGAAACAGTAGTAGCACGTTAAAGATCAAGTTGGATGATGTAAGCATGTTTTAATTCAATAAAGCTAGTCATGATGGCCTTTCCTAAGAAAAGTTAAAGATCAAGTTGGACAGAGTAAGGTCTAAATGGCATCTCCTTTTTTATAGAAGGCAAAAGATCTTAATGGCCTCGTGACTGAGTAAGATGTGTAGATGGAGAAACCATGCGTATGAAGCTGCTCAATACAACTTAACTGAATTCACTAACTTTAAGTAACAATGAAGAAAGAAGAAAGCATTCATACAATGCAGGTTCTCTCTTCTTTGAACATATTACATGACTCGGCATCTTCTTGTAGGAAAGAAAAAAAGCAAAGAGAGAAGGATAAAATAAGAACAAAGCCATGAACAGAGCATCGACGAATCAGTATAACAATTTTGAAATACAATAATTTCGAAATCTTGCAAAATCATAACAAAAATTTCAGGAGTTATGAACAATTAGAAATACATTATACTGAAGGTTGAGTAAAATATGTCTTTTGGATTGAGCAAATATATAGCTGCAGAAATTTTGCAAATCAACCCATAACAAGAATCTAAGGCTCTCTAGACTCCTTTTCCTTGCTAAATATGCACGCTTTCCAAGGAATTTTTTTCAATATATTTGTTCTATAAACAAATGCTTGCTTTCTTTCCTTTTTTTGAAGCAGGTCGCATGCCATCAACAGCCCAACACCGAACAACCAGAGCCCAGTCACAACAATCATGCACGCAGCAGCAAGCCAGCAAAATAACACAACAGGTGCCCAGACACATACACATAACTAAGCCAGTAGTAACCAAACACACAACAAGAACTTGTAGCTAGCAAGCGAGCGCTACGACCAAGTATGTATGATGATACCACCAAGCCAGCCACAACAATCATGCACGCAACGGCAAGCCAGCAAAAAAATACAATGGGTGCCCAGACACACACAACACTAAGTCAGCAAGCACACACACAACAAGAACCTGTAGCAATCAAGCACGGAGGATAGGAGGACAGCTGGGACCGGAACAAAATTACCTTGCTAGCGACGGGATGCCTAGGCGGAAGCGACTGAAGGCGGCGGCAGCGGCGAGTCCAGGCAGCAGCTGCGCGAGCATGAGACATGCACTTCATTAGTTGGCAATGGAAGCATCCATCATATTCATACATACCTTCGTTTCTTTATGAGCACTCCACTTCTCTGCCTCACCCCGTTGAGCTCCACCTCAATAACCTGGTCGATCAACAACACATGATCCATGGGGTGATGATAAACCTTATATAAATATATATATCTGAAAATGGACGGGAGGCAGCGCGGAGTATTAGATCTCTGAACTCTGACGGACCGATGAGCCAATGGAAGAAGGGGATGGTGAGGGCAGCATTGAACACGTAGGCCCAACACCGGAATGGACCATCCAGAGGAGCACCTCAAGGACGGCCTCCTGCTGCTGGGCCTGCAAGCACCTCGCATACCACCTTCTTCTCCTCCTCGACGCCCAGCTCTTCTTCCTTCTAGCGAACTTCTGCATCTTGCGCGCGAACATCCCATCAAACCGTGCTCGAGCGGCTCATCCCTGTACACCGTCTTCTCCACCATTGGCCGAGACCTAATTTGTCCTAGCAAAAGAAATCACATCATGAGCAAAAGAACAAATTTGCAACTAACAATTCAAATCGAGATTTATCCATTAGCGGTCCTAAAATATATAAATAGAAGGGTTTCTAATTGCCCACCTGAGCGTTTCGAGCTAATGCCGGAATCCATGGGTAGAGCGCCAGAATTACATATCTGCAAAAGCAAAGCAGCAGTAACCTTAAATCTCTCAGCTATGTTGCCATGAACACATAAAACTTGCATGATGAACTATGCTACTTTAGAGACAAAGTTTCATATGTTAATCATACTCCACTTCGTTGTTGGGACAAGCCACCATTGCACCGGACACGCAAGTACCCATTGCTCTCGGATTCAGTTGGTGGGGCTGCAAGTAGAGAAATTACATTTCAGAATTTCATTTTGCCATCACACAGAATGGCATAAGACTGGACCAGTAACTTCTGGTTCTGGGAGGATACAGAGAGGAACTCACGAGGCCAATAGGTGCGTGGTGCAGAAGATGCTCTCCAACCATTTGAATCTGCAGTTCTCCACAACTCATCTACAACAAAATCCTTGAGTAGTAGCACTAATGTCAGTACAAGATATAATTTGGTAAAAAATTAAATGACCATTGTATATCCAATTCAATTCCATACATTTAGCATAAACCAATCTATAGGTCAAATGAATTGAAACTGAAAATATAAGTGATGCACCAAAAATTTATCTAAGAAAATTGGTGCATTTCTTTTTCGGAGTAACATAATTCCTTATCCATCAAATATTATGTGCCAGAACATGATGGATAGGACCATACTTTGTGCTGGCTTAATTTTAATATTTATTTATCAATTTTCTTACTCTAGTCTTTTTCATTAGGATTAATAAGCAGTGGTGATGCATCACTTCCCTAACAGCCCACAGCTGGCAAAACTTGAGGTTATGAAACATCATGTGTCAGCTGTCAATTTTATAAATGTCCTTATATTTATGTCGTAATCTGGCGGCCAGCATGATTTCAATGTTTACAGGCCTACTCCCTCCCACAATATAAGATGTTTCTGCAAGCTGTTTTTGCTTGCAAAAACATCTTATATTGTGATACGGAGTGAGTACTATATATAATGCAGTAAACTGATTGTTTACATTTCTCAAATGTCCATAGGAACATTAAGTTACATCCTTGGGTGCTGATTAAGCAAACTAATAGTTATGGAGAAGTTGGATCTTACACAATTTTGGAAAGAACTATCGCAACTTGCCACAGTCTGCAGGTAATAAGCCTATCAGTAGTAATACTCTGTACCCATATTAGGTGGTTCTGCATTGGATACAGTTTACCATCTTGCTTACGGCCTCTTTACCAAGGAGTCTGTATTTGTTAAATATTATTATAGTTGGCAATTTTTTCCATCCGTTTCAAACAGCAACATGATTTACGCTCAGGCCGGCATATATGCTAAATTAATTTGTTTTAAAAGTTCCATTAGAGATTTGCTCTGCGAAGTGCCTTGGTTATATAGCACCGGCACCTGCATAGCCATAGCATCTCAGCCTTCACTTTAACTCTCATGGCATTGCTATCGACCTTCCCTAAAACGCCAAGCAGAACAAACATCACACAACTAAATCACCTGGACCCTGTGGGTGCCGAAGAGGACAACGGAGGAAGAGGACCAGAGCCAGATGGTGCCGGTAACCAGCGCCGCGACCGCGACCCACAGCCGTGCCCGTGCACGGTGCCGGCGCACCAACGCCTCGCTGCCGAGGCCCCTGCGAGCCAATCAAATCAGCAGAAGGAAGTACAGCACAATGGGGAAAAAACACTGGAAAGGAATTGGGGGCGGATCGCCGCCGGAAGCAGGCAGCTCACCTGCGCATTGGGATCAGGCGGTTAGGGTTTGGTTGTGCCGCGTGCGAGGGGGTCGGATCTTTGGCGGAGCTCCACCCTCCGCCTCAACCCTAGCTGCCACTCTGCCTGCAGGCTGCAGTGTGCTCCGAGGCGTGAGGAAGGAGACGAATCGATTGAAATCAGACTGCGACACAAAAGGCATGATTTAGGGAAACAAGTCGCGTCCAGGTCGGGCCCGTCCTCTCCGGCGCCGGCCGATGACCCTTTCTCCTGTCAGCCGCCGCACCTCCCTTTCCTCTTTCCTCTCTCTTTCTCCCTCCTCTCCTTCCTTTTCTCTCTCTCCCCCTTATTTTGTCTCTCAGCAAGGGTTCGTGCGCGAGGAGGGGCGCAGGCCGACGCCTCGCCGGTGTAGGCCGACGCCGGCCGGTCACCCTCTCCCGTCCGCTGCCGGACCTCCCTCTCCTCTCCTCTCCCCTTTCTCTCCCTCTCATCTTCCTATCTCTCTCTCCTAGGGTTCGTGCAGGATGAGGGGACCGGAGTGTGCACGGCGTGCGGGAGGAGGGGATTGGGTTGCGTTGGGTGCGGGCGCGGCGCGCGGATGGGACAAATTCTCTCTCACCCGGGCGCCGCTTACCCAGCCAATACAGACACGAGACGAGCCCACCAGTCATTGGACAGAAAATGAACCGTGGGGTGGAAATAATTTAACCGCAAGTGAAGATCCAACGGTTCAGGCGCGCCAGAAAGGCAGATCGGATGGCCGACGAAGCCGACGTAGCCCCAATCGGGGGAGCCTTGTGGAGGTGAGTTGGCTAGCTTCTGTTTTGTTTTAAATTGATGTTAAACCTACTGTATTCCAACTTTTCTATGGTTCATACCCCCCGATACTAGTCATAGATTCATAAAATAAGCAAACAACACACGCAACACAGAATCTGTTAAAAACAGAACAGTCTGTAGTAATCTGGAAGTTTGGTAAACTTCTGTAACTCCTAGAATTATGAAATAAATTTGACAATTTGTACATAATTAATGTGAAAAAAGTTTCAGACCCATTTGACCTTCCAGTAAAAAAATGTAAATTCACGCACTATAGCCAAAGTTTCTGTTTTTGTTCTGCACATAGTAAAGTATGTTCTCATGAATCATCCAGCATGTTGAGCTTGCCTTTTCCCCTCATGCTAGCAAATTCTCAGCACCAAGTAGAGATACTACTTGTGCTTTCAAAAACCCTTAAACCAGTTTTGCCATGCGAGTCCACCATACCTACCTATGGATTGAGTACGATCCTTCAAGTAAGTTGTCATCGGTGCAAAGCAATAAAAATTGTTCTCTAAGTATGTACGATTGATTGGTGTGGGGGAAATAAGCTTTATACGATCTTGTGATGTGGAAGAAATAAAAGCGACGGACTGCATAATAAAGTTTCTTATCACAAGGGGTAATATAAAGTGACGTTCTTTCGCATTAAGATTTTGTGCATCCAACCATAAAAGCGCATGGCAACCTCTGCTTCCCTCTGCGAAGGGCCTATCTTTTATTATTATCCTCTACTTTATGCAAGAGTCATGGTGATCTTCACCTTTCCTTTTTCATTTTATCCTTTAGCAAGCACAGTATGTTGGAAAGATCCTGATAGATATATCTAATTGGATGTAGGGGAGCATGAGTTATTATTGTTGACATTACCCTTCAGGTAAAAGGTTGGGAGGCGAAACTATAAGCCCCTATCCTTCTTTGTGTCCGATTAAAACTCCGTAACCACAAGTATCGCGTGAGTGTTAGCAATTATGAAAGACTAAATGATAGTTGAGTATGTGGACTTGCTGTTAAGCTCTGACATAGACTCTTTCTGATGTTATGATAAATTGCAATTGCTTCAATGACTGAGATTATAGTTTGTTGGTTCTCAATAAAGTTTATGATTCGTACTTTTGCATTGTGAATAGATTATTACTTGAGCATAAGAAATCATATGACAATATCTATATATGTTGCAGTTATGAGAATAATATTGATGCCTTCATGTCCGTATTTTATTTTTATCGACGCCTCTACCTCTAAACATGGGGACATATTTATAGTTATCGGCTTTCGCTTGAGGACAAGCGAGGTCTAAGCTTGGGGGAGTTGATACGTCCATTTTGCATCATGCTTTTATATCGATATTTATCGCATTATGGGATGTTATTACACGTTGTGTCACAATACTTATGCATATTCTCCCTTATTTTACAAGGTTTATATAAGAAGGGAGAATGCCGGCAGCTGGAATTCTGGGCTGGAAAAGGAGCAAATATTAGAGACCTATTCTGCACAACTCCAAAAGTCCTGAAACTCCACGAAAGTCATTTTTCGAAATAATAAAAAATATTGAGCAAAAGAAGATCACCAGAGGGGGCCCACTATTGGCTCTCCGATGGCCATCTTCTGCTATATGAGGTCTTTCGTCGAGGAAAAAATCATAAGCAACTTTTCGAGACGAAACTCCGCCGCCACGAGGCAGAACCAATCTAGGGCTCCGGCAGAGCTGTTCTGCCGG
Source organism: Aegilops umbellulata (assembly GCA_032464435.1). Taxonomy (NCBI): domain Eukaryota; kingdom Viridiplantae; phylum Streptophyta; class Magnoliopsida; order Poales; family Poaceae; genus Aegilops; species Aegilops umbellulata. The sequence continues at coordinate 445,563,564 of CP136058.1, forward strand.
GGACACTTCCCTTCGGGAGGGGGAAATCATCGTCATCGTCATCACCAACGCTCCTCTCATCGGGAGAGGGCAATCTCCATCAACATCTTCACCAGCACCATCTCCTCTCAAAACCCTAGTTCATCTCTTGTATCCAATTCTTGTCTCAAAGTCCGAGATTGGTATTAGTAGGTTGCTAGTAGTGTTGATTACTCCTTGTAGTTGATGCTAGTTGGTTTATTTGGTGGAAGATCATATGTTCAGATCCTTTATGCATATTAATATCCCTCTGATTATGAACATGAATATGCTTTGTGAGTAGTTACGTTTGTTCCTGAGGACATGGGAGAAGTCTTGCTATTAGTAGTCATGTGAATTTGGTATTCGTTCGATATTTTGATGAGATGTATGTTGTCTAGCCTATAGTGGTGTTATGTGAACGTCGACTACATAACACTTCACCATTATTTGGGCCTATAGGAAGGCATTGGGAAGTAATAAGTAGATGATGGGTTGCTAGAGTGACAGAAGCTTAAACCCTAGTTTACGCGTTGCTTCGTAAGGGGCTGATTTGGATCCATATGTTTCATGCTATGGTTAGTGAGGGAGTCCTGGATTAGGGGGTGTCCGGGTAGCCGGACTATACCTTCAGCCGGACTCCTGGACTATGAAGATACAAGATTGAAGACTTCGTCCCGTGTTCGGATCGGACTTTCCTTGGCGTGGAAGGCAAGCTTGGCGATGCGGATATTCAGATCTCCTACCATTGTAACCGACTCTGTGTAACCCTAACCCTCTCCGGTGTCTATATAAACCGAAGGGTTTTAGTCCGTAGGACAACTCCAACAAACAACAATCATACCATAGGCTAGCTTCTAGGGTTTAGCCCCCTTGATCTCGTGGTAGATCTACTCTTGTACTACCCATATCATCAATATTAATCAAGTAGGACGTAGGGTTTTACCTCCATCAAGAGGGCCCGAACCTGGGTAAAACATTGTGCCCCTTGTCTCCTGTTACCATCCGCCTAGACGCACAGTTCGGGACCCCCTACCCGAGATCCGCCGGTTTTGACACCGACATTGGTGCTTTCATTGAGAGTTCCTCTGTGTCGTCGCCTTTAGGCCCGATGGCTCCTTTGATCATCAACAATGATGCGGCCCAGGGTAAGACTTTTCTCCCCGGACAGATCTTCGTCTTCGGCGGCTTCGCACTGCAGGCCAATTCGCTTGGCCACCTGGAGCAGATCGAAAGCTACGCCCCTGGCCATCAGGTCAGATTTGGAAATTTAAACTACACGGCTGACATTCGGGGGGACTTGATCTTCGACGGATTCGAGCCACAGCCAAGCGCGCCGCACTGTCTCGATGGGCATGATCTAGCTCTGCCGCCGAACAGTGTCCTGGAGGCCACACACGCATTGGTTTCGACCCTTAATTCGGAGCCGGCTGCGCCGATCGAGGATGAGTGGTTGTACGCCGCCTCGGGGGCTGCGATCCCAAAGGAGATCGAGCCGAACACCAGCCCCGCACCCCGCAAGGTCCGTGACTCCGAGGAGCCAGACTCCGAGCCCCCTGCGTGCCCGCCGATCGAATCCGATTGGGCGCCGATCATGGAGTTCACCGCCGCGGACATCTTTCAGCACTCGCCCTTCGGCGACATCCTGAAGTCACTAAAGTCTCTCTCTTTATCAGGAGAGCCCTGGCCGGACTACGGTCAGCAAGGTTGGGATACGGACGATGAAGAAATTCAAAACCCACCCACCACCCACTTCGTAGCCACTGTCGATGACTTAACCGACATGCTCGACTTCAACTCCGAAGACATCGACGATATGGACGACGATGCAGGAGACTCCAAGAACCAGCACCTGTAGGGCACTGGAAGGCCACCTCGTCATACGACATATATATGGTGGACACTCCAAAAGATGGAGATAGCGATGGAACAACGGGGGATGACACCTCTAGGAAACAGCCCAAGCGCCGGCGTCAGCGGCGCCGCTCTAAATCCCTCCAAAGCAAAAATGGTGATTCCGGCACGGGAGATAATACTACTCCGGATAGCGCCAAAGAACACCCCCTCCAGCAAGATTCGGCACAGGAGGATGGAGAAGCCAGCCCTCACGAGAGAGCGGCAGACAGAGAGGTTGAGGATGATAACTATATGCCTCCCTCCAAAGACGAGGCAAGCCTTGACGACGACGAATTCGTCGTGCCAACGGATCCCGTCGAACAAGAGCGTTTTAAACGCATGCTTATAGCCACGGCAAGCAGCCTCAAGAAAAAGCAGCAACAACTTAGGGCTGATCAAGATTTGCTAGCTGACAGATGGACTGAAGTCCTTGCGGCTGAAGAGTATGAACTCAAATGCCCCTCCAAGGGTTACCCAAAGCGCAGGCTGCTACCCCGATTAGAGGAGGAAGCACCTACATCACCAGCGCATGACATGGCCGACCGGCCACCTCGTGGCCGTGACAGAGAGGCCTCTCGGCCCTCCACTCAAGCCGTGCCCCGGCGCCGCTCAAAACATACTAAGGCACGGGAAAACGCGCCAGACCTGCAAGAGATATTGGAGGACAAGGCAAGACAAACAAGATTGATCTACGGATCGCGTGGGCGCCCTACGGCACGTGACGGGGATCGTCACTCCGGACATAATAAATCCGGCCGGGCCGAACACAGTAGACAACGCTCATTGGAGCTGCGTCGTGATATAGCCCAATACAGAGGCGCCGCGCACCCACTATGCTTCACAGATGAGGTAATGGATCATAAAATCCCTGAGGGTTTCAAACCCGTGAACATCGAATCATACGATGGCACAACAGATCCCGCGGTATGGATCGAGGATTATCTCCTTCATATCCACATGGCCTGCGGCGATGATCTACACGCCATCAAATACCTCCCACTCAAACTTAAGGGACCAGCCCGACATTGGCTTAACAGCTTGCCGGCAGATTCAATCGGTTCTTGGGAAGACCTGGAAGCCGCATTCCTCGACAATTTTCAGGGCACCTATGTGCGATCACCGAACGGTGATGACCTAAGCCACATAATTCAGCAGCCAGAGGAATCGGCTAGGCAATTCTGGACACGGTTCCTAACAAAGAAAAACCAAATAGTCGACTGTCCGGACGCAGAGGCCCTAGCAGCCTTCAAGCATAATATCCGTGACGAGTGGCTTGCCAGGCACCTTGGACAGGAAAAGCCGAAATCTATGGCAGCCCTCACGACACTCATGACCCGCTTTTGCACGGGAGAAGACAGCTAGCTAGCTCGCAGCAACAACTTAACCAAGAACCTTGGTAATTCGGATACCAAGAACAAAAGTGGCAGGCCGCGCCAGAACAAGCAAAAACGCCGCATTAACAGCGACAGCAACGAGGATACGGCAGTCAATGCCGGATTCTGAGGCTACAAATCCGGTCAGCGGAAAAAGCCATTCAAAAGAAATACTCAGGGCCCGTCCAGTTTGGACCGAATACTTGACCGCTTGTGCCAGATACATGGCACCCCTGAAAAGCCAGCCAATCACACCAACAGGGATTGTTGGGTGTTCAAGCAGGCAGGCAAGTTAAATGCCGATAATAGAGACAAGGGGCTGCGTAGCGACGACGAGGAGGAGCCCAGGCCGCCGAATAACAGTGGACAGAAGGGTTTTCCCCCACAAGTGCGGACGGTGAACATGATATACGCAACCCACATCCCCAAAAGGGAGCGGAAGCATGCACTACGAGACGTATACACGCTGGAGCCAGTTGCCCCAAAGTTCAACCCATGGTCCTCCTGCCCGATCACTTTCGATCGAAGGGACCACCCCACTAGCATCCGTCATGGCGGGTTCGCCGCATTGGTTCTAGACCCAATTATTGACGGATTTCATCTCACAAGAGTCCTTATGGACGGCGGCAGCAGCCTGAACCTGCTTTACCAGGATACAGTGCGGAAAATGGGCATAGATCCCTCAAGGATTAAGCCCACCAAAACAACATTTAAAGGCGTCATACCAGGTGTAGAGGCCAACTGTACAGGTTCAGTCACACTTGAAGTGGTCTTCGGATCTCCGGATAACTTCCGAAGCGAGGAGTTAATCTTCGACATAGTCCCGTTCCGCAGTGGCTATCATGCACTGCTCGGACGAACCGCATTCGCAAAGTTCAATGTGGTACCGCATTATGCATACCTCAAGCTCAAGATGCCAGGCCCTCGAGGAGTAATCATGGTCAACGGAAACACCGAACGCTCCCTCCGAACGGAGGAGCATACGGCAGCGCTCGTAGGAGAAGTACAAAGCAGCCTCTCCAGGCAATTTTCTAGTCCGGCTGTCAAAAGACCGGACACTGTTAAGCGTGCCCGGAGTAACCTACAACAAGACCGCCTGGCATGTTCCGAGCTAGCATAGCAATGCGGCCCCAACCCCAGCCCTCGCGAAATAGCAAAACTAGCGCTTCGCGTACATAACTACGCTCTCGAAATACCATGGGCGCTGGGGAAGGGGCACCATCACGGCAAGCCCAAAACACGGCTTAAACCATACTAGGGTCTGTCGAATTCTTTTTTTTCTCTTACTTTCAGGACTCCATACTTCGGACGACCTGTTCGGCAATTCAACTGCCGCACAAACGATGCAAGAACCAGGGAAGCAGACAAGCCATGCCGCATTATGGAACTCCCAGGTGGTCTCTATTACGAGGAGTATACCTGTTTTAAATACAATTCCGCGGCCTGCCCCCGGACAGGACATGTTAAATAGTCCAATTTCTTTTGCATATCGCACTATTTGTATCGTTCTGCTTGGATAGCAGCCTTCTTATAAACAATGCACAGCTTTTTGTCTATCTTTTGCATTACTCTCTTTATATATATATATGTTCAAGTAACAACATGCTGCACCCGTACACTGTGGTACGGCAAATACGCCAGGGGCTCCAGTACCCCTTAACATGGTGTGAGAAGTCCGAACACTTTCACAAGTGCGGCACCCCGAACTTATAGCATTATATGCATTGGCTCCGAATCATGATTTGGGTCAATAGTTGGGTTTGCCCGACTCCTATGTTTTGGTGCCTTACGTTCCGCTATATCGGCTAAGGTAGCACTAGGAGAACTACTGCGATTGTGCCCCAGTTGAGCTGGGCTGAGCACCTCAGTAGAGAAAGCTGAAACTGATTGTCATGATAAGGCAAGAGACCGGTCGCTGTTCGAGAGGTTTTTCGAGTCCTTAAAGACTTATGCCGCTTAGAGCGAGGAGCCGGCTTTGTCCGGCCAAGGCGTGGATAGCGCCCCGAACTCGGTCTTCCGAATACTACGGGCTTCGCCGAAATTTAAAATTACGGAGTTCTATGGCTAAGTGAGAGTGTTCAAGCATTATAGTCCGATTGTCTTGTTCATTGTGCTGAGCGCCTCCCTCGAAGGACCCAAACATGGGAAAAAGAGCGCTCAGGTTTATCCCGAACACCCCAGCACTAGTGGCATGGGGGCAGAAGCCGACGACTAGCCATCTCTCAATTTTTGATAAACGGCCGCACAGAAAGTAATATTTTAAATTCAAAAAGCATTGCTTAGCGCATATGAACAAGTTTTCAGCGCACAGGACAACACGAGCGAGTTTATTCAAAAATTACATCCTTGGTACATTCATCTGCCATAAGGCGGGCACCCTTCAGAACATCCTTATAATAGTTCTCGGGTTTGCGATGCTCTTTCCCCAGCGGAGGCCTGTCCTTCACAAGCTTCTCGCCGTCCAGCTTGCCCCAGTGCACCTTAGCGCGGGCAAGGGCCCTCCGGGCACCTTCGATGCAGACTGAGCACTTGATGACCTCGAGCCTTGGACAGGCGTCCACCAGCCGCCGCACCAGTCCGAAGTAGCTCCCAGGCAGGGCCTCTCCAGGCCACAGTCGAACCATGAAGCCCTTCATGGCCTGTTAGGCCGCCTTGTGGAGCTCGACCGGCTACTTCAGCTGGTCGCTCAAGGGCACGGGGTGTCTGGCCTCAGCATATTGAGACCAGAACACCTTCTCTGTCGAGCTGCCCTCCTCGGCTCGGTAGAATGCGGCAGCATCAGACACGCTACGGGGAAGATCTAGGAATGCCCCTGGAGAGCTCTGGATTCGGGTAAGTAACAAGTAGCTTACTTTTATATGTCTGCTTTGCATAGAGAATGCCTTACTCGCCGCTATCTTTTTCACCGCATCCAATTCCTGGAGGGCCTTCTGGGATTCGGCCTTGGCAGACTTGGCAGTCTCGATGGTCGCGACGAGCTCGGACGCTCGCGTCTTCGAGTCAAGCTCCAAACTCTCATGTTTTTTCATGAGAGCCTGAAGCTCTTGCCGCTCCTCGCCGACCTGCGCCTCAAATTTCTCCCGCTCAGTGCGCTCTGAGGCCGCCCTCTTCTCGGCCTCGGACAGCGCCTGCTTGAGGGTCGCCACCTCAGTTGTGACCCCTGCAATAAGCAGCATAATCCTGTCATTTTTTGCAATTGCATCTTTTTTTCATATATTTTCTATAAGGTATCTCTTACCTTCTTTATCCTCGAGCTGCTGCTTGGCAAGGCCGAGCTTTGCTCGGACCGCTCGAGACCCTGCTTCAGGGTGCCTACCTCCGCAGTCAGTGCGGTGGTCGCAGGCAGCGAAGCCTGCATACGCATATTGACTCATTTTTTGTTAGACTCCTGCGAAATTTATTAGATCCTCTATTCGGCTTTTCTTTCCGAACACCAAACAGAGCATCGGGGGCTACTGTCTATGCGGCAATACTTTTGTTGGGGAACGTAGCATAAATTTAAAATTTTCCTACGTGTCACCAAGATCTATCTATGGAGAAACCAACAACGAGGGGAAAGAGAGTGCATCTACATACCCTTGTAGATCGCTAAGCGGAAGCGTTCAAGTGAACGGGGGTGATGGAGTCGTACTCGTCGTGATCCAAATCACCGATGACTAAGTGCCGAACGGACAGCACCTCCGCGTTCAACACACGTACAGCCCGGTGACGTCTCCCGTGCCTTGATGTAACGCCCCGGATCCGATGCGCCAGGTGTCCGCCAGTTATTCGCCGTCGTTGCCATGTCATGTGCTTGCGTGTCGCTCTTGCCATGTCATCATCCGCATTGCATCATCATATTTTTCGAAACTTGCATCCGTCCGGGTTCTCCGAGTCCTCTCCCTTGTCCGTTTTGAGACCAACCACACTTGCACGCGCCCGCGACATGTCCGAATATTATTTTATAAGTGGCGTAAAAATGTTCTCGGAATGGGGTGAAACTTGTCGAGCGGCCTTATTATAGTGTAGACAGACCGCCTGCCAAATTTCATCGCATTCGGAGTCCGTTTGATAGCTCAATCGTTAAACATATAGCGGTACCGTTGCCGGTACTTTCGTCGGACGTTTTCGGACTCCGGAAACAGTTGCCGGGCTGCACTCCTCTCCTCTTAGTCCGAAAACCCCCTCTCCTCAGTCCACCTAGGTCCCCTAACCCCTCTCTCTCGATCGGATCCGTCGGATCGCGATCGGAGGCCTCGAAAACCCCTCCTAACCCCCCAAACCCTAATTCTGCCTATAAAAGGAAGCCCCCTTCCATTTTTGGCCTTCTCTTCCCTCCTCCTCGAAATCAGCGCCCTCCCAATCATCAGCCGCCGCCACCTCCCACCTCGGCCTCGTTTTCCGCGCCGGCGAGGCCACCGCCGCCAAGTGGCGCGCCCCCACTGGCCGCGCCGCCACCTGAGCCCCTGCGCCGCCGCTCCTGGCCACCCGCGGGGCGCCATGTCGCCCTCTCCACCGCCCCACTTCGCCGCGGCCCGCGGAGCCCATCGCGGGCCCGCACGAGCCCGACCGCGCCCGTTCGCCGCGCCCGGTCCAGGAACCCCGCTCCCGCAGCCGCTCGAAGGGAGGAGCCCCTCGATCCAGAGCCCCGCCGCCTCACGTCCTCGCCGTCCGTCTCCGGTGACCGCGCCTCGCCGGAGCACGCTGCGCCGCCGCTTTCCCTCGCCGCCGACCAGGCCAGGCTCCCCCGCGCCCTGCTCCTTCCTCTCTCTTCTCTTTCTCCTCTTGTTTCTCTCTCTCTCTCTCTCCAGGATTCGTCGCCGCCCCGGAGCTCCTCGTCGTCGCCCGGTCCTGCCGCCGCCGGAAATGGATCCGGCCTCACCGGATTTGCCCGGATCTGGCTGGGCCCCTTCTCGCCTCGCCCGGTCCTTGCCGGCCTACTTGCCGCCGGCGCCAACCGCCGTCGCCGCCCCTGCCTCATACCCGCTCGGGAACAGGGAGCACGGCGCCACCAGCCCGCTCGCGCCCACGTGGGCCACCGCTTCCCGAGCCGGCCCAGATCCGCGGCCCAGTCCAGCTTCCCCGCGGCCTCCTTCTTGCCTGGGCCAAGGCCCGTGGTGAGCGCCCAGCAGCCTCTGTTCCGGCCCGTGTCATGTTTTTTTCTGCTGCTGCGATTTTACCAATTATCCAGAGATTACCTGTTTTGCAGAAAAACCCCTAATCTTCATGCATATAATAACTCTTGAACCGTGCATCGGATTAAAATGGTTTATATATGAAACTTGCTCAGAATTTTGTCTAGTTTAATAATATGCCACTTTTACCTATGTTTTGAAATGTTTAAAATGCTGTTTGTTTAAATTTGCTCAAATACCATGTTAAAATGATTTAATTCATAACTAATTAACCATAACTCGGTTTTAAATAAATTATATATGTAAATGGGGTAGAAAAATGCCTAGTTTAACATGTTGCACTTTATTATTCCTGTTTAACAACTTTAAAATATGTTTTAGGCAGAACAGTACCAAATTCAATATATGCATATGAGGAGTTTCCGGAATTGTTGTTTGTTGTTCCGGCCTCATTTAAACTTGTCTAGATAGATAGTTTTGTTATGCATCACCCCTTGCCATGTTTAACAACATTTAATATTGTTGGGTAGCATAAACAAGAGAGAACTAAATAATTGTTGTGGTGTTTCGTCAATATGCAACTCGTTGCATATTGAGCTCCACTTAATTTGTAGTGTTGTTTGTTGCACTTTGCCATGCCATGCATCTTTAAACCGGACATGCATCATACTTGGTTGTGCATCATGTCATATTCATGTGCTGGTTGTTTACTATGTTGTGTGTTTCTTTCCGGTGTTGCTTCTTCGGGTTGATTCCGTTATCATCGCGTTTGTGAGGACCCGTCCGACTACGTCCGTTTGTCTTCTTCATGGACTCGTTCTTCTTCCTTGCGGGATTTCAGGCAAGATGACCATACCCTCGAAATCACTTCTATCTTTGCTTGCTAGTTGCTCGCTCTTTTGCTATGCCTATGCTGCGATACCTACCACTTGCTTATCATGCCTCCCATATTGTCAAACCAAGCCTCTAACCCACCTTGTCCTAGCAAACCGTTGTTTGGCTATGTTACCGCTTTGCTCAGCCCCTCTTATAGCGTTGTTAGTTGCAGGTGAAGATGAACTTTGTTCCTTGTTGGAACATGGACTTGTTGTTCCTTGTTGGAACATGTTTACTTGTTGGGATATCACAATATATCTTATTTAATTAATGCATCTATATACTTGGTAAAGGGTGGAAGGCTCGGCCTTATGCCTGGTGTTTTGTTCCACTCTTGCCGCCCTAGTTTCCGTCATATCGGTGTTATGTTCCCGGATTTTGCGTCCCTAACGCGGTCGGGTGATTTATGGGACCCCCTTGACAGTTCGCTTTGAATAAGACTTTTCCAGCAGGCCCAACCTTGGCTTTACCATTTGCCTACCACCTATCCCTTTCCCTTGGGCCTGATCAGCCTGAGGGTCATCTTTATTTAGCCCCCCGGGCCAATGCTTGTCTAAGTGTTGGTCCAAACTAGAGCACCGTGCGGGACCGTCCCTTGGCAACTTGGGTTATGTTGGTTCCTGTACGCTTCGCTTATCCGGTGTTGCCCTGAGAACGAGATATGTGCAGCTCCTATCAGGATGTCGGCGCATCGGGCGGTTTTGCTGGACTTGTTTTATTGCTGTCGAAATGTCTTGTAGCCGGGATTCCGAGACTGATCGGGTCTTCCCGGGGAGAAGGAATATCCTTCGTTGATCGCGAGAGCTTATCATGGGCTAAGTTGGGACACCCCTGCAGGGTTTTGAACTTTCGAAAGCCGTGCCCGCGGTTATGTGGCAGATGGGAATTTGTTAATGTCCGGTTGTAGAAAACCCGAAGTTGACCTTAATTAAAATACACCAACCGCGTGTGTAACCGTGATGGTCTCTTCTCGGCGGGGTCCGGGAAGTGAACACGGTTGTTGGAGTTATGCTTGACGTAAGTAGTTTCAGGTTCACTTCTTGATCATAGTTGCACGATCGTGCTTTTGCCTTCTCTTCTCGCTCTCTTTTGCGTATGTTAGCCACCATATATGCTAGTCGCTTGCTGCAGCTCCACCTCATACCTTTTACCCCTACCTATAAGCTTAAATAGTCTTGACCTCGCGGGTGTGAGATTGCTGAGTCCTCGTGACTCACCAGATACTTCCTAAACCAGTTTGCAGGTGCCGATGAGACCGTGCAGGTGACATACCCGAGCTCCAGGAGGAGCTTGATGAAGATCTTGTCCTTTTGTTGTTTCGTTCTAGTCGATCAGTAGTGGAGCCCAGTTGGGGTCGATCTTGGTCCTTTGTCGCTTTTGGGGTTTCTTCTTTTATTTTTGGCTCCGTAGTCGGGCCCTGATTGTATCTGTATGATGTAATGTTTTATTCATGTATTTGTGTGAAGTGGCGATTGTAAGCCAACTATGTATCTTTTTCCCTTATGTATTACATGGGTTGTGTGAAGATTACCTCACTTGCGACATTGCTTTCAATGCGGTTATGCCTCTAAGTCGTGCTTCGACACGTGGGAGATATAACCGCATTGAGGGCGTGACACTTGATCCAGCAAGGAGAGAGGGAGAGGTTGAGGAAGACTCCATCCAGCAGCAGCACAATGGCGTGGTGGTGGTGGAGGAGCGTTGTGATCCAGCAGGGCTTCGCCAAGCACTACGAGATATGAGGAGGAGAGAGGCAGGGCTGCACCAACAGGGAGAGATCAGATCGCGTGTATTGGGCAGCCCCTAGGCCTCATATATATAGGGGAAGGGGAGGAGGGTGCGCCCCCTCTAGGGTTCCCACCCCTAGAGGGGCGGCAGCCCTAGATGGGTTTTGGGTGGCGGCCAAGAGGGGGAGGAGAGGGAGGCGCAGGGAGCATGGGCCTTAGGGCCCATCTGCCCTTAGGGTTTGTCCCCTCTCCTCTTCCCTTGCGCCTTGGGCCTTGTGGGAGGGTGCACCAGCCCACCTGGGGCTGGTCCCCTTCCACACTTGGCCCATGCAGCCCTCCGGGGCCGGTGGCCCCACTTGGTGGACCCCCGAACACCTCCGGTGGTCCCGGTACACTACCGGTGATGCCCATAACACTTCCGGTGACCAAAACCATACTTCCTATATATAAATCTTTACCTCCGGACCATTTCGGAACTCCTCATGACATCCGGGATCTCATACGGGAATCCGAACAACATTCGGTAACCACATACGAACTTCCTTTATAACCCTAGCGTCATCGAACCTTAAGTGTGTAGACCCTACGGGTTCGGGAACCATGCAGACATGACCGAGATGTTCTCCGGTCAATAACCAACAGCGGGATCTGGATACCCATGTTGGTTCCCACATGTTCCACGATGATCTCATCGGATGAACCACGATGTCGAGGATTCGATCAATCCCGTATACAATTCCCTTTGTCTAGCGGTATAGTACTTGCCCGAGATTCGATCGTCGGTATCTCGATACCTTGTTCAATCTCGTTACCGGCAAGTCTCTTTACTCGTTCTGTAACACATCATCCCGTGATCAACTCCTTGATCACATTGTGCACATTATGATGATGTCCTACCGAGTGGGCCCAGAGATACCTCTCCGTCACACGGAGTGACAAATCCCAGTCTCGATTCGTGCCAACCCAACAGACACTTTCGGAGATACCCGTAGTGCACCTTTATAGCCACCCAGTTACGTTGTGACGTTTGGCACACCCAAAGTATTCCTACGGTATCCGGGAGTTGCACAATCTCATGGTCTAAGGAAATGATACTTGACATTAGAAAAGCTTTAGCATACGAACTACACGATCTTGTGCTAGGATTAGGATTGGGTCTTGTCCATCACATCATTCTTCTAATGATGTGATCCCGTTATCAATGACATCCAATGTCCATGGTCAGGAAACCGTAACCATCTATTGATCAACGAGCTAGTCATCTAGAGGCTTACTAGGGACATGGTGTTGTCTATGAATCCACACATGTATCTGAGTTTCCTATCAATACAATTCTAGCATGGATAATAAACGATTATCATGAACAAGGAAATATAATAATAACCGATTTATTATTGCCTCTAGGGCATATTTCCAACAGTCTCCCACTTGCACTAGAGTCAATAATCTAGTTCACATCGCCATGTGATTAACACTCACAGAGTTCTGGGTTTGATCATGTTATGCTTGTGAGAGATGTTATAGTCAACGGGTCTGAACCTTTCAGATCCGTGTGTGCTTTACAAATATCTATGTCATCTCCTAGATGCAGTTACCACGCTCTGTTGGAGCTATTTCAAATAACTGTTCTACTATACGAATCCAATTTAATACTCAGAATAATCTGGATTAGTGTCAAAGTTTGCATCGGCGTAACCCTTTACGACGAACTCTTTTACCACCTCCATAATCGAGAAAATTCCTTAGTCCACTAGTTACTAAGGATAACCTTGACCGTTGTCCTATGATCCATTTCTAGATCACACTTGTACCCCTTGACCGACTCATGGTTTGGCACACTTCAGGTGCGGTACACAACATAGCATACTTTAGAGCCTACGACAAAAGCATAGGGGACGACCTTCGTCCTTTCTCTCTATTCTGCCGTGGTCATGTCTTGAGTCTTGCTCAATACTCACACCTTGTAACACAGCCGAGAACTCCTTCTTTGCTGATCTATTTTGAACTCCTTCAAAATCTTGTCATGGTATGTGTTCGTTTGAAAGTACTATTAAGCGATTTTGATCTATCCTTATAGATCTTGATGCTCAATGTTCAAATAGCTTAATCCAGGTTTTCCATTGAAAAACACTTTTCAAATAACCCTATATGCTTTCCAGAAATTCTACATCATTTCTGATCAACAATATGTAAACAACATATACTCATCAGAAATTCTATAGTGCTCCCACTCACTTCTTTGGAAATACAAGTTTCTCATAAACTTTGTATAAACCCAAAATATTTGATCATCTCATCAAAGTGTACATTCCAACTCTGAGATGCTTACTCCAGTCCTTAGAAGGATTGCTGGGGCTTTGCATACTTGTTAGCATCTTTTAGGATCGACAAAAACTTCTGGTTGTATCACATACAACCTTTCCTCAAGAACAAGGAAACAATATCTTTTGACATCCTATCTGCAAGATTTCATAAATAATGCAGTACCTGCTAATTCCAACAGACTCTTAGCATCGCTACGAGTGAGAAAGTCTCATCGTAGTCAACTCCTTGAACTTGTCGGGAAACATCTTAACAACAAGTCGAGCTTTCTTAATGGTGACATTTACCATCATTGTCCGTCTTCCTTTTAAAATCCATCTGTACTCAACAACCTCACGACCATCGAGCCGTTCTGCCAAAGTCTATACTTTGTTTTCATACATGGATCCTCTCTCGGATTTTATGGCCTCGAGCCATTCATCGGAATCCGGGCCCACCATCGCTTCTCCATAGCTCGTAGGTTCATTGTTGTCTAGCAACATGACGTCCAAGATAGGATTACGTACCACTCTGAAGTAGTACGCATCCTTGTCATCCTACGAGGTTTGGGAGTGACTTGATCCGAAGTCTCATGATCACTATCATAAGCTTCCACTTCAATTGGTGTAGGTGCCATAGGAACAACTCATGTGCCCTGCTACACACTAGTTGAAGTGACGGTTCAATAACCTCATCAAGTCTCCACCATCCTCCCACTCAATTCTTTCGAGAGAAACTTTTCCTCGAGAAAGGACCCGATTTGAGAAACAATCCCTATTGCTTTCGGATCTGAGACAGGAGGTATACCCAACTGTTTTGGGTGTCCTATGAAGATGCATTTATCCGCTTTGGGTTCGAGCTTATCAGCCTGAAACTTTTTCATATAAGCGTCGTGACCCCAAACTTTTAAGAAACAACAGCTTAGGTTTCTCTAAACCATAGTTCATACGGTGTCATTTCATCGGAATTACGTGGTGCCCTATTTAAAGTGAGTGCGGTTGTCTCTAATGCCTAACCCATGAACGATAGTGGTAATTCGATAAGAGACATCATGGTACGCACCATATCCAATAGGGTGCAACTATGATGTTCGGACACACCATCACACTATGGTGTTCCAGGCGGTATTAGTTGTGAAACAATTTCCACAGTGCCAAACTCGTAACTCAGATATTCATTTCTATGATCATATCATAGACATTTTATCCTCTTATCACGAAGATCTTCAACTTCATTATGAAATTACTTGAACCATTCAATAATTCAGACTTGTGTTTCATCAAGTAAATATACTCAGTATCTACTCAAATCATCTGTGAAGTAAGTGCATAATGATATCCACTGCGTGCCTCAGCACTCATTGGACTGCACACATCAAAATGTGTTACTTCCAACAAGTTGCTTTCTTGTTCCATTTTACTGAAATCGAAGCTTTCAGTCATCTTGCCCATGTGGTATGATTTGCATATCTCAAGTGATTCAAAATCAAGTGAGTCCAAACGGTCCATCTGCATGGAGTTTCTTCATGCGTATATACCAATAGACATGGTTCACATCACTCAATCCTTTTTCAAAAATGAGTGAGTCCAAAGATCCATCAACATGGAGCTTCTTCATGCGTTTTATACCAATATGACTTACACGGTAGTGCCACAAGTAGGTGGTACTATCATTACTATCTTATATCTTTTGGCATGAACATGTGTATCACTATGATCGAGATTCAATAAACCATTCATTTTAGGTGCAAGACCATTGAAGGTATTATTCAAATAAATAGAGTAACCATTATTCTCCTCAAATGAATAACCGTATTGCGATAGACATAATCCAATCATGTCTATGCTCAATTAAAAAACCAAATAACAATTTTTTAGGTTTAACACCAATCTCGATGGTAGAGGGAGCGTGCGATGCTTGATCACATCAACCTTGGAAACACTTCCAACACATCTCGTCAACTCACCTTTAGCTAGTCTCCGTTTATTCTGTAGCTTTTATTTCGAGTTACTAACACTTAGCAATCGAACCGGTATCTAATACCCTGATGCTACTAGGAGTACTATTAAAGTACACATTCACATAATGTATATCCAATATACTTCTATCGATAGCCTTCTCATCTACCAAGTATGTAGGGTAATTCTGCTCTAGTGGCTGTTCCTCTTATTACAGAAGCACTCAGTCTCGGGTTTGGGTTCAACCTTGGGTTTCTCCACTAGAGTAGCAGCTGATTTGCCGTTTCATGAAGTATCCCTTCTTGCCCTTGCCCTTCTTGAAACTAGTGGTTTCACTAACCATCAACAATTGATGCTCCTTCTTGATTTCTACTTTTGCGGTGTCAAACATCGCGAATATTTCAAGGATCATCATATATATCCCTGATATGTTATAGTTCATTACGAAGCTCTAGCAGCTTGGTGGCAATGACTTTGGAGAAACATCACTATCTTATCTGGAAGATCAACTCCCATTCGATTCAAGTGATTGTTGTACTCAGACAATCTGAGCACAAGCTCAACGATTGAGCTTTTCTCCCTTAGTTTGCAGGCCAAGAAAATCGTCGGAGGTCTTATACCTCTTGGCGTGGGCACGAGCCTGAAATCCCAATTTCAGCCCTCGAAACATCTCATATGTTCCGTGACATTTCAAAAATGTCTTCGGTGCCTCAATTCTAAACCATTTATCATTACCGAACTATCATGTAGTCATCAAAACGTGTATGTCAGATGTTCGCAACATCCACAGACCACGTTCGAGGTCCAGCACACCGAGCGGTGCATTAAGGACACAAGCCTTCTACTGTCCGCATAATTGCTACTATCAACTTTCAACTATATTTTCTCTAGGAACATATCTAAAACAGTAGAACTAAAGCGCGAGCTTACGACATAATTTGCATAGATCTTTTGACTATGTTCAGGATAATTAAGTTCATCTTATGAACTCCCACTCAGATAGACATCCCTCTAGTCATCCAAGTGATTACATGACCCGAGTCAACTAGTCCGTGTCCGATCATCACGTGAGACGGACTAGTCATCATCGATGAACATCTTCATGTTGATCGTATCTACCATACGACTCATGCTCGACCTTTCGGTCTCTTGTGTTCTGAGGCCATGTCTATACATGCTAGGCTCGTCAAGTCAACCTAAGTGTTTCCCGTGTGTAAATCTGGCTTACACCCGTTGTATGTGAACGTAAGAATCTATCACACCTGATCATCACGTGGTGCTTCGAAACGACGAACTTTCGCAATGGTGCATAGTTAGGGGGAACACTTTCTTGAAATTTTAATGAGGGATCATCTTATTTACTACCGTCGTTCTAAGCAAATAAGATGTATAAACATGATAAACATCACATGCAATCAAATAGTGACATGATATGGCCATCATCACTTTGCTCCTTTTGATCTCCATCTTCGGGGCTCCATGATCATCGTCGTCACCGGCATGACACCATGATCTCCATCATCATGATCTCCATCATCGTGTGTTCATGAAGTTGTCACGTCAACTATTACTTCTACTACTATGGCTAACACTTTAGCAATAAAGTAAAGTAATTACATGACGTTTATGTTGACACGCAGGTCATAAATAAATTAAAGACAACTCCTATGGCTCCTGCCGGTTGTCATACTCATCGACATGCAAGTCGTGATTCCTATTACAAGAACATGATCAATCTCATACATCACATATATCATTCATCACATCCTTTTGGCCATATCACATCACATGTCATACCCTGCAAAAACAAGTTAGACGTCCTCTAATTGTTGTTTGCATGTTTTACTTGGCTGCTATGGGTTTCTAGCAAGAACGTTTCTTACCTACGCAAAACCACAACGTGATATGTCAATTGCTATTTACCCTTCATAAGGACCCTTTTCATCGAATCTGATCCGACTAAAGTGGGAGAGACTGGCACCCGCTAGCCACCTTATGCAACTAGTGCATGTCAGTCGGTGGAACCTGTCTCACGTAAGTGTACGTGTAAGGTCGGTCCGGGCCGCTTCATCCCACAATGCCGCCGAATCAAGATTGACTAGTAACGGTAAGCATATTGAACAAAATCAACGCCCACAACTACTTTGTGTTCTACTCGTGCATGGACTCTACGCAATAAACCTGGCTCTGATACCACTGTTGGGGAACGTAGCAGAAATTTAAAATTTTCCTACGTGTCACCAAGATCTATCTATGGAGAAACCAGCAACGAGGGGAAAGAGAGTGCATCTACATACCCTTGTAGATCGCTAAGCGGAAGCGTTCAAGTGAACGGGGTTGATGGAGTCGTACTCGTCGTGATCCAAATCACTAATGACCAAGTGCCGAACGGACGGCACCTCCGCGTTCAACACACGTACAGCCCGGTGACGTCTCCCGTGCCTTGTTCCAGCAAGGAGAGAGGGAGAGGTTGAGGAAGACTCCATCCAGCAGCAGCACAACAGCGTGGTGGTGGTGGAGGAGCGTTGTGATCCAGCAGGGCTTCGCCAAGCACTACGAGATATGAGGAGGAGAGAGGTAGGGCTGCACCAACAGGGAGAGATCAGATCGCGTGTATTGGGCAGCCCCTAGGCCTCATATATATAGGGGAAGGGGAGGAGGGTGCGCCCCCTCTAGGGTTCCCACCCCTAGAGGGGCGGCAGCCCTAGATGGGTTTTGGGTGGCGGCCAAGAGGGGGAGGAGAGGGGGGCGTAGGGAGCATGGGCCTTAGGGCCCATCTGCCCTTAGGGTTTGTCCCCTCTCCTCTTCCCTTGCGCCTTGGGCCTTGTGGGAGGGCGTCCCCTTCCACACTTGGCCCATGCAGCCCTCCGGGGCCGGTGGCCCCACTTGGTGGACCCCCGAACACCTCCGGTGGTCCCGGTACACTACCGGTGATGCCCAGAACACTTCCGGTGACCAAAACCATACTTCCTATATATAAATCTTTACCTCTGGACCATTCCGGAACTCCTCGTGACATCCGGGATCTCATCCGGGACTCCGAACAACATTCGGTAACCACATACGAACTTCCTTTATAACCCTAGCGTCATCGAACCTTAAGTGTGTAGACCCTACGGGTTCGGGAACCATGCAGACATGACCAAGACGTTCTCCGGTCAATAACCAACAGCGGGATCTGGATACCCATGTTGGTTCCCACATGTTCCACGATGATCTCATCGAATGAACCACGATGTCGAGGATTCGATCAATCCCGTATACAATTCCCTTTGTCTAGCGGTATAGTACTTGCCCGAGATTCGATCGTCGGTATCTCGATACCTTGTTCAATCTCGTTACCGGCAAGTCTCTTTACTCGTTCTGTAACACATCATCCCGTGATCAACTCCTTGATCACATTGTGCACATTATGATGATGTCCTACCGAGTGGGCCCAGAGATACCTCTCCGTCACACGGAGTGACAAATCCCAGTCTCGATTCGTGCCAACCCAACAGACACTTTCGGAGATACCCGTAGTGCACCTTTATAGCCACCCAGTTACGTTGTGATGTTTGGCACACCCAAAGTATTCCTACGGTATCCGGGAGTTGCACAATCTCATGGTCTAAGGAAATGATACTTGACATTAGAAAAGCTTTAGCATACGAACTACACGATCTTGTGCTAGGCTTAGGATTGGGTCTTGTCCATCACATCATTCTTCTAATGATGTGATCCCGTTATCAATGACATCCAATGTCCATGGTCAGGAAACCGTAACCATCTATTAATCAATGAGCTAGTCATCTAGAGGCTTACTAGGGACATGGTGTTGTCTATGAATCCACACATGTATCTGAGTTTCCTATCAATACAATTCTAGCATGGATAATAAACGATTATCATGAACAAGGAAATATAATAATAACCTATTTATTATTGCCTCTAGGGCATATTTCCAACAACTTTTACATATTTTTTACTTACCTCGAAGCCTGTTAGAAGGCTGGCACAAGCTTCAGTCAGTCCGCTCTTGGCGGACTGAACCTTTTGGATCACCGTACTCATAATAGTACGGTGCTCCTCGTCGATGGAGGCACCGTTAAGCACCTCCAGCAGATTGTCCGGCATCTCCGGTTGGGCGGGGGCTGCCGGCTCAGAAGGCTTGCTCCTCTTGAAAGGAGTTCGCCTACCGCGGTTCGGAACCGTTGAAGATTCCGGCGCGGCGTCCGGCTCAAAGCCGAAGTTGGAGCCCTGGGGGGTCTTGTCCCCTTTACTCCTGGAGTCCGGGAGGTCGCCTCGCGGCTCTTCCAAGACCACCTCCTCTTGGCCCGAAGCTCGTCGCGACGCCACTTCGGCGTCGTCCGCAGTGCGGGGGGAGGCTGCAGGCGGAACTGAATTCACGTCCGATGAATCCAGGGAGCCGCTCGACGACTCGTCGAGCCCGGCCTTGGGCGGATTGCATAATTATATTCGACATAAGGAAAAGCTGTGCAACAAAGGAATGCTATGAGTTACTCTAGTGTTCGAATACTTACGATCCCGCCGGGCGCCTGGCCCTTGGCGGCCACCCCTCTTCGCCCTCATCGGCGTCGGTGGAGTAGTCCAGGGGAAGGGTCTTGCCCTTCTTGGACCCTTCGGCCTTCCCTGTCGGGGCGGCCTTCCTCTTCTTTCCTCCCCCCGCTGGAGGGGGAGAGGTTTCTTCTTCCTCCACCTCGTCTTCAAGGGAGGAGAGCGTCTCGGAGTCGTCGGACGATGAGTCCGACACCACCGTACGCCGGGAACTCTTGCGAGTCCTCGTGGCCCTCTTCTTGGCCTTCTTCTCCGGCACCACATAAGGTGCCGGAGCCAGCAGCTTCGATAAACGAGCATCTGCTGGGTCTTTGGGCAAGGGAGCCAGACAGTCAATCTGTCCGGACTTCGCCTGCCACTCCCGTCAAAGGTAAGGGAGTTTAGATCCCGCATAGAGTCAAACTATGAGAAACAAATGTCCTATAAAAGGTAAAGATAACTCACCGCACTAGCTGAACGCTGCATGCTGTATCCGCGATCCTCGGATGCGGATGCGGGAGCCTCGGCGCCCTTGAATAGCACCTTCCAGGCATCTTTGTACGTCGTGTCAAAGATCCTATTCAAGGTTTGGTGCTGCGTCGGATCGAACTCCCACAGATTGAAGGCCCGTTGTTGACACGGGAGGATCCAGCGGACGAGCATAACCTGGACTACATTTACAAGCTTGAGTTGCTTGTTCACCAGGGTTTGGATGCATTTTTTCAGTCCGATCACCTCGTCTTTGTTGCCCCATGACAGGCCCGTCTCTTTCCAAGACGTGAGCCGCATGGGGGGTCCGGACCGGAACTCGGGGGCTGCGACCCACTCGAGGTCGCGCGGCTCGGTGATGTAAAACCACCCCGATTGCCACCCCTTCAGGGTCTCCACAAAAGAGCCCTCGAGCCATAGGACGTTGGCTATCTTGCCCGCCATGGCGCCTCCGCATTCCGCCTGGTTGCCCCGCACCACCTTCGGCTTGATGTTGAAGGTCCTGAGCCACAGGCCGAAATGGGGGCGGATGCAAAGGAAAGCCTCACACACGACGATAAACGCCGATATGTTGAGGACAAAGTTCGGGGCCAGATTGTGGAAATCCAGGCCATAGTAGACAATGAGCCCCCAGACGAACGGGTGGAGAGGAAAACCCAGTCCGCGGAGGAAGTGGGGAAGGAATACAACCCTCTCATGGGGCCTTGGGGTGGGGAGGAGCTGCCCCTTTTCGGGAAGCCGGTGCGCGATGTCGTTAGACAAGTATCCGGCCTTCCTCAGCTTTTTGATATGGCCCTCCATGACGGAGGAGGCCATCCACTTGCCTCCCACTCCGGACATGGCTGGAGAAGGTTGAGGTGGGAAGTGCGGACTTGGGCGCTGGAGCTTTGGTACGCAGGAGATGGATAGGCAAAGGAGGAAGAAGGCGTAGGTAAAAAGGTGGATCCTTATCCCCTTATGTGGGCGGATGCGGCTATGCGTCCCCACCAGCCTGGTAAAACTCGCTTATCTCCCAAGCGTCGTGATAAATGGCGCAGTTGGGTTACCCATGTCCGTATTGATGATAATCCCGTAAATGGGGGACACGATCTCTGCTTTGACAAGACGTGCCAAGGAAACCGCCTCGCGAAACGCGCTGAGGTGGGGAAGTAAAAACGTTTCGAATAAAGGCTTGGCCGTAGTGTGATGTGATACGTCTCCAACGTATCTATAATTTTTCATTGCTCCATGCTACTTTATCTACTGTTTTGGACTATATTGGGCTTTATTTTCCACTTTTATATTATTTTTGGGACTAACCTATTAACCGGAGGCCCAGCCCAGAATTGCAGTTTTTTTTGCCTATTTCAGTATTTCGAGGAAACAGAATATCAAACGGAGTCCAAACGGAATGAAACCTTCGGGAACGTGATCTTCTCACCGAACGTGATCCAGGAGACTTGGACCCTACTCCAAGAAGTTTCCGGGGAGGTCACGAGGGTGGAGGGCGCCCCCTGGGCGCGCCCCCTGCCTCGTGGGCCCCTCGGAGCTCCACCGACATGCTCCTTCCTCCTATATATACCTACGTACCCCCATTAGACCAGAGACGGAGCTAAAAACCTAATTCCACCGCCGCAACTTCCTGTATCCATGAGATCCCATCTTGGGGCCTGTTCCGGAGCTCCGCCGGAGAGGGCATCCATCATGGAGGGCTTCTACATCAACACCATAGCCCTTCCGATGAAGTGTGAGTAGTTTACTTCAGACCTTCGGGTCCATAGCTAGTAGCTAGATGGCTTCTTCTCTCTTTTTGGATCTCAATACAATGTTCTCCCCCTCTCTCGTGGAGATCTATTTGATGTAATCTTCTTTTTGCGGTGTGTTTGTTGAGACCGATGAATTGTGGGTTTATGATCCAACTTATCTATGAATAATATTTGAATCTTCTCTGAATTCTTTTATGTATGATTGAGTTATCTTTGCAAGTCTCTTCGAATTATCCATTTGGTTTGGCCAACTAGATTGGTAGTTCTTGCAATGGGAGAAGTGCATGGCTTTCGGTTCAATCTTGCAGTGTCCTTACTCAGTGACTGAAAGAATTGCAAGGCACGTATTGTATTGTTGCCATCGAGGATAACAAGATGGGGTATTTATCATATTGCATGAATTTATTCCTCTACATCATGCCATCCTGCTTAAGGCGTTACTCTGTTTTTAACTTAATACTCTAGATGCATGCTGGATAGCGGTCGATGAGTGGAGTAATAGTAGTAGATGCAGGCAGGAGTCGGTCTACTTGTCACGGACGTGATGCCTATATACATGATCATACCTAGATAACCTCATAACTATGCTCAATTCTATCAATTGCTCAACAGTAATTTGTTCACCCACCGTAGAATATCTATGCCCTTGAGAGAAGCCACTAGTGAAACCTATGTCCCCGGGTCTATTCTCATCATATCGATCTCCATTACTTTATTTTACTTGTTTTGCTTTTACTTTTCACTTTGCATCTTTATACCAAAAATACCAAAAATATTATCTCTATCAGATCTCACTCTCGTAAGTGACCGTGAAGGGATTGACAACCCCTAAGCGTTGGTTGCGAGTTGCTACCGTTTTGTGCAGGTACGAGGGACTTGCGCGTGACCTCCTACTGGATTGATACCTTGGTTCTCAAAAACTGAGGGAAATACTTACGCTACTGTGCTGCATCACCCCCTCCTCTTCGGGGAAAAACAACGCTAGCTCGAGACGTAGCAAGAAGGATTTCTGGCACCGTTGCCGGGGAGGCCTATGCAAAAGTCAACATACCAAGTACCCATCACAATCTCTGTCTCTCGCATTACATTATTTGCCATTTGCCTCTCGTTTTCCTCTCCCCCACTTCACCCTTGCCGTTTTATTCGCCCTGTCTTTCCCTTTGCCTTTTGTTTTCTCGTGTGTTAGTTTGCTTGCTTGTTCGTCACGATGGCCTTACCTAATTTTGGTGATCTTCACCTTAAAAGGCTAGAAGATATCGAAAACAATGTCAGGAAGTTTATGGTCTTGCAATTTGAGCATAATAATTTCTTTAGAAACGAGCTTAAGAAACAAAAGAGTTTTATGAGTTATATGAATAAAGAGCTCGATGATATGTCCAAAGAATTTGATGGTGTAAGAGCCCAAATTGCTCATCTTGAAAAAATGACCGATGAAATTTCGGATATGCAAGCCACCTTAGTCAATAAGATGGCCACTAAACTGAATAACTATGAGAATCAAGATGAAGATCTAAAAGTTATTGATGTGTCCCCTATTAAATCTTTGTTTTGCAATATGAATCTTGATGAATCTGATTATGATCTTCCCTTACCTAGAAGGCGTTCTAAGAATTCTGAGTTTTTAGATCCTGATGATGAAATTGATAAAAAAGGGATTGAAAGAAATAAAAATCTAGATATTGCTAAACCCACTATTTTATCTCAAGGAATTTAACTATGAAAATTGCTCTTTAATTGATTGTATTTCCTTGTTGCAATCCGTGTTAAATTCTCCTCATGCTTATAGTCGAAATAAGGCCTTTACCGAACACATTGTTGACGCCTTAATGCAATCTTATGAAGAAAAGCTTGAGTTGAAAGTTTCTATCCCTAGAAAACTCCATGATGAGTGGGAACCTACAATTAAGATTAAAATTAAAAATTATGAGTTTCATGCTTTGTGTGATTTGGGTGCTAGTGTCTTTACTATCCCCAAAGCTTTGTGTGATTTGTTAGATTTTCGTGACTTTGATGATTGCTCTCTAAACTTGCATCTTGCGGATTCCACTATTAAAAAACCTATGGGAAGAATTAATGATGTTCTTATTGTTGCAAATAGGAATTATGTGCCCGTAGATTTTATCGTTCTTGATATAGATTGCAATCCTTCATGTCCTATTATTCTTGGTAGACCTTTCCTTAGAACGATTGGTGCAATTATTGATATGAAGGAAGGGAATATTAAATTCCAATTTCCCTTAAAGAAGGGCATGGAACACTTTCCTAGAAAGAAAATAAAATTACCATATGAATCTATCATGAGAGCCACTTATGGATTGCCTACCAAAGATGGCAATACCTAGATCTATCCTTGCTTTTATGCCTAGCTAGGGGCGTTAAACGATAGCGCTTGTTGGGAGGCAACCCAATTTTATTTTGTGTTTTTTGTTTTTGGTTCTGTTTAGGAATAAATAATCCATCTAGATTCTGTTTAGATGTTGTTTTATCTTTTAATTAGTGTTTGTGCCAAGTTAAACCTATTAGATCTTCTTGGAAGATAGTTATTTGATCTTGCTGTAATTCCAGAATCTTTGCGCTCAGTGCCCGAATTGTTAAAAATCACCAGAACGTGATAAAATAGTGATTCCAATTTCTGCTGATCAATAAACAAATTGCCCAGGTCGTCTAATTTTGGTAGAATTTTTTGGGTTTCAGAAGTTTGCGTTAGTAACAGATTACTACAGACTTGTAACATCCCAAAATTCTAAATTTTGGAATGTTATAATAAGTAGATAGATTGATTGGTTGTTTGATTGATTGCCTGAAAGTTGGTGAATTCGAAACTTTTGAAAGTTGAATGAGAGGGAATAAAAGGACTTTCCCAAACTTTCATTTTGCATTTTTTTATCTCCGCGAATTCAAATTCTTTCACCACAGAGAAGATGACATGACTTCTTCCATTTATTTAAATGACAAGGGGTGTTGAAAATATTTGAATTACATTTGAAAATATTTCCAATTCTGAAACTTTATGCAACTCAATGATTTTCACGAGCGAAGATAAAATGACTTCTTCAAAACATATGAAATATGAGTTGGGAGTTTCAAAGAATTAAACTCAAAGTTCTTTTGAGTTTATTTTCAATTCGGAGTTATTTGAGTTTTATTCAAATTATTTTTCTCCAAAAATAAAATATACAGAAAACAGGCTAACATGATTCCCTACATCCGAAAATTGGAGAGAAATAAATTTGAAATCATTTTGGTATTTTTAAAATGATTTTTATTGGATTTTATTAGACCAGTAGCACTCTTTGAATTATTTGAATTTGTGTGGATTTTATTTAATGCTAGAAAAATGTTCACGTTGTAGATAATCTTTTTCTGAAAATTTTGATATATTATATGCCCATGTATTATTAGTATTTTCTTTTAGTTTGTTTGTTTTTCATTGTCTGTGTTTTAAAAAAAACCTTTTTCCCCTTCGCCGCTGGGCCGGCCCAACGCCCGAGCCAGGCCGCAGCCCACTGGCCCATCCCGCTCGTCCCCGAGATCGGGCAGGTCTCCACCTCCTGCCCGACACCGCCGCCGCCGTCCCCGACGCGGACACCGCCGCCTTGCCCCTCCGCCACGTCTCCCCTCCTATAAATCCGCGCCCTGGACCGCGCCGCGCCGCCGCCCCCTCCCGCATCCCGCCGAGCCGCCTCCGCACGCATTGCCGCGCCGCGCCGCCACAACCGCCGCCTCCCGCCGCTGCTTGCTGCACCCGCCGCTCGCCGCCTCCCCTTGCTGCCCGCCCTGCGCCGCGCCCCTCCGCCGCACTCGTCGCCGCGCTCCGCCACTGTCGCGGCACCTAGCTGCCGCCGCCCGCGCCTCGCCGCTGCCGCCGCACCTAGCTGCCGCCGCCCGCGCCTCGCCGCTGCCAGCCACGTTGTCGCCGTTGAAGACCGCCGCCGCGGAAAGCCGCCGTCGCCGTTGACCCGCGTGGACCGGTAATAACCGCCCCGGTTCGCCGGTTTTTATTTAGGTTTTTTTCGGTTTTCCGTTTTAAAAACCGGTTTTTCTTTTAAACTAGTTAGTGAGTGCACGTTCGCTCGTTTGATCTTCTCAGCGAACGGATTCATTCATTAAGGTTCTGTTAGCGAGCGTTCGCTCGATAGATTTTTTCCTTTTTTCTGTTTTAATTCCGGCCAGGGACCTATCTGTGACGATTTTATTTACAGATTAGTCCCTCTGTTTCAAACGACCACATCTTTTTACTCGTTTGTGCAAATCCAACGAAACCAACGCCTACGTCTTCGTTATGATCTCATCTATCCAGTAATCCAACTCAAACATGTTTTTGAAAGATTTAAAAATTGAATTAGATCAGATTTGAATTCAAACTTTGTTTGATCGTAGCTTGAGTTTCGTAACTCCGATTTAGTTGATTCTTTTTGCAAATCGAAGCTCTTGACCTAAAATTTCTGATAAGGTCAAATTCACATAATTTTGGTACTGTTAGAATTTTTTTTATGTTGCAAGACTTACTTGCTAGGTTTTGATGTTTTCTGAATCGTCTTCTTCGATCTTTCCGATCCTTTGAGTGATTGCTTATGTGTGGTTACTATTGCTTGCTTATGATAGATTGACCGGAGTGTGGTGAGTAGATCTATCAAGAGTTTTGAGTGCGAATCATCTTCATCAACCTTGCAGGCAAGTTCACACTTTGATCATATCCCTTTCATACCCAGTTTTTATTGCATTAGATCAATCCTCAAACAATTGCATGGTTAGGATCTGAATTAAATTGTGGGATGGGATGTAGTTGAGGTAGTACCTATTACCTGTTTATCAAACCCTTGGGAGTTACTATTACGTTATGCTTACATTACCATGCTATGCTCGTAGACGTGGATTGGGTTTTGAGAGTATTTCATGAGAGATGTGAGATTGTTAATTAATGATTTACTTAAGGTGGCAACTTAAACACACATCTGGGTGGATTGAGGCACCTGGGTATTCCAGGACTTGCCTGTCTAGGCACCTGGGTATTCCAGGACTTGCCTGTTTTTCTTTTGGACCGCCACCCAGGCTCAAAGGGATCATGAGATTATTCATACTAGAAACTTCCGTGTGCAGCCACAAGCCATTATGGGCTCTGGCATAGTTGATTAAGTCGTGCGAACTCTTACAGGGTAGACTAGCAGATGTAGGGGAAAGTAGGTGTACCCGGTCTATCCAACGTAAGGTGCTAGCGCTTCTGAAAGACTATGTCTCGGTCATCCGTTTCTCAAACACCATGTAGTGCGAGAAATCCAACGGAGGCGATCGAGTCTTGTGGGGAAAAGTGCGCAAACCTCTGCAGAGTGTACAAACTAATCATGATTAGCCATGTCCCCGATTATGGACGTCTTGAGTATCTAGTTCTTGGATTATCCTGTTGATCTCATCATGTTACTTTAATTATTTTTGTTGGGTTTTAATGATGATGCTTAATTGGGATTGAGAATGCTGTCAACCATTCTCAATGTTTAACAACCACCATGATAGTTAAATAAAATGTATTCCTTTGCAGTAGGAAAAAAATTGGCTTTTCGCAAAAACATTATAACCATAGAGCTTTTCCACCAGCCATATATGCATGTAGTGATAGCCATTGTTCATCATTTTCTCTATGGTGTGAATTTGCCAGTACATTCAATGTACTGACCCGTTTCGGGCTGCAACGTCTCATGTTGCAGGTTTCTTACGACGAGTAAGTGATACGTTAGGGTTACGATTTCTACACTCAACTTTGCCGTTGGTGTTGATGGGAATCCACAACCTTGTTGCTTCCGCTATATGGATTGAGGTAATAGTATTTACGTTACTTTATACATGTGATTTACCTCTGTTATAAATCCTTCGAGTATTGTGTGTGTCAGCATACCGATCCAGGGATGACACTTAAGCACAGAGACTTGATCCATTCGGGTCGGGTCGCTACAAGACCGTTCTGTTTTTGACTGATTCTGTTTTGCGTGTGTTGTTTGCTTATTTTGATGAATCTATGGCTAGTAAAATAGTTTATAAACCATAGAGAAGTTGGAATACATTAGGTTTAACACCAATACAAATAAAGAACAAGTTCACTACAGTACCTTAAAGTAGTCTTTTGTTTTCTTTCTCTAACGGAGCTCACGAGATTTCTATTGAGTTTTGTGTTGTGAAGTTTCCAAGTTTTGGGTGAATTCTTTTGATGGATTATGGAACAAGGAGTGGCAAGAGCCTAAGCTTGGGGATGCCCATGGCACCCCCAAGATAATCCAAGGACACCAAAAAGTCAAAGCTTGGGGATTCCCCGGAAGGCATCCCCTCTTTCGTCCACTTCCATCGGTAATTTACTTGGAGCTATATTTTTATTCACCACATGATATGTGTTTTGCTTGGAGCGTCTTGTATTATTTGTGCCTTTGCTTGTTAGTCTACCAAAATCATCCTTGCTGTACACACCTTTTGAGAGAGCCATGCATGAATTGAAATTTGTTAGAATACTCTATGTGCTATATCTTTTGAGCTTGATAGTTTACTCTATGTGCTTCACTTATATCTTTTTGAGCGTGATAATTTTTGCTCTAGTGCTTCACTTAGATCTTTTAGAGCACGGTGGTGGATTGTTTTAAAGAAACTTGATCTCTCATGCTTCACTTAGATTATTTTGAGAGTCATTAATAGCATGGTAATTTGCTTAATGTTAATATACTTGGTATTCAAGATATGTGGAACTTTCTTTTTAGTGGGTTGAATACTAAGATAAGTTTGATGCTTGATAATTGTTTTGAGATATGGAGGTGATAATATCATAGTCGTGCTAGTTGAGTAGTTGTGAATTTGAGAAATACTTGTGTTGAAGTTAGCAAGTCCCGTAGCATGCACGTATGGTTAAAGTTGTGTAACAAATTTGAAGCATGAAGTGTACCTGGCTTGTGCATCCTTATGAGTGGCGGTCGGGGACGAGCGATGGTCTTTTCCTACCAATCTATCCCCCTAGGAGCATGCGCGTAGTACTTGATTTTTGATGACTTCTAAATTTTTGCAATAAGTATATGAGTTCTTTTGACTAATGTTGAGTCCATGGATTATACGCACTTTTACCTTTCCGCCATTTGCTAGCCTCTTCGGTACCGTGCATTGCCCTTTATCACATTGAGAGTTGGTGCAAACTTCGCTGGTGCATCCAAACCCCGTGATATGATACGCTCTTTCACACATAAACCTCCCTATATCTTCCTCAAAACAGCCACCATACCTACCTATCATGGCATTTCCATAGCCATTCCGAGATATATTGCCATGCAACTTCCACCATCATCATCATCATCATCATGACATGCTTTACTTTTGTCATATTGCCATTGCATGATCTTGTAGTTGACATCGTATTTGTGGCAAAGCCACCATGCATTATTTTTCATACATGTCACTCTTGATTCATTGCACCATCCCGGTACACCGCCGGAGGCATTCATAATAGAGTCATATCTTGTTCTAGTATCGAGTTGTAATCATTATGTTGTAATCAATAAAAGTGTGATGATCATAATTATTAGAGCATTGCCCAATCAAAAAAAGGAGAAAGGCCAAAAAGAAAAAAAGAAAGGCCCAAAAAAAGGAGAAAATAAAAAGGGCAATGCTACTATCTCTTTTTCCACACTTGTGCTTCAAAGTAGCACCTTGTTCTTCATGTAGTGAGTCTTATATTTTGTGCTTCAAAGTAGCACCATGTGTCGGCATTCTGGGAACGGGGGTCCCCAGACTTGCCTGCCTGCGGCCTGCGGCGTGGCTCGAATGGGGGCCCAGCACGGCCCATCTTCATCAACACGAGACCCAAGACCCTCGCGAGGGGCCAAACCTCGCGGGGCGGACGACAC
The DNA here is from genome assembly GCA_032464435.1 of Aegilops umbellulata. Taxonomy (NCBI): domain Eukaryota; kingdom Viridiplantae; phylum Streptophyta; class Magnoliopsida; order Poales; family Poaceae; genus Aegilops; species Aegilops umbellulata. The sequence continues at coordinate 445,593,447 of CP136058.1, forward strand.
GACGCTTCCTCAGGCACGGCCTCGTCAGGCTGGCTCACGAGGAGGCGGAGAGATCAAGGCGGGGTACCTCACGAGGTGCCTATGACGCAAGCCATGACGACCAAGGGTGCCAGGCGGGCGCCAGCCCGCACAGTGTCTCCCTTTCCTCTTTGGTGCAAAGGGGCAAGCGCAGGCGAGAGGATCAAGCAAAGACATCCATTTCGGTGCAACGAGACCAAGACCAGCTTCGCGACAAGGAGGAGGTCATCGTGGAGCCCAAGCCAGCGTCATCACCAGAGCCTTTGACAGGCGAGGACCAACTTTAGTCAGGATAAGTGTACCAGATGTTCCCCTTCAAAATGGCCAATTGTTGGCGCCCTTCCCGCTCAATATTTGGGAACAGGCCGAGGGCCTTTGCCTATAAATAGGACTAGCCACCCCCAGGGTAGAGGCATCTAGGAAGATCGGACCACCTAGCAACCCGGCAATCAGTTAGATAGGCATCAGAGAGAGAGAAGGGCGATCGAACTCCTCCTAGCAGTTCATCCCCCAGGCCAAGAACAGACCCTCGCGAGGCTGTTCTTCCTTGTATTGTTCATCTTCATCAGCCCAAGAGGCAATCCACCACACCACACTGGAGTAGGGTATTACACCACATCGGTTGCCCGAACCAGTATAAACCTTGTGTCTCTTGTGTTGTTCTTTCAGTAGTTTAGATCTTTACGAGACGGAGAGGTAGAGGGCATAATCTCCGCACGCACCCCAGAGTTCGAACCTTAAGGGTCCGCCAGAACCCGAAATCCGACATTTGGTGCGCCAGGTAGGGGTGCGCCGGAATCCACCTTTCTACCACTCCGCGCCCAGTCGCATCGTCATCACCATGTCCGGCGACCAGGCGGGCAACCAAGATCCATGGGCGGCGTGGCCCGCCCGCGTGGAGCCACTCGCCTCAGGCGACCCCGTGCCCCAGGCAGCTCGTGGTCCACAGGGCGCTGCGGGCCGCGGGCGACGTGGACCGGCTTCAACAACCCTCACACCGCGGCAAGCGCGGTCGGCGGCAAGGGCCTCCAATCACGCCGCGACCACGACACCATACACCTGCCGGGAGCAGGCGAACTCGAGGGCCGCGCTCATGGTGGCCCGAGAGCTGCTGTAGTGCAGGCTGCTGGAAGGCGGCCGCGACGTGCTGCTAGAGCGGGTTGCCGAACTCCTAGGCTTTGCCGCTTCGGGGGCTCACCCCTTCTGCATCCAGCTCCCGTCTCAAGCTCAGGGCGGCACGCGCGGGGGCCCCGCGCGCTCCCGCGGGCCCCAAGGTTACCCCAGCACCAGCGAATCCGTCGGCGCCGGACTGGCGGGGGCGCCACCCCCGCCCCCGACGCGTGAGGGAGAGGGACTCGGCGCGGCGCACGGCACCAGCGGGCAGCCGCGCTACCACCCCGCGGTGGGCACGTCAAGCAGCGCTGCATGGCACACGGAGCACTACAGCACAACCTTCGGGATGATGGCGCCAGAAGAATACGTGCCCCACATGATGGACCAAGGGCACGCTCACGAGGGCGAACAAGGCACGCTTCTCAGCCCAGGCTGGGGAGACGAGACACCAGAAGCTGAGCTCTTCCAGGAGCCCCGGGGCGGCTCCATCGGCCACGCTGGAGGCGACAACTATCGGGTACCACTAATTCCTCAGGAGTAGGCCTACGCTAATCATGGATCGCAGGAGGTGCAGGTCGCCGCAGCAAGCAGCTGCCCCGCTCCCACAGTCTCCTACCCCTCGGGAGGAGGGCGCAGGGGGCTGCAGGAGAGGGGCAGAGATCTGACATCACCGCCGCGGCGTTCGGAGCAAGGCGTTCTCAGGAGGTAGGCCCTCCGCTGGGGAGGCACCTAAGGGCCTGCCCCTGGCGGAGGACCCGTGGTTTTTCCGAGGAACCGCTGGCGACCGCTCTACCCCACTGGCGGCGTCCTGGTTTCCGGTCGTCGTTGGTGGCACTAGAGTGTGGCGCAAGGCGGGGCCCTCGTCTGGCAATATGAAGCAAGGCCGGTACCTATGAAGAAGGCCCAGTGCCTGTGAAGCTCGCCGCCCCGTGACACTCTCACGTAATAATGAGTGGGGCTGTACACGCCCCGGAGTCTCAGGGGTGCCGGCCCCAGGCCCTGGGGCTCCCTCCCACGCCCAGTGGACAACACTTAGCTCCGCGCTGGTGAGAAGACGTCCAAGACTAGATTAGGTGCCGGACGCGGCCTTTTGTCTGTTTTCATTGACTTCTTCTTTGGTTGTAACTTTTCTCCTGCTGGATTTAAGTTGGATTCTAATTTGAGATTTGCGTGTGTTCGGGGAAGGGGTGCTTAGTCTCGTTCGAGCCATTTCTTGCGTTCTGGTTACCGCTTCACCACAGCTGCCTCCCCTCGCGAGTCAGGCCCGGCCTGGCTCGTGCGCAACCCAGACTGCCGCTATTGCTCCTTCTCGCGAGGACTTTCCGGTACCTGCGGAGGATGTCCCTTTAGGAAAAGGCCCAGAGCCTGTGAAGAAGGCGAATGCCTGTGAAGCTATCGCGTTTAGGAAAAGGCCCAGAGCCTTTGAAGAAGGCGGATGCCTGTGAAGCTATCGCGTTTAGGAAAAGGCCCAGAGCCTGTGAAGAAGGCGAATGCCTGTGAAGCTATCGCGTTTAGGAAAAGGCCCAGAGCCTGTGAAGAAGGCGAATGCCTGTGAAGCTATCGCGTCTAGGAAAAGGCCCAGAGCCTATGAAGAAGGCAAATGCCTATGAAGCTATCGCGTTTAGGAAAAGGCCTAGAGCCTGTGAAGAAGGCAAATGCCTGTGAAGCTATCGCGTTTAGGAAAAGGCCCAGAGCCTGTGAAGAAGGCGAATGCCCGTGAAGCCATCACATGAGGGAAAAGGCCCGGAGCCTGTGAAGAAGGCCAGCGCCTGTGAAGCCCCCCGCCAGTGACACTTGCGCATCCTACGAATTCAACTAGAAAACACTCAGGACACCACGTCCTCCCACGGGCTGCCTCGGGGCCTGCGCAAAACAAAGGTAAACCAGCCAGCCGCCAGGCGCGGGTGCTCGCGCAATATAATAGCTGCTAATACGATGAATACATGTTTTACATGAGGGGCTTCCCCTCCCAAAATGCTCTCACAGCCATCAGGCCAAACACCTGAGTTCTACTCATGCAGGGTAAGAAGACATGAGCAATACATATTCGCTCGGACAAATCCCCCAATCGTCCTCAGGAGCACCTCCCGAGCCGCCGCTGGCATCGCTGAACTCGCCATCGCTGCCGGCGTCGCCGCTAGCGGCATCAGGGCCGTCCACCACACCGCCCTCGTCAGCAGCCACGATCACGTCGTCGTCGTCCGCAGCGAAGGCTCTGACAAGAGCGTCCACATTGTCTTCCACCCAGCGCGCCAGGTCGCCTCGGACGGCCTGGGGGACTAGGGCGATGGCGGCGTCGAAGTCGAAGTGGGGATCCATGTTCCGGAGATGGCTGAAGACACGAGAAAAGGCGCGCCCGAGCAGGGCACGACTCCTCTCCTCTACCAACCTGTCGGCCCTGACCGACCGCGCCTCCAGCTGCGTCACCACGGCGGTGAAGAACTGCAGATTGCCAGCATAGTTGATCGTGTGCGGCTCACCGACAGCCACCTCGCAGATGTTGCCCAAGGCTGTATTGGCCCTCTCCCTGAGCGTAGCAAGCATGGGGCCGTGCACGTGCTCCAGGACCTGCCGCTAGCGTATCTCATCAGCATTCCGGGGCTCGACGGCCTCAGCCTCCTCCACCCGCTGACGAAGACGGAGCACCTCAGCCTGGGAGGTAGCCAACTCCTTTTGCGCTGCCTCAAGGGCGGCCCGGGAAGCGTCGGCCCGCCACGTCGCCTCATCCTGTTGGGCCCTCAGGGCTGCGGTTCTTCCCTTAGCCTCGACCCGGATCAACTCCAGCCTCCCCTCGAACTCACGCTCGAGGCCTTGGCACACCGCCGCCACCCGACGACCAATCTCCTCCAGGACACGTGCTTCCCGTGCAGCGACATCATCTTCCGCCTGCGTCACCAGGCACTCCCTCGTCTCCAGCCGCTCGTACTCGCGGGTGCGTTCGACGGCTTCCAGCATCAGCGCCTCCTCATGCTTCCGAAGCTCAACAGGGTCGCCGGAGGCCACCTTCATCGATGCAAGGGCCGCCTCGCGCAGTTCCACTTGCTCCTCCAATGAGTGGCACCGGACCAGGAACTCCCGAGCCCGTTCCTCCGCTACTTCTCGTCGTCGGTCAGCTCCCCGGGCCTCCTCAGCGTCCTGGGATCGAGCCGCCCGAGAGGCCTCCAGCGACGCCTTTGCCTCTTCATCATCGAGGTCGCGTTGATGGCGCGCGAGGGTGATGGCGGCCTCCAGCTCGTGCCTCCCTGCGGCCAGGCGCAGGCCCTCGGCCTCCAGGCGCGTGTCTTCACCAGCGAGCTCCTCTCCAAGCAGGTCCACCGCGTCGGTCGCCCTCCGAAGGAACTCTTGGCGACGAGCACGGCCCTCCCGAGCGCGCTCAGGCACGTCTTCCGCACCATCATCTGCCCCGAGCAAGCGCCGGGGGCCACAAATCATCGCTCCCCCTCCGGGCAGGGGGCTGGCGCCCTCACAATGGTCGGGCGCGCCATACCAGAAGCCCGGCCTGGGGCCAGCCCGTCTTCAGAAGAAGGGCGCAGGGGGTGCCTCAGCCAGTCGCGGCCCGTGACCAGGCGAGAAGCCCACGGCAGGCTGGCTATGCCAAGAGAGGGCCCGCGAAGGAAGATCGCAGGAAGAGAAGGGCTGCAGTGCGCCTCGGGATGGTCCGCCTCTTCATTCGCCCTCACCACAAGAGCAGTGCTGCTTGGAGCACTTGGGGACGACGGGGGAGATGAAGCCAAAGGAGGCGGCGTCTCAGCGACTCCCACGAGCTCGGCCGGAAGAGGCCTGCGGAGTAAGGATCAGTAGATGCAACAAGGGGATCAGGAGCTAGAAAAGGAGAAGGCTTACTCGTCAGTAGCGAAGTATTTCCGGCGCTTCAGCAAGCGACAAGAGAAGTCATCACCCAGGGCCTTCCTTTTCCTCTGGAGGGCCTCAAAGTCCACACGGAAGCGGCCCAAGAGAAGAGCGCAAGGATCAACCTGCGACAAAGACGGAGCATCAAAACGATCCGCGTCAGGGGCGCCTGCCTGACGCGCGCTGTCAATCGCCTCGCCAGTAGATGCGGCCGGGACCACAGGGGCCTCAGCCCCAGGCGCTGGGAGCGGCTGCTTGCCGCTCTCAGCCTCAGCAACACGGGTCTCAGGAGCTGTCCCCTCGAGGGTATCACCAGGCGCAGTCACCTCACCGGGAGCCCTCTCGGCCTCAGCCGTCTCATGCCTCCCTGCTCCACCACTCGAGGAGGATTCGCCTTGACCGACCGGAAGGGCGGTCACCACCACAGGGTTCTCGCGAGGCCCTTGGAAGCCAGCAGGGCGCAACCCCCATTCATCAAAGGAGGGCATCTGCTTCACGAAGTCGTCCCTGTTCTGGCAGAGGTACAACAGGGCCCCTCCCCGCTGGATGCTGCCCGGGTTGGGGTCACCAGTCAGGACCAAGAGCACTGTCCTTAGCGTCCCAGGCGTCAAGTCTTCTTCCTGGAGCCTCATGCGATCATCATGCCCACTGAAGGCCCACATTCGGCGGGAGTGGCGTTGGAGAGGGGCAATGCGGCGCTGGGTACAACAGGCGAAGTTGGCTTTGCCAGCAGAGGGCTGGGCACCCCGACATCAACGTACAACCACTGCTCGCGGAACCCAGCTGAAGGCGAAGGAAGCTTGAAATCGATCCCTGAGGCCGCAGTCTCAGGCGCGGCGATGAAGTTCACACACATCGAGCATTGAGTGGGGTCGGCAAGGCGCAAAGAGAAGAAGTGGCACAACAAGGCAACGGAAGGAGGGATGCCCATCATCGCCTCGCAAACAAAAGCGAAGACCAAAAGAAGGGTGATGGATTCAGGACCCAGATGCATCATATGGATCTGGTAATGGGAGAGGACAGCCTTGAAGAAATCGGAAAAGGGGGGAACCAGACCCGCCCACAAGGCGTCGGCAAAATAATGGACATCAGTGATTATCCTGTCAGTGGGGAAGTGAGACATAGGCCAGGCCGTCGTCCTCCCACACTCGTTGAAGATGGTGGCCATAGCTGGGCTGAGCTTACCCAGGCACTCTCGATTGAGTATGATCGACCGGCCGACGGCCGGGGCCACCAACGACGGCGGGCGAGACGGAGGCAGGGGTTTCTTCCCTTTCTCTTTCTTCGTCGGAGCCATGGCAATGGGAAGGAAGGGGAAGATGTGAGATGAGATTGGAGGTAAGAGTCGGAGTTCGAAGGGAGGAAGAATAGGCAACGGTCGAGCAACAGGAAGGGGAGCGGCTGTCTACGACTGCGAGTCCACCTAGCAGGGCGCAAAATAAGGGAGCGTGGGGGAACAGTGCCATCCACGTCCAATCAACCGCCACGCGGCGCCCAAGGCCGCAGGTTGTTAGGGCCCGCGGCGCTTCGCCCTTACAATTTCGCCTCTCAGCACGGCCAAGTCCGGGCGCGCCTTGGGTCCGGGGGCTACTGTCAGCGTTCTGGGAACGGGGGTCCCCAGACTTGCCTGCCTGCGGCCTGCGGCGTGGCTCGAAAGGGGGCCCAGCACGACCCATCTTCATCAACACGAGACCCAAGACCCTCGCGAGGGGCCAAGCCTTGCGGGGCGGACGACACGGCGCTTCCTCAGGCATGGCCTCGTCAGGCTGGCTCACGAGGAGGCGGAGAGATCAAGGCGGGGTACCTCACGAGGTGCCTATGATGCAAGCCATGACGACCAAGGGTGCCAGGCGGGCGCCAGCCCGCACAGTGTCTCCCTTTCCTCTTTGGTGCAAAGGGGGCAAGCGCAGGCGAGAGGATCAAGCAAAGGCATCCATTTCTGTGCAACGAGACCAAGACCAGCTCCGCGACAAGGAGGAGGTCATCGTGGAGCCCAAGCCAGCGTCATCACCAGAGCCTGTGACAGGCGAGGACCAACTTTAGTCAGGATAAGTGTACCAGATGTTCCCCTTCAAAATGGCGAATTGTTGGCGCCCTTCCCGCTCAATATTTGGGAAGAGGCCCAGGGCCTTTGCCTATAAATAGGACTAGCCACCCCCAGGGTAGAGGCATCTAGGAAGATCGGACCACCTAGCAACCCGTCAATCAGTTAGATAGGCATCAGAGAGAGAGAGAAGGGCGATCGAACTCCTCCTAGCAGTTCATCCCCCAGGCCAAGAACAGACCCTCACGAGGTTGTTCTTCCTTGTATTGTTCATCATCATCAGCCCAAGAGGCAATCCTCCACACCACACAGGAGTAGGGTATTACACCACATCGGTGGCCCGAACCAGTATAAACCTTGTGTCTCTTGTGTTGTTCTTTCAGTAGTTTAGATCTTTGCGAGACGGAGAGGTAGAGGGCATAATCTCCGCGCGCACCCCAGAGTTCGAACCTTAAGGGTCTGCCGGAACCCGAAATCCGACACCATGATTTTCATATAGTGAGTCTCATAAGTTGTCTTGTTCATACTAGTGGGAATTTTTCATTATAGAACTTGGCTTGTATATTCCAACGATGGGCTTCCTCAAAATGCCCTAGGTCTTCATGAGCAAGCAAGTTGGATGCACACCCACTAGTTTTCTTTTGTTGAGCATTCTTAGCTCTAGTGCATCCGTTGCATGGCAATCCCTACTCCTTGCATTAACATCAATTGATGGGCATCTCCATAGCTCATTGATTAGCCTCGTTGATGTGAGACTTTCTCCTTTTTTGTCTTCTCCAAACAATCCCCATCATCATATTCTATACCACCCATAGTGATATGTCCATGGCTCGCGCTCATGTATTGCGAGAAGGTTGAAAAAGTTTGAGATTATTTGAGTATGAAACAATTGCTTGGCTTGTCATCGGGGGTATAGAAGTTGGGAACATCTTTGTGTGACGAAAATGAAGCATAGCCTAACTATATGATTTTGTAGGGATGAACTTCCTTTGGCCATGTTATTTTGAGATGACATAATTGTTTGATTAGTATGCTTGAAGTATTATCATTTTTATGTCAATATGAACTTTTGTCTTGAACCTTTCGGATCTGAATATTCATACCATGATTAAGAAGATTTACATTGAAATTATGCCAAAGTATCACTCCGCGTCAAAAATTCTCTTTTTATCATTTACCTACTCGAGGACGAGCAGGAATTAAGCTTGGGGATGCCTGATACGTCTCCAACGTATCTATAATTTTTGATTTCTTCATGCTACTTTATCTACTGTTTTGGACTATATTGGGCTTTATTTTCCACTTCTATATTATTTTTGGGACTAACCTATTAACCGGAGGCCCAGCCCAGAATTGCTGTTTTTTGCCTATTTTAGTATTTCGAGGAAACAGAATATCAAACGCAGTCCAAACGGAATGAAACCTTCGGGAACATGATCTTCTCACCGAACGTGATCCAGGAGACTTGGACCCTACTCCAAGAAGTTTCCGGGGAGGTCACGAGGGTGGAGGGCGCCCCCTGCCTCGTGGGCCCCTCGGAGCTCCACCGACATGCTCCTTCCTCCTATATATACCTACATACCCCCATTAGACCAGAGACGGAGCCAAAAACCTAATTCCACTGCCGCAACTTCCTGTATCCACGAGATCCCATCTTGGGGCCTGTTCCGGAGCTCCGTCAAAGAGGGCATCCATCACGGAGGGCTTCTACATCAACACCATAGCCCTTCCGATGAAGTGTGAGTAGTTTACTTCAGACCTTCGGGTCCATAGCTAGTAGCTAGATGGCTTCTTCTCTCTTTTTGGATCTCAATACAATGTTCTCCCCCTCTCTCGTGGAGATCTATTCGATGTAATCTTCTTTTTGCGGTGTGTTTGTTGAGATCGATGAATTGTGGGTTTATGATCCAACTTATCTATGAATAATATTTGAATCTTCTCTGAATTCTTTTATGTATGATTGAGTTATCTTTGCAAGTCTCTTCGAATTATCCGTTTGGTTTGGCCAACTAGATTGGTAGTTCTTGCAATGGGAGAAGTGCATGGCTTTCGGTTCAATCTTGCGGTGTCCTTACTCAGTGACAGAAAGAGTTGCAAGGCACGTATTGTATTGTTGTCATCGAGGATAACAAGATGGGGTATTTATCATATTGCATGAATTTATTCCTCTACATCATGTCATCTTGCTTAAGGCGTTACTCTATTTTGAACTTAATACTCTAGATGCATGCTGGATAGCGGTCGATGAGTGGAGTAATAGTAGTAGATGCAGGCAGGAGTCGTTCTACTTGTCACGGACGTGATGCCTATATACATGATCATACCTAGATAACCTCATAACTATGCTCAATTCTATCAATTGCTCAACACTAATTTGTTCACCCACCATAGAATATCTATGCTCTTGAGAGAAGCCACTAGTGAAACCTATGGCCCCCGGGTCTATTCTCATCATATCGATCTCCATTACTTTATTTTACTTGTTTTGCTTTTACTTTTCACTTTGCATCTTTATACCAAAAATACCAAAAATATTATCTCTATCATATCTCACTCTCGTAAGTGACCGTGAAGGGATTGACAACCCCTAAGCATTGGTTGCGAGTTGCTACCGTTTTGTGCAGGTACGAGGGACTTGCACATGACCTCCTACTGGATTGATACCTTGGTTCTCAAAAACTGAGGGAAATACTTACGCTACTGTGCTGCATCACCCCTCCTCTTCGGGGAAAACCAACGCTAGCTCGAGACGTAGCATGATGTCACGCTACGGAATACGTCAGCAGATTAGATTTGTATTAATATTATTCTCTCTATGGCAATATGTGGAAACTTATTTTGCAGAGCCGGACACTACCCTTGGTGTTTACAAACTTTTATGAAGAACTTGGAGGAGGAACCCGCCTTGCAATGCCGAAGACAATCTGCGCGCCGGACTCGTCGTCATTGAAGCCTGGTTCAGGGGCTACTGAGGGAGTCCTGGATTAGGGGGTGTCCGGGTAGCCGGACTATACCTTCAGCTGGACTCCTGGACTATGAAGATACAAGATTGAAGACTTCGTCCCGTGTCCGGATGGGACTTTCCTTGGCGTGGAAGGCAAGCTTGGCGATGCGGATATTCAGATCTCCTACCATTGTAACCGACTCTGTGTAACCCTAACCCTCTCCGGTGTCTATATAAACTGGAGGGTTTTAGTCCGTAGGACAACTCCAACAGACAACAATCATACCATAGGCTAGCTTCTAGGGTTTAGCCTCCTTGATCTCGTGGTAGATCTACTCTTGTACTACCCATATCATCAATATTAATCAAGCAGGACGTAGGGTTTTACCTCCATCAAGAGGGCCTGAACCTGGGTAAAACATTGTGCCCCTTGTCTCCTGTTACCATCCGCCTAGATGCACAGTTCGGGACCCCCTACCCGAGATCCGCCGGTTTTGACACCGACAGTTAGGTTTACCTTAATACTTTTGTTGTAGTTGCGGATGCTTGCAATAGAGGTTAATAAGAAGTGGGATGCTTGTTCAAGTAAGAACAACACCCAAGCATCGGTCCACCCACATATCGAATTATCAAAGTACCGAACCTGAATCATATGAACATGATGAAAACTAGCTTGACGATATTCCCATGTATCCTCGGGAGCGCTTTTCCTTATATAAGAGTTTGTCCAGGCTTGTCCTTTGCTACAAAAAGGATTGGGACACCTTGCTGCACTTTATTTACTTTTGCTCGTTACAAATTATCTTATCACAGAACTATCTGTTACCACTTATTTCAGTACTTGCAGAGAATACCTTGCTGAAAACTGCTTATCATTTCCTTCTACTCCTCGTTGGGTTCGACACTCTTACTTATCGAAAGGACTACGATAGATCCCCTATACTTGTGAGTCATCACTATCATTATTTTTGGATCCATCCACTGGTTGTTACTATCACTCTAAATTTCTGCATGCTCTCCTTACATAATCTCACCATATTTTTTTTCGTATGCATGTCAGATATTGTACAAAGTCATGCTGAACATGTAGAGAAAAAGAGAAGAGTTTTGCGCGGCAATACAATGTCATGCAGACATCGGCCCATGGTGGGTTCAATGGCAAACCCTCCCCGCCCCTCTCCAGATTGTAATCCAGAGGAAGATATCTGTTCTGAGGCGGATTCAGACGCCGCTGACCACTCCTATTTACCCCCAAGGTGTTTGCTCTACCTTGGCATGATGATGTTAGTCATATCATGCATATGTTGCCTTGAAGTGCCTACTTTTGGAATCATATATGTCATCTGCTTAGTTTATACATGTTCTGTAATGCCACCTGTTTAGTTTCTATATCATATATGGGAATTATGCAGTCTCATGTCTTTTAGCCAGCCATAATATACGTGAAATGTGCAATGCCACCCTGTTTAACCAGGCATCATATTTTTGAATGATATCTTGCCCATCCTTTTCTTCATTACATTTCCATTTGTCGAAAATGTTTGTACATTAAGCTATTCTTCCTGTGAATCAGCCATTTGGGTGGGAGATTGGAAAATCTGGAGTGAAAACAAGGCCTTCTGAGCAGACAGTGCTACCTGTCGAAGCAGATCTCTTGTTGGGTCCTGATAGCTCCTCAGAGATGGACTCGGAGATAGATGACCAGTCCTATTCCCCCACCGAGGTGTATGCTCTAACCTGGCATGGTTATACTGCTCATATCATGCATATGGTGTCTTACATTGCATAGATTAGACATCATATACACAATATTCAACACCATGTTCTTAGTTCAGACATCATATCTAATGCCCTTTGTTTAGCATATAAATCACATATGTGAATTAAATGATGCGATCCTGATTACTTAGATAACATGTAGGTGAATTATGTCATGCGATCCTGTTTAGTTATTCATCATATCTTTGAATTATGCTATGCTATGCTATCCAGTTTAGATAGACATCATATATGTGAAATTATGTCATGCTATCCGTTTTAGTTAAACAATATACATGTCAACTATTTCATGCCCTCTTTTTTCCACACTATCTATTGCATCTGTCTCTCATACAATGTTTGTACATTCAACTATGTTTCCTGCTTATTAGCCATTTGAATTGGAGCGGGTGATGCCAGCATCTAGCGGACTAAAAACACGGTCTTCAAATAAAACAGTGCTACCTCTTGGTGGAGATAGCACCCCGGTTGTACATGCACGAGAACCATCCCTACCACACATAACCCAAGCTCTCGCAGATTGTACCCCTACTGCGATGGACAGAGAACCAGCTTCACCCAATCTAACCCCAACCCCAGCAGATAGTAACCCAGTTCCTGTTGACACAACACCATCTCCACCATAGAGCTCCCAAACAAGAGCAGTTAGTAAGGCAGCTCCAGTGCCCAAAGGGCCAGTACTACCACGACAAACCCCAACTCCACCAGTTAGTACGCCTATTCCCGTGGAGGAAGCACAACCAGCTAGTCGTAGTTTAGCATCTATCGCATTTGATGTTGTTAAATCGTACGTGCGTATCTTCCCATCTTGGAAATATTATACTGAAGATGAAGGAAAAAGCCAGTTGCAGGTGTTTGTCCAGGAGTTATGTGTAAGTAATGTTATTCATGGCAATTACTTTGCTTTTTCCCATACATCCTACCTCCATGATGGTTATAATACAACAAATTTTCCCATTTTTCTCTATAGAGAAGGACCGATTGGGAAACTCAGGATGAGGTAACCTGTGCTAATACCTCAGCTATCTTCAAGAATGCTTGGTGGCAGTATCGGAATTACCTGAAGAAAACGTACTTCACCGACAAAGAAACTCATCAAATTCCCTTACGTTCTCCTGATACACATTTACTGGACGATGACTGGGAACGCCTTGTTCTGTACTGGTCCCGAACCAAGAATGTGGTAAGGTCTATGAGCTCATTTTCTATTTTTAAGTACTATATTCTTGCGTCTTACTGTACTCTGTTCATGTAGAACAAGTGCCTAAACCTGAATAACAACTGTTCTAATTTAAGATTACATTGCTATCATAGTTCAAAAAAGCGCTAGGCGTTAATTGTGCGTTTTGCCACCGCCTTGCGCTTTGTTGACCAAAGCGCATGCTTATGCGCACTTATGCATAGATTAAGCGTAGTTATGCGCAATGCGTTTCGCCAACGCCTAGAGCCTAGGCGCGCTTACGCGCTCGCTTAGGCGCGCCTTTTTTAACTATGATTGCTATTGTGCATACTGCTTTGCTCTTGTATCACTGTATTTACTCATACAAACTTATTTTTAAATTGAAGGATCTAATCGAAACTGCAATGGCACAGGAGGTATGTTCATGGATGTTTCTTTAACAGGCTTGCTCTTATCAATAGCTCTGTTGATTTCAATTTCAATTGTGTATACAGTTGACTTCTCATATCATGCACATTACTAGCATCACAACAGAGCCAATAGTGTTGTTGTACATGTAGACCTGTGGTACCCATCTGAAATCTTGTTGTGCCGTGTAGTTTCCCACGCTTTGTATTCTTTCACTGCTGCTTTGTCTTGAACTGATATGATTTGAACCGTGTCTCTATTTTGATTTGGCAGGACAAAGCAGTGACAATAGGACATAGATATATGTTTGTTTGATGCTTTTATTATGTACTAGTACTTGGCAATAGAAGACTTGGTAATTTAATCATGTCCACCTTACTAATGAACTGGTTCACCGAAATGAGTTTCATATACTAGTACATGCTAAATTGTTATGTGTCTGCTCGTTTCTTCTTTTAGAATGCTGACAGAATATTGGGGAAGAGTGCCTTATTAAGCAATGGTAAAGGAAGTAATGCAGATAAGGTTCAAGATAGTGACACATCCTTGTTGGTATCCAAAAAAGCTGATATAACAGCTAAGGAAGACTGTCTTGAAGACAGTGAGACAACCCCAAAGTCCTGTCTTGGTTTAGTGTTGGAGTTACTGGCCACTACTGCTTGCACAAGCTATTCAAACTCACCGTCTGAATCAGTTCGGTTTCTTGAGTCTCAACTACAAGATGAAAGACTCGATCAGCTGTGCTGCGACAACAAGCAGAAGGACTGCGGAAGTCCCTGGAGCATTCAGATGCATACTTTCTGGTGCAACAACAAGCGTTGGAGGATTTTAGCGCCAAACAGGACAAAGCTAATAAGCTTGCTAAGCTTATTGCCAGCATGGTGGATACCATGTTTCTTGAGCTCTTATGAAGTTGTTTCAGTTATGCTCTTGTTTTGCTGCCGCGTTTATTTGCACTGGTGGCCAATTTTGACGGCCAGTGTATGTAATATGCTGCTTTGTTCCCTATATTTGCACTGGTGGCGAACTTTGATGCCCAGTGGATGTAATATGTGTAATAGCGGTAATAGGCTAGTGTTAATTGCTTGCTTATTTATTTCCTTATTGTCTTGTTTAGTTGTTTGCTTGTAGCCACTGCAGTTCTTTTTCTGTGTTTTTCTAGTGGCCACAATAACCTATTTTTGGAAACTAGGCCAAAATAATCATGGCAACACACAGACTGTTGTAACCATGGGCCTCATGCGGGCGTATGATCCATGGGCCTTCTACGGGCTGTAGGATCCATTGGCCTTCTATACGGGCCACAAGATCCATGGGCCTTCTACGGGCCATACGATCCATGGGCCTTTTATGGGCCGTAGGATCCATGGGCCTTCTACGGGGCGTATCATCATTTCGCCAATCATGGGTCGTACTATTTGTGGACAATAACGGCCCGTTTATTGGCCTTATTTGATAACTCTATGAAAACAGCCCAACGGGTTTTTTTCGACATGAAAACGGCACAACGTATTAACGGGCCGACTGTAACCACGGGCTGAATTTAGCCCACAAGCAAAAAATGACAGTAACGGGCCGTAAGTAACTGACAATCCCCAAGTGCAGGGAATCATCGTAGCAATTTCCAAAGGTGGAAGTGATAAGTATGGAGTGTCGAACCCACAAGGAGCTAAAGGTAATATCAATATTCTCTCAAGCCCTATCTGCCACTGATACGACTCTACGTGCACCGAACGTTTGCTTCCAACTAGAAACGAGAAATAAAACTACGTTGTGGGTATGAAGAGGATAACTTTGCATGATATCGAAGAGCTAAAATATAAAAGTAGGTGTTATTATCATAAAGTTAGAATATATTACTAAATATTATAAATAGCGAGTGTGGAATAATGGGGGATCGATGTGCGGAATTGTCCTAGGCAATCATTAACAAGACCGGTAATCACTATTGCAATTTCATATGAGGGAGAGGCATAAGCTAACATACTTTCTCTACTTGGATCATATGCACTTATGATTGGAACTCTAGCAAGCATCCGCAACTACTAAAGATCATTAAGGTCAAACCCAACCATAGCATTAAAGCATCAAGTCCTCTTTATTCCCATACGCAACAACCCCCTTACTCGGGTTTGTGTTTCAGTCACTCACCAACCCACTATAAGCGAATCATGAACGTATTGCAACAACCTACAACAGGAATCCCTCACGCTTGTGCGATACAGAGGGAACCATAGGACAGCACCAATAATAAAACATACAACTCATACCAATCTAGATCATCAATCAACACAAAGACAAAGGATATCTACTCAAAACATCGTAGGATGGCAATAGATCATTGGATCATAATATGTGGCATAAAGCACCATGTTCAAGTAGGGATTACAGCGGGGTGCAGGAGAGTGGACCGTGTAAAATAGATGAGGATGGTGATGTTGATGAAGACGATCACTGCGACGATGATTCCCCTCCCGATGGCACTCCGGTGCCACCGAGAGAGAGGAGGAGAGGTTCTCCCCCTTGTGCTTACTCCTCCATGGCCTCCCCCCAGATGTGGAGAGGTTCTCCCTCTGGTCCTTGGCCTTCATGGCGATGATGGCCCCTCCGGGATCGTCCTCCATGGCCTCCGGTGATGATGGCCCCCTCCGGGATCGTCCTCCATGGCCTCCGGTGATGATGGCCTCCTCCGGCAGGGTGCCAGAGAGGGCCTAGATTGATTTCTCATGGCTACAAAGGCTTGCTATGGCGGAACTTCCGATCTAGGTTAATCTTCCGAGGTTTTTGTATTTATAGGAATTTTTGGCGTCGGTATCATGTCAAGGAGGTGCCCGAGGCGTCCACGAGGCAGGCCCACGCGCCTGGGGGGGCGCCCCCACCCTCGTGGGCGCCCTGGGACTCTCCTGTCCCAACTCTTTTACTTCGGGGTCTTCTTTTGGTCCATAAAAATCGTCAAAATGTGGCACGTCAATTGGACTCCGTTTGATATTCCTTTTCTGTAAAACTCAAAAACAAGGAAAAAAACAGGAACTGGCACTGGGCTCTAGGTTAATAGGTTAGTCCCAAAAATCATATAAAATAGCATATAAATGCATATAAAACATCGAAGATGGATAATATAATAGCATGAATACTTCATAAATTATAGATATGTTGGAGACGTATCAGCATCCCCAAGCTTAATTCCTGCTTGTCCTCGAGTAGGTAAATGATAATAGAAATAATTTATGAAGTGTGAATGCCAGCAAGTGCACAAGTTTGATTAATGATAATTTCAATCACCTTTTCTAGCATCATTATAAGTCATAACAGAATGCTAGCAGGTGCACAAGTTTGATCAATGATAATTTCAATCACCTTTTCTAGCATCATTATATGTCATAACAGTAGCTCATGTCATAAAACTTTTCATGATCAAGTAACAAGCTATTCACATGTTAAAGTATAGATCATAAACTTTCTTGAAAACTAACAAACAGTGCTCTTAGTCATCAAACAATTGTAATTCATCTTATTTTTAGGAAGGGTCTATGTCAGAGCTTTGATTTAGCAAACTCCACATACTCAACTATCATTTAATCTTTCGCAATTGCTAACACTCACGTGATATTTATGGGTTAAAAGTTTTAATCGGACACAGAGAAAGATAGGGGCTTATAGATTCGCCTCCCAACCTTTTACCTCAAGGGTAATGTCAACAATAATAGTTCATGATAACTTACATCCAATTGGATATATATGTATCAGGATCTTTCCAACACAATGTGCTTGCCAAAGGATAAAATGTAAAAATAAAAGGTGAAGATCACCATGACTCTTGCATAAGGTAAAAGATAAAAGTAAAAGATAGGCCCTTCGCAGAGGGAAGCAGAGGTTGCAATGCGCTTTTATAGTTGGATGCACAAAATCTTAATGCGAGGGAACGTCACTTTATATTGCGACTTGTGATAGGGACCTTTATTATGCAGTCCGTCGCTTTTATTGCTTCCATATCACAAGATCGTATAAAGCTTATTTTCTCCACACTAAAAGATCATACATATTTAGAGAGCAATTTTTACTGCATGCACCGATGACAACTTACTTGAAGGATCTTACTCAATCCATAGGTAGGTATGGTGGACTCTCATGGCAATACTGGTTTAAGGGATGTTTGGAAGCACAAGTAGTAACTCTACTTGGTACAAAGAATTTGGCTAGCATGAGGGGGAAAGGCAAGCTCAACGTGTTGGGCGATCCATGACAATATACTTTATTTCGGATATAAGAAAACATAACCCATTACGTTGTCTTCCTTGTCCAACATCAACCTTTTAGCATGTCATATTTTAATGAGTGCTCACAATTACAAAAGATGTCCAAGATAGTATATTTATATGTAAAATCTCTCTTCCCTCAATATTCTTTCATGAATTGTTCAAGTGACCAATACAATGTTTGCTAAGCTTCAATAAATTTACTACTTATACTTATTACGTGTGAAGTTATTACTCCCCATGTTATAAGCATATGAGACATATATAAATTCAGATTTATGACATTCAATTCATTCAACCATTTACTCATAGGATATACGTGAAGCACATGAGTAAATGACAAACTACTCCAAAAGATATGAGTGAAGAACACTGAGTAGTCGAATAATTAACTAGCCATGGGAGGATTCTTTTTCATTCAATAATTCAGATCCAATGATTTTATTTAAACAGCAAGTAAAATTGAAAATACGCTCCAAGCAAAACACATATCATGTGACGAATAAAAATATAGCTCCTAGTAAGGTATACCAATAGTTTTGAAGACGAAAGAGGGGATGCCTTCCGGGGCATCCCCAAGCTTAGGCGCTTGAGTCTTCCTTGAATATTACCTTGGGGTGCCTTGGGCATCCCCAAGCTTAGGGTCTTTCCACTCCTTATTCTCCTCATATTGATATCTCACCCAAAGCTTGAAAACTTCAATCACACAAAACTTAACAAAACTTCGTGAGATAGGTTAGTATGATAAAGAGTAAACCATCCACTTTGGTACTGTCTAAGACAAGGTTCATAATTGTTCCCTCACAATGTCTACTGTACCATATCATTTCTACAATTTATATTGAGAAATATAAGCCATAGAAACTAGAAAACAAGCAATCTATGCAATGAAAACAGAATCCGTCAGAAATAGAACAGTCTGTAATGATCTGAACATAAACCATACTTCTGCTACTACAAAAATTATGAAATAAATTGGTGGATGTGAGGAATTTTTCTATTAATCTTATGCAAAAAGAATCAACTCACAAGCACTCTTCTGTAAAAAAAATGACAGCAAATCTCATGAGCGCAAAGTTTCTGTTTTTTACAGCAAGATCACATTAACTTTCACCCAAGTCTTCCCAAAGGTCTTACTTGGCACTTTATTGAAACAAAAGCTATAAAACATGATTACTGCAGTAGCTTAATCATGTAAACACTCAAAAACAGTAAGGGTAAATATTGGGTTGTCTCCCAACAAACGCTTTTCTTTTATGCCTTTTAGCTAGGCATGACGATTTCAATAATGCTCACATAAAAGATAAGAATTGAAACGTAAAGAGAGAATCATGAAGAATATGACTAGCAAATTTGAATCTAACCAACTTCCTATTCCTAGGGATTTTGTGAGCACATAATTTATAGGAACAAGAATCAACTAGCATAGGAAGTCAAAACAAGTATAACTTCAAAACTTTAAGCACATAGAGAGGAAACTTGATATTATTGCAACTCCTACAAGCATATATTCCTCCCTCATACTAATTTTAAGTAGCATCATGAATGAATTCAACAATATAACCATCACATAAAGCATTCCTTTCATGATCTATAAGCATAGAATTTTTTCTACTCTCCACATAAGCAAAATTCTTCTTATTCGGAATAGTGGGATCACTAATTCCTAAAGTTGACATTCTTCCAAACCCACTCTAGATGATAGTATTATTCATACTCCAAAATATATAAGTGAAGTTCATGGAGCATTCTACAAATAATATAGACTAACCAATATCCAAGCTCAAAATGTATAAGTGAAGCACACGAAGCATTCTATAAAACCATACTCAAAAGATTTAAGTGAAGCACAAAGAGCAATTCTATAAGATCGTACTTAAAAGATATAAGTGAAGCACATGAAGTATTCTATAAATCAATGAAGGACTATCTCATAATAGCATGTTTCTTGAAGAAAAAAGAAAATCACAAAGTACACAAATCATGTGAACAAAACAAAAACCGAGGTATACCGATATTTGTTGAAGAAGAAAGATGGGATGCCAACCGGGGCATCCCAAGCTTAGATGCTTGAGTATCCTCTTAAATATTTACTTGGGGTGCCTTGAGCATCCCCAAGCTTGAACTCTTGCCTCTCTTTATTCTTCTCATATTGATAACTCCTCGATCTTCAAAAACTTCATCCACATAGAACTTTAACAAAAACTTGTGAGATCTGTTAGTATAACAAAGCAAATCACTATTGTAAGTACTAGTCATCAACCCGTGCACCTGCACGGCCTAGCTATTATTGTATATTTAATTGTTATTAAAAATCTATTAACATGTAAATTTTGAATATTTTAAATTGCACATATCATACAACTAAACATATGCTAAGTTATTGAAACAATGATAACAGATACTACCACATGTATTGCCAGCTTAATTATTGGATTTAGTGCATCTGATTTACCATTTATGTTGCAAAAACCACCATCACTGGTCTGAATGAGGCATCCATGTCATGGTTGCAAGATACACATCTTTGTGTCTTGTTTGATCTTCATTGTAGCATATCTAACATAGGTCAACAAAAGTTGGGCGAAAGATACACTACACACGCCCACTGCTAAAAAAATTAGGTGTGAGAGGCTAAAGAAATTCTAGTCACTACAGCTATTAGGTGGATATGTCCATTTAGTGTTGGAGTTCATTAGTTAAGGTTGTATTACTTGTCGAGGTTGTTGTATATATTTACCGCTACTATAATGCTACTCATAACATTTAAATATTTTGTATTACTTCTAAAAGCATTGAGAAGTTATCCCGCCTTGGCATTGAAAATAACAAAACAATGCTATATTTAATTAAGAATGTATCTATCTAGCATAAGATTCAACAGTAGAGAGCTTTGTGATACTTGGAACGTTATTTTACCCAAAAAATGATGGATGTGATTGTCAAATATCCCTATTTAAAATAACCAAGAGTGTGCCTTGCCAACCGTATATTAGCACAAAAGGCAATGGTATTCCTTCAATTGATATTATTAATAGTTTCGTGTTCGTATATGATTTCTTAATATTCGTGGTAATGTATGCATATTTTCTTACTTGTGTTATGGTTAGGTGATTTGAGGTAAATTAATCACATTAGCAGTCGTGATATAAGGAAGCAATAAGGGATTTTTGTATGCTCATGTCTGAAATATTTTTATCCTGGATAAGCCTTCTTTTTTATGTTGGAATTGAATCTTATTTTCAACCGGCATAGGCTCTATTTTTTATGCGAGGCTTGAGGAAACCTTATTTGTATGTCATTTTACTTGTTCAGGAGAACGTGCAATTGGTTTTCGATTTTGTGGAAATTGCAATGCATGCTCTTTTTTCATTGTGGGAACTAAAAATGTATCCTAGCTAGCATCAAATTAAACTGCGAACTGTCCCTATTTGAAATACACAATAGTCTGCATGCCAACCCCTTTCAGAAGAAAAGAATGGTATTCCTTCAATTCATATTTATTAATATGTTTAGGTTCAAAAATAAGTTTTGATGTGTGGGAATTTCTACAAATGTTCCTACCTATAGTACAATTAGGAGATTTAAAATATTGAATTAGTGACCTTAGCGGTGGTGATACCTGGAAGCCATTAAAGATAGACTTCCGTATGTTCATGTTAGATTTATTATATCGTTGCTTATCTTACTTTTACAGTGGGCCTGAAATTTGCTTTTAATTAAATCAGGGATAGGCTCATTTTTTGACGTCAAGGTCCATGACTCCTTACTTGTATGGATCATCTTATTTTCTTTGAGCCGCCATGTACGTATTTTCTGTTTTCTTCCGGAATTGTGACATGTGATTTCTCTTATATGTTATGTACGAAGACTATTTGGTTGTACGTGACTGTCAAAATTTTTCTAAAGAAAAATCGTTTTTCTCCATTTGAAATCTTGGACGTGGGTTTTCCTGACTGTTTTTCCATGCATGTGCCGAAGACTTTTTTCCACTCATTCTTGAACGTGACGCTTTAGGACTCCATATAACTTTCTTTTCTTTGAGCAGATATGCACGTATTTTTGTTTTCTTGGGAATTGGGAAATATGGTGTGTTACTTACGTGGTATATGAAAAGTATTGGTTGTACTTGTCTCTGTTTTTTGTCCAAAAAAGCGTGTCAATTTATTTCCGTTTGCAGCTTGTTTCTTTAAATCTTAGATTAGACGTGGGTGCTCCAGGGTCTATTTGTTTTTTTAACACCGGACTCTGTTTTCTGAACGTAGGTGGTGCAGATTAAGTACTACTATTTTGTATGACGTGTGAGTTTTTTTTTGAACTTTGAGTTTATATTTTACATGTACGTGGTGAGAGGTCTTTTTCCTGTGTGCACGTCACCTTTTTTTTGGTATGTGTGGGATTAATCCCTTGAAGACGTGGTGCTTATTTTTTTTATTTCTGTATACGTGTAGGTCCAATCCATTTACGTACATATGGATTTTTGTTATCCTGCTAATTAGATCTTGGCCATCAATTTTAAAATCAAATGGCTAAATTAATCTTGCATATGTGGATTAACATGGAGGCTTAAAAGGTGCCTCCAATTAGTAAATAAGAGATTGTTGTAAACCAATTCATATTTTGTTTTTTCATTATAGCTACTGTAATATAACTTTTCCATGGCTTAATCCACTGATAGAAATCGATAGTTTCATCAAAACAAGCAAGCAATGCATCAAAAACAAAATCTGTCTTAAACAGGACAATCTGTAGTAATCTGGAAGTTTAGCAAACTTATGTAACTCCAAAAATTATGAACTAAATTTGACAATTTGAACAATTTGTACAGAAGTAATGTGCAAAAAGTATCAGACCCATTTGACTTTCCAGTAAGAAATGAAAAATCACGCGCTACAGCCAAAGTTTCTGTTTTTGTTCTGCACATAGTAAACAAGCAATCTAATCATCCTAAAACCAAAGCTTGGCACATTATTTTTATAATACAATGGATATACACAAGGGGATAATTATTTACAGAGAAACTTCCATGAAAAATTCTACATTGTTTCCGTGAGCATGAACACAAGTGCTCAAGGTCGACCCTCACTTCTTCAATGCATAACTTTCCAATCACTTCTCTTTTTGAAAAACTTTTTAGGCATGAGAGGCAAGTAATTTTTTTTGTATTTTCATTCTTTTAATTTTTTGTATGTTTCACCCACAACTAAACAGAAACAAAAAGGAAAAACAAAATATACTTAGTGAAGAAACCAAACAAGCACACACGAGAATACCAACCCCACGCCATTGCTCCCCGACAACGGCGCCAGAAAAGAGCTTGACAATCCCCAAGTGCAGGGAATCATCGTAGAAATTTCCAAAGGTGGAAGTGATAAGTATGGAGTGTCGAACCCAAAAGGAGCTAAAGGTAAGATCAATATTCTCTCGAGCCCTATCTGTCACTGATACGACTCTACGTGCACCGAACGTTTGCTTCCAACTAGAAACGAGAAATAAAACTATGTTGTGGGTATGGAGAGGATAACTTTGCATGATATCGGAGAACTAAAATATAAAAGTAGGTGTTGTTATCACAAAGTTATAATATATTACTAAATATTATAAATAGCGAGTGTGGAATAATGGGGGATCGGTGTGCGGAATTGTCCTAGGCAATCGTTAACAAGACCGGTAATCACTATTGCAATTTCATATGAGGGAGAGACATAAGCTAACATACTTTCTCTACTTGGATCATATGCACTTATGATTGGAACTCTAGTAAGCATCCGGAACTACTAAAGATCATTAAGGTAAAACCCAACCATAGCATTAAAGCATCAAGTCCTCTTTATTCCCATACCCAACAACCCCCTTACTCGGGTTTGTGTTTCAGTCACTCACCAACCCACTATAAGCGAATCATGAACGTATTGCAACACCCTACAGCAGGAATCCCTCACGCTTGCGCGACACGGAGAGCACCATAGGACAGCACCAATAATAAAACATACAACTCATACCAATCTAGATCATCAATCAACCCAAAGACAAAGGATATCTACTCAAAACATCATAGGATGGAAACACATCATTGGATCATAATATGTGGCATAAAGCACCATGTTCAAGTAGGGATTACAGCGGGGTGCGGGAGAGTGGACCGCGTAAAATAGATGAGGATGGTGATGATGATGGTGATGTTGATGAAGACGATCACCGCGGCGATGATTCCCCTCCCGATGACACTCCGGCGCCATCGAGAGATAGGAGGAGAGGTTCTCCCCCTTGTGCTTCCTCCTCCATGGCCTCCCCCTAGATGGGGAGAGGTTCTTCCTCTGGTCCTTGGCCTTCATGGCGAAGATGGCCCCTCCGGGATCGTCCTCCATGGCCTCCGGTGATGATGGCCCCCTCCGAGATCGTCCTCCATGGCCTCCGGTGATGATGGCCCCCTCCGGCAGGGTGCCAGAGAGGGCCTAGATTGATTTCTCGTGGCTATAGAGGCTTGCGGCGGCGGAACTTCCGATCTAGGTTAATTTTCCGAGGTTTCTGTATTTATAGGAATTTTTGGCGTCGGTCTCACGTCAAGGAGGTGCCCGAGGCCACCACGAGGCAGGCCCACGCGCCTGGGGGGTGGGCGCGCCCCCACCCTCGTGGGCGCCCCGGGCCTCTCATGGCCCAACTCTTTTACTCCGGGATCTTCTTTTGGTCCATAAAAATCATCAAAAATTGGCACGTCAATTGGACTCCGTTTGATATTCCTTTTCTGTAAAACTAAAAAACAAGGAAAAAACAAGAACTGGCACTGGGCTCTAGGTTAATAGGTTAGTTCCAAAAATCATATAAAATAGCATATAAATGCATATAAAACATTGAAGATGGATTATATAATAGCATGAACACTTCATAAATTATAGATACGTTGGAGACGTATCAGTAACCGAATGCTGGAAATGAGACCAAGAGTAAATGGGCCCCGAGAAGGCCGAAACATATCATGGGCTGGAAACGGCCCAACGGAATAATGGGCGGTTAATGGGTATAAAGTGATACACTGTTCATTACGGGCTAGTTTTACCACGAGCCGTTAAGGGGCCGAGGGTTACTAAGGGCCTCATATGGGCCGAAAGACGTCATGGGCCATACATGGGCCGGAAGTTAAAACAGGCTGGAATTATATTGGACGACCCAGATGACGCTACTGGGCCTAATTCGGATAGGCCATAAATGGGCCCTGGGATAGCGGGCTGTAAATGGGCTATATGCGAACAGGCCGTTAACAGGCTTGCCGTGGGCCGGCCCGCCACCTTTTGACCAAGTCAAACGGGCCAGCCTTTTCACACGAATGGGCCTCTGTTGGGCCGTGCCACATGTCGACGTATCATAGGCGCTTTGGGTCCAATGAGTGGATGACATCTGTCCCAACAGTGAGCCGACACGTGTTTCCTCCAGCCAATGATGATTTTACACGGGGAAAATCCCCATTGGTCGGGGCTGTTAACGGGTTATCGGATCCAAAACCGGACCTGATAGCTTAATGGTGTTCCTTATGGTGGATGCCACGTGTTGGTCACCCTTGACGAAAGCACTTCTGTGACGCACAATTTATCGTCATGGAAGTGGACACTTCCGTGATGATAATTTTGGTAATGTCATGGAACACTTCTACGACAACACAGGTATGACTATCTTGATTGTGTCATAAATTTGTCATGGATGTACATGCATGAGAAAAAACGTGTCCTACTGTGACAAACACGTATCATCACAGAAGTGTATTTTTTTGTAGTGCTCGAGTGTAGCAAACTGGATGGCCTGAGATGGCGTGGAAGCGAAACTACCCCTAGAGGAACGGGTGTAAGCGCCGGAAGGGGAACTGTGGTGTAAAGTGGCCTCCGTGTAATACTCGTACAGTGAGCCGACCAAATGCTCCCGATACACCTGGTACACTGGATCAGCACCCTCTGGGTAAAGTCGACGCCACAGGTTCTGAAGCAGATGCGGCGAGGTGTACGGTGCTGGCTTAGACTAGTATAGGAATGGAACTAGGGCCATCTACACTCACAATCATTAGACGGTTAGCAATAATAATAATTAAAATGCATGCAATGCAGCAACCAATTTCTATCAGTACCGTCACTCAAACTAAACTAGCTACCGTTCAACTAGCGCGATGACGGTCTAGCGTGTCCTATAGTCAGCGCAGTTCTGATACCAAGCGTTGTGGCACCCTAGCTCAGAGCAATCGGTTTGCCCTACATTGTCAGCCCAGAGATCAAGTCTTCTGGCAACACACAACAAATTGTTATAGAAAACAACTGCTTTATTGATGCTAGCGGAAACATAGGTTTGATACTACATCAAGTAGCGTGGCCAAGCAGCACACACGGTGCGGCTAATGAACATGAAGGGGTCTCGATCACTATAACTATGCGACATCGGAACGACAACGGTGTGGAACTCCATAGCACAGGGACACCGATGTGGACACGATCTAGACACGAGAAGCACTCTGATCTGATAAGACTTTCCTGAAAGCTGGCAAATGTGGTTGCACTGGGAAAAATCGATTCAGTGGCGCCATGACTCGATCAACATTATGTTCACGTTGAATTAACATCAGTTTACTTGAAGTGAAAATACTAGAGTCACAATATGCCATGAACATGCAACTATTCGACATGCATTACAAAGCACTTAAAATAAACAGATCAACATCATCAAAGTTTTCTACTTGCACTACTCATCATTAAGCTTTACTGATTTTACTTCACTGGTTTTAACACTCATCATTTTGGTTATACCATAATATATTAAAATCAATTCATCACATAAAGAAAATGCTATC
Organism: Aegilops umbellulata; assembly: GCA_032464435.1. Taxonomy (NCBI): domain Eukaryota; kingdom Viridiplantae; phylum Streptophyta; class Magnoliopsida; order Poales; family Poaceae; genus Aegilops; species Aegilops umbellulata. The sequence continues at coordinate 445,619,865 of CP136058.1, forward strand.
AGTCATACCAAGAGCATAACCACACAATCAAAAAAAATTCTACTGCCTTAAACTAGTCCATGCATTCAAACAGTGTTGTAAACTAAGCATTTCAACCATGACAAAGTAACTATCATAAGCAATATTCCTTTAAATAATTAAATGCATGAAATAATTCATATTCAAGTTGGAAAAAAATCATAGATATTGAAATGACACCATACACATGTTGGTGTGGCTTGCCTTAGTGCAGATGAGGTTCACACTCCTCCTGGTTATCTTCAAGACAAGCTTCTCCCTCTGAAAATAATTAAAAACAGCAAAAGAAAATATCAAGAATCATTCTAAAAATCACCAGAAATTCTAGACAGCTGAGAAAAATCTCCATTTTGGTGTGTTGCTAGAACTTTTCCAAACAAATACAATGCAAAAAGAATCAAATCATTTGGACTTATGGTTTAAAAGTCATGGCTAGTCAAAGTTTCTGGTCAAAATATTTGAATTAAATTCAATTAAAAGAATTCCAGGGGTGACGTCGAAGGCGCATTTTGAGAATACGCCTCCACTTGTACCGCTTCGGGCGCGAGTGGAGAGGATGATAGTGGGCCCGCCTGTCAGGTGTGGAGAGAGAGAGAGAGAGAGAGAGAGAGAGAAACAGAGGGGTGGAGGTGCTCCGCTGGAGCTCACGCTGGCGAGCAGGGCTTGTCAGCCGATCTGAGAGGGATAGAAAGCTAGAGGGGGTCATGGCGCACCTGCCTGTACCCGTGGCTCGTCGGGAGGTGGCTGGAGCAGCTCGGAATCAACCTCCCAAGCGGCGGCTGCGGCCGGGTGTTGAAGAAGACGACGGAGAGAGGCGGTTCCAGGGGCTCCAAACGGGTCGGCAGGCACCAGTGAGGCGCCAGGGAGTTGCCGGAGAAGTGGCATGAGCTCGAGAGGGGATGGATGAGTGGGGGAAAGCAAAGGGGATCGTCGGCGAGCTCGAGCTTGAGGACGGCGGCCCGAGGCCTACCCGGCCGGGCTGCGGCTCCTCTACTACTTGTGGTGGATGGCGGAGTGGATGAGTGAGCTCGGAGAGGCCAGAGGGCTCGGTATTTATAGGTGGAGGGGATGGGGGGTTCGCGGCTCCGCCGGAGCTCTCTGTAAGCAGTGCACGGCGACGAGCGGTGCCAGGGAGGGGTGGAAAGGGCCTAGGGATCACGCGACCACTATGGAGCTTGCGGACGAGCACAGGAGCGCGGGTGAGGGAGTTCTGGATTAGGGGGTATCCGGACAGCCGGAATATAACCTTTGGCCGAACTGTTGGACTATGAAGATACAAGATTGAAGACTTCGTCCCGTGTCCGGAGGGGACTCTCCTTGGCGTGGAAGGCAAGCTTGGCAATATGGATATGTAGATCTCCTTCCGTGTAACCGACTCTGTGTAACCCTAGCCCCCTCCGGTGTCTATATAAACCGGAAGGTTTAGTCCGTAGGACAACAACAATCATACCATAGGCTAGCTTCTAGGGTTTAGCCTCTCTGATCTCGAGGTAGATCAACTCTTGTACTACCCATATCATCAATATTAATCAAGAAGGAGTAGGGTTTTACCTCCATCGAGAGGGCCCGAACCTGGGTAAAAACATCGTGTATCTTGTCTCCTGTTACCATCCGCCCAAACGCACTATTCGGGACCCTGTCGGGACCGGATTTTCGGGATATAATTTCCCAGAAAATGGCCCTTGTGCTCACCAGCCCCAGGATTACTGTTAGCTGATGAGGCACCAACTTGATACAGAAACTCCAAGCAAAATACAAGATATGTAGTACAAGACCATTCTGTCCTATGAGTACAACAAATGGTTTCTAGTGGTTGATGGCGGAAGCGGTTTGCGGATCATCAGCATCTATGGGACTCCATTTCCCATAGGAACAGCTGACCTGGATAACTCCTATCTTCGCGAGGCTGCTATCTTCACTCGCGTGGGTTCCGGGGCTATCATTGTCGGGGTAAATGACCACGGGTAGCCTAGCCGGCTCCCCTTGGCACTTCAGAAAAAAATACGAGCCGATCCGGCCTCCAAGAAACCAAGACGTGGGGCTGCCTTCCCCCTGCCGGCTGCCTCTCAGGCCGACTGTCGGAAGGCGGCCCAGCCTTAACCCTCATGAAGAAAGCCGCGGGAAGGCCGGCTCCGAGAAGCCGGCCACGAGAAGGCCGACTCCAAGAAGCCGGCTCCCACGATGTGGTCAAGATCGTACCCTCAAGGCCCGCATCCACATAACGGCAATGGGACGGGGCGTGGCTACAGTAAAGCCTGTCACCCCCCGAAACCCAGAGCACGCTTGGCACAGTGCGCCGTACGGGGTAGCCCTGACCCGTCCGGCGCGGCACTGTTGCCATGATAACTATGACGCCATCCACGGCGGGCTGTCAGCGCGGCCCACGGGCAGTGGGCCCCTTCGGGCAGAGAGACGTCCGAAGGCGGCCAGGCCTCCCCTAGTCGGCCCAAGGCATGGCCGGCTTTCCCAAGCCGGCTCGCTCCTTCCCTCGAAGAGGGCGCCCCATTAAGAAGACAAGACGACGTGAGGCTACAGCGATCGCCCGCCAGGCGGCGGCGCTGTAGCCACGCTTACCTCGATAAAGCCCTCATCATCAGGATTGAGGCAACAGTAACCAGCCACCGACAGGGCCCTAGGCAGTAGGGCCTGCCTGTCGACCAAGAGGCCGGCAGCCGGCGGGGCCCACCAGCTGGCGCAGAAGCCGACGAGCGTAGACACTGACGGCTGGGACCCGCGCCCAGCCGGATTACCATTGTACCCCCGGGGGGTAGGCCTATATAAACCCCCCGGGGCACCCATGCAAAGGGTTGATCTCATCTAGGTTTTACTACACATAGAGAGAAGAGGAGAGCTAGCCTTGCCCTTCTTCTTCCTCTCGCCAAACAGCTCGAGGAGCACCTTGTAGCTACTTGTTCATTGAGTGATCATGCAGAGACCCCGCAGAGCAGCAGTAGGGGTGTTATCTCCATGGAGAGCCCCGAAGCTGGGTAAGATTTGCTGGCGTGCATGTCTTCGCCTCATCCCGCTTCCAGGCACCGACGACGTCTTACTGGCTCCCACTCAGATAAGCCACCCGTTGGCATATGTCGCACCAACCACCCGACATTTGGCGCCCACCATGGGGCCAGGTGCACCGTCGTCCGGAGACCTGTTCTGGACGGGAACCCTCTTCCTCCCCAGCGAGCGTAGCCAGCCCGGCACGCCCGATGGCGCTTGCCACGATGCGCTGCAAGGCGTCATCAACGCTTGCGCAGCGAGCAACCTCGCCGATCCCCTTGGCGAGGCCCTCATCTCCGACGAGCCCGCCTCTGACGCGGGCACCGACCGCCTCGTCGACCTCCTCGGCCAGCTCCACGTCTCTAGCGAGCCTGCTGCGGACCAGGAGTCCATTGGCTCCACCGATCCGATGCCTGTCGACTCCGACACGGCCTCGCCCGACGCCTTCCCCACCAACGTCATGATCTACGACGACCCGCTTCCTCGAGCCGATGGCTGTGACGTTGCCACCGCCGAGGTGATGGTCATCAGCCACGGCGGCGCTTCTGGCGAGAACGCCCACAACGCCCCGCAAGCGGCAATCCATGACCTGTCCGTCCCCCTCCCGGCCGATGCCGACGCCGAAGCACCGGAGGCTCGCCGCCTCGCCCTCCTCGCGGAGGGCCGGAAGCTAGCTTCCGTGAGACGCCTCACTGAGGCCCACCAGCGCGAAGTCGACCGCGCCGCCTTCGGCATGCCACCTCCTGGCGGGCCGAGCCGAGTCGGCGTAGTCAGACAGCACGGCACTGTCATCGCCGACATGCTTGGAGTCGACCGCCCAGTCTATGCCACCCCACTCGAGAACCTGCGCGCGGCCCAGGCGGCCGTAGACGAGCTGGATGGACTGGGGGCCGAAGAGCTCCCCTACATGACCAGACACATCCAGCAGCTAATCATGCGGCCGCGCAGCGGCACGAAGCCGACGCCCGCGAGGAAAGCCCTCCACCGCGCCGAGAGCATGGCGCGACGTCCCGGACGCCGACTACAGGTAAAACCCGCGCGCGACACGAGAAAGAGCCGGCTGCCAGCCGAAGCCGAACCCGGATCTCCATCGAGCGAGACGCAGAAGGCCGCCCTCGAGCCGTGGAGCGGTGGGGGAACCCGCCTCCGCCTCGTGGGGAAAGATATCCCACCCTGCCGCCTGTCACGCATCCGACTCTCAGCGGCCGACTAGGTCGCCGCGAAGGAGTCGGCGAGAACGACGCCCGCCATCGGATTGGCACTAGAAGAAGAAGATGATGTCGGCCCGCCTTGCTTCGGCCCCCGCATCCGCGACGAGCCCTTCCCCAAAGGGTTCTCACTCCCAAGAGACACGCCCAAGTACAACGTCTCCGTGAAGCCGGAAGATTGGTTGATCGACTACTCCACCGCAGTATGCATCGCGAAAGGCAACAGGCGCATTGCCGTGAAGTACGTGCCCCTCATGCTCCAAGGCACGGCGCGGACTTGGCTCAACAGCCTCAAGCCATACAGCGTCAACAGTTGGCTAGACTTCACAGAAGACTTCGTCCGCAACTTCACGAGCACCTACAAGCAGGCTCCCAAGCCCAGACAGCTCTCCTTGTGTGTACAAGGCCCCGCCGAGTCCACTCGCGACTAGCTCACGCGTTGGGCCGAGCTCCGCAACTCTTGCGAAGGAGTGCACGAGGTGCAAGCCATCAAATACTTCACAGCCGGGTGTCGAGAGGGCACCCTCCTCAAGCACAAGCTCCTCTACGACGAGCCGACTATCCTCGACGAGCTTCTGGTCATAGCGGACAAGTACGCCACCGCCGACTCCTCAATGAAGAATGAACTTCAGGTTGACGCGTCCGGGAAGGTACTCAACCCGGCGCCCAAGACGCCGGCTGGGGACTACGGCCGACGCCCGTACCAGAACGACCACAAACGCAAGGGCCCCATGCCGCCTTCCACCAGTCGGCAGGTGGCCATGGTCGAGGGCGAGCAGCCCGAAGGGCGGCCCACACCCAAGAAGCAGAAGGGCGGCAGGCCGGCTTGGCAGCCGGCCTTCTCCTACGAGCAAACCCTTGACGCCCCATGCAAGTTCCACAACGGCGCGAAGCCGTCCAACCACACAACCCGGAAGTGCCACTGGCTCACCCGAATCTCCAAGGGCGAAGGGCTCGTGCCGCCTCCACCTGCTGGTCCGCCGCCTCCGGCTCCGCAGCAGCCGGCCGCTCGGCCAGCAGTCGGAGCCGTGCATGATGAGTTCCCCGACAAGCATGCCGCCTATGTCATCTTCACGAGCCAGCCTGAAGACCGGTGCAGCAGGTGCCGAGAGCACCAGGAAGTCAACGCGGTTGCCGCCAACCCCGCCGAGCACATGCACTGGTCAGAAGAATCCATCAACTGGAGCCGGGCCGACCACCCAGAGGTGATGCCATCTCCCGGCTCTTATGCACTGGTTTTGGATGCCACCCTTGCAACAGACAGACGCGCAGCCCGTTTCTCCCGCGTGTTGATAGACGGCGGGAGCAGCATCAACATCCTGTACCTTGACACGCTGAAGAAGCTCAACGTCAAGACGAAGCAGCTCACGCCTACCCGGACTGTGTTCCACGACATCGTACCCGGCCTGTCCTGTGCCCCCATTGGCAAGATCAAGATTGATGTCCTCTTTGGGGACAAGGATCATTTCCGCAGGGAGGCCATCTGGTTTGAAGTGGTGGACCTTGAGAGCTCTTACCATGCACTGCTTGGCCGACCTGCCTTGGCTAAGTTCATGGCTGTTCCCCACTATGCTTACCTCAATATGAAGATGCCGAGCACCAAGGGCATCATCACCATAGTCGGTGATTACAAGAAATCCTCTGAATGCGCAGCAGCCAGCAGCCGGCTGGCCGAGTCCCTTGTGATTGCCGAAGAGAAGAAGAAGTTGGACCGGGTCGTGGCCATGGCTGGCAAGCAGCCGGCCCTGTCCCCCGATCCCAAAGAGTGTGATGCCCAAGGTTCCTTCCAGCCGGCCAAGGAAACGAAGAAGGTACCTCTTGACCCCGAGCACCCGGAAAGGTTTGCCGTCATTGGGGCAAACCTAAACAGCAAATAGGAAGGCGAGCTCGCCGATTTCCTCCGTGATAATCGGGACATCTTTGCATTGTCCCCCAAGGACATGCCGGGTGTTCCGAAGGATTTCGCCGAGCACAAATTACACGTTCGAGAAGGTGCAAAACCAGTCAAACAACCCCTCCGCCGACTATCGGAGGAAAAGAGAAGGATTGTAGGAGAAGAGATAGCCCGGCTTCTGGCTGCCGGCTACATCATGGAGGTGTTCTTTCCGGAGTGGCTCGCCAACCCGGTCCTCGTGCTGAAGAAGAACAACAAGTGGCGCATGTGTATAGACTACACGAGCCTCAACAAGGCCTGCCCCAAAGATCCTTTTGCCCTGCCAAGGATAGATCAAGTGATAGACTCCACAGCCGGATGCGAGCTGCTGAGTTCTTGGATGCTTACTCTAGATACCACCAGATTAAGTTGGACCCGGCCGACCGCCTGAAGACCGCCTTCATCACGCCATTCGGAGCCTTCTGCTACCTGACTATGACATTCGTCTTGAGAAATGCCGGTGCCACTTTTCAGCGTTGCATGCAGAAGTGCCTCCTCAAGCAGCTCGGCAGAAATGCCCACGTCTACGTGGACGACATTGTGGTGAAGACGGAGAAGCGCAGCACCTTGCTGGATGACCTCAAGGAAACATTCGAGAACCTGCGTCGATTCCGGATCAAGCTCAACCCCGAGAAATGCGTGTTCGGAGTGCCAGCCGGCCAGCTCCTAGGCTTCCTAGTCTCCGAACGCGGCATCAAATGCAACCCAGTGAAGATCAAGGCCATTGAGAGAATGGCGATTCCCACCAAGCTGCGAGACGTCCAGAAGTTCACCGGATGCTTGGCTTCCCTGAACCGCTTCATCAGCCGGCTCGGAGAGAAGGCTCTCCCCCTCTACCGCCTCATCAAGAAGACCACTCACTTCGAGTGGAACGACCAAGCCGACCAAGCTTTTCACGAGCTCAAGAAAATGCTGACCACGCCACCTGTCCTGGCGGCACCGACTGAGAAAGAGCCCATGCTCCTTTACATCGCTGCAACCAGCCGGGTGGTCAGCACCGTCATCGTAGTCCAGCGCCCAGAAGAGGGCCGAGCCTAGCCGGTCCAGAGGCCGGTGTACTATTTGAGCGAGGTGCTGTCTACCTCGAAGCAGAACTACCCGCACTACCAGAAGATGTGCTACGGCGTGTACTTTGCCGCCAAGAAGCTGAAGCCCTACTTCCAAGAGCACCCCATCACGGTCGTATGCACCGCCCCGCTCGCCGAGATCATAGGCAGCCGGGATGCATCCGGCCGGGTGGCGAAATGGGCCATCGAGCTGGCCCCTTACACGATCTTCTACCAGCCTCGCACCGCCATCAAATCCCAAGCCTTGGCCGACTTTCTTGTCGACTGGGCCGAGACCCAGTACCTGCCGCCGTCTCCCGACTCCACTCACTAGCGCCTGCACTTTGACGGGTCCAAGATGCTCACCGTCTTGGGAGCTGGCGTCATCCTCACCTCTCCCAAAGGCGACAAGCGCAGATACATGCTGCAAATTCACTTCGCCGCCTCCAACAACGTGGCCGAGTATGAGGCGCTCGTACACGGGCTCCGGCTTGCCAAAGAGCTCGGCATACGCCGGATCCTGTGTTACGGCGACTCAGACTTGATAGTCCAGCAGTCATCCGGCGATTGGGACGCCAAGGACGCAAACATGGCAAGCTACCGCTTCCTCGTCCAACAGATCAGCGGGTACTTTGAAGGATGCGAGTTCCTCCATGTACCACGAGCCCACAACGGGCCAGCAGATGCCCTGGCTCGATTAGGCTCCACTCGGCAGGCAATACCAACCGGCATCTCTCTGCAACGCCTCCTCAGGCCGTCTATTAAGCCGTCTCCAGAGTCCGATTCCATCTTCGTGCCGCCTAGCCCCGATGCAGCCGGATCCGGCTTGAAGAGCCAAGCAGGCGGCCCGGGGACTTCGATAGGCGGCGCGGGGACTTCAGCAGCCGGCTCGGGGACTTCCGTAGTCACACCCGGCCCAGGGACTTCTGAACCCGGCTCGGGGACTGCGGTAGTCGGCCCGGGGACTGCACCAGCACAGCAGGCAGCGGCCGACTCCAGCATTTCACAACCCAGCCCGCCCACCCTGGTTGCAGTAGCCGCGTTAGCAATAGAAGAAGTCACAGCTCCATCATGGGACCAGCCCATCCTCAACTTCCTAACAAACCAAGAACTGCCGGCTGACGAGACAAAGGCAAGACAAGTCCAACGCCGAGCCGGACCATACACAATCGTCAACAGAGAGCTCGTCAGGTGCAGCGTCACTGGAGTCTTCCAGCGATGCGTTGAGCAAGAGAAGGGCATAGCAATCCTCAGAGACATTCGCCAAGGTGAATGCGGCCACCACGCGGCCTCAAGATCACTAGTCGCCAAAGCTTTCCGCCATGGATTCTTTTGGCCGACTGCTTTGGACGACGCCAAGGAATTAGTCAAGCATTGCAAAGGGTGCCAAGTCTTCAGCTCCAAGCAACACCTGCCGGCTTCGGCACTCAAGACCATTCCCCTCACTTGGCCCTTTGCCGTTTGGGGTATGGACATGGTGGGCCCATTCAAAACGGCGCGCGGCGGCATGACACATCTGCTTGTCGCCGTGGACAAGTTCACCAAGTGGATCGAAGCAAAGCCGATCAAGAAGCTGAATGGGCCGACTGCCGTGACATTCATCGTAGACATAACAACCCGGTACGGCGTGCCGCACAGCATCATCACCGACAACGGCACAAATTTTGCCAAGGGAGCATTGGCACGTTTCTGTGCGACGCAGGGCATCCGACTGGACTTAGCGTCCGTTGCCCACCCGCAGTCAAACGGCCAAGTCGTACGAGCCAACGGCCTCATCCTTTCTGGCATCAAGCCCCGACTGGTCGTGCCACTGGAGCGTTCGGCCGGCTGCTGGCTCGATGAGCTGCCGGCCGTCCTCTGGAGTCTGCGCACTACCCCAAATAGGTCAACCGGCTTTACTCCCTTCTTCCTCGTATATGGTGCCGAGGCGGTCATCCCAACCGACATCGAGTTCGACTTGCCTCGGGTGACCATGTACACGGAGGCGGAGGCCAAGGAAGCACGAGAAGACGGCGTCGACCTGCTGGAAGAAAGCCGGCTGTTAGCCCTCAGCCGGTCCGCCATCTACCAGCAGGGTCTGCGTAGCTACCACAGCCGGAAGGTCAAGCCAAGATCCTTCCAAGAGGGCGACCTTGTGCTCCGGCTGATCCAGCGAACAGCTGGCCATCACAAGCTCTCGGCCCCTTGGGAAGGCCCCTTCGTCATCAACAGAGCGCTAGGAAACGACTCCTACTACCTGATCGACGCACAGAAGCCGAAGGCACGAAAGAGAGACGACTCCGGCAAGGAGTCAGAACGACCATGGAACGCCAACCTCCTCCGAAGATTTTACAGTTGAAATTTAGTATGTATCACGCTAACTTTTGTACTAAGTACGAGACAATAGGCCCCCCAAGGAGAACTCGGGGACTGCCATCTTTCATCTATGAATGAAGAGTATTATGCTTATGATTATGTCATTACATTCACTTCTCTCGTCCGGCACCGGGTTCGACTAGTCGGCCCGGGGACTGGCCGCCTTGAGTTATATTAGAAGTCCTACCCGCGGTCAGACAAGTAGTGTGCCGGCTCCAAAGCCCTCTCTTGCCAAAAGTCGCAGTTCAAAGAATCGGCTGTCCGGCTGGCAAGAGCCAAAGGCAGGAAAGGACGCCCACACGAAAAACGGCTAGGGACTAACGGACTAATATATCAAAAGCCGGCTTTTTCCCACCGCCGACCGACTACAAGAGTAGCCGGCCGGCCGGTTTCCATTCACTTCGCTACAATCTAAGAAAGCTCGAGTACTTGCTTTCCCCAAAAAGATAGCCGAGTCCTTCCTTAGCCATAGGCTGCAGAGCAGCTGCCGGTTGGGAAGGCAGCAATCAGGGGAAGGCGGCAAAGGAAACAGCCTAAGGATAAAAAGCACACAAGAATGGAAGCCAAACACATGCATGATTATATTTACACAAAAGGCCTTGAAAAGACCAACATTCAACATAGTTTGAATACACCCCCAGTGGGTGGAACTGCGCAAGCTTAATAAGAATTGTTCAAAGAGTAACAAGCAGGAAAAGCAAGGACGACAGATCAAGCCAAGGGAACGACTGGCGAGTCGGGCAGGTCGGTGGAGACAGTAGCGCTGGCTGGAGGAGTGGCTGGTTGGCGAACCTCGGCATGATCACCGCCTCCCGCAGAGGGCGCGCTAGCACGCGCCTCGTTGCTGGAGGCACGGTCATGCTGAGGTTGGCTGGTTGCTTCACCGGCCGGCTCGACGTCTTCGCCCTCCTCCCCTTCTTCATCTTCACCTTCATCGCTGGAGGCGATCTCCTCCGCCGAGTCTTCACCCTCCGCCGGGTTTAGCCCGAACCACTCCTCCGGCTAGGCGACGCCATTGTCGTCCACCTCAGGAGCGAAGACGCTGGTGTCGGTATAATCGGCAAGAGCCGAAGCACGCTGGATGATAGCCGGCCGCACCTCCACCAGCTCTTCATCAGCCTCCTCCCGCCAAGTCCTTAGTTGTTCCAAATTCAACCCGGGGTACCAGGCCCGGACGAACTCCAGCGCCCGCCTGGCTCCGGATCGAGCAGCGGAGGCCTTCCAGGCCTCAAAGCGGCCAACTGCTACCTCCAGCTAGTCGGCAGTCCGTCTCGGGGTGCAGGGAATCGCTTCGCCTGGCCAGAGGGCGGCCAGCACCTGCGCCCCAGCATGCTGGAGGCGGCGGAGCATGCGGTGTGCCGGCTGCAGCCGGGCTTGGATCGCCAAGAGCTGCTCCTCAAGTGTCCGGCTCGCGTCCGGCGCGATCTCAACCCCCGTCTGCCGGCGTGCCTCGCGGTGGGCCTCGATGGCCTGGGTGGTAATGAGGGAGTGGCGGGGGAAGTAGTATGTGCAGAGAACAAAAGCAGCACAAATCAGAAGACGAATCAGAGGGCAAGGGGGCGAGCAAGGAGTAAGGGAGGCGGCTTATCGTCAATCAGATCCTCGATCCGGCTGTAACCCTCGCTCAACGCTTGTTTCGCCTCAGCCCAGCCCGCCGCTTTGGTCTCGAACTCGGCTTTGAGGGCGGCCTCGCTGTCTCGCGCCTCCTTCAGGGCCGCCTTGTGGCTCTCCTCCTGGTCGTCCAACTTCTTGGCCAAGCGGTCGCGCTCCTGGACTAAGGCGTTGAGCTCGGCCTCCTTGGCGCGAAGGGCGGTCTGAGCCCCGCCGAGCTGCTCCCTCAAGTCGGCATTGGCCCCTGCAAGCATGAAGACAAAGGAAGAAACAATAAGGACGAAGTCGTTGGGGAAGATCCGACCCGACTGCTCGGCAGTCGGCCCGGATCTCGGGGACTACACCCAGTGGGTGCGCTGACGCGCCCCCACAGGATATGAACAAAACCGAGCACGTACTCCAGCTGTCGGACAGATCCTCGATCTTCTGGCGCAGCTCCTGAGCCTGGGAGTCGAAGGCGGCGGTGCTCTAGTTATAGTACTCCTGGAAGATCAGACAGGATGCAGGAATAAGATAACTGTCAGGACCTAGTAAGTTCCAAGCCGCCTGCTCAGCAGCCGACTCGGAACTCGGGGACTACACCCAGTGGGTGCGCTGACGCGCCCCCACGGAAGAAATCAAAAAAGCAAAACAACCAAGGCTAGAAGACTCACCCGGACAACGGCCCGCGTCGCAAGGAAATCTCGGGTATACCGCTGCAGCGCGGTAGCATGAGCCTGAAGTCGGCCCCGGGCCTCCTGGGCCGCCGCGTTCAGCTCGGCCGGCCCCCCGCTGGGCGTCCACACGAACGTACTGGAGCTGGCCGCCTCTAGGGCCTCCGCCGTCCGGCTGGCACTCGTGGCTCGGTCCGGTTCCGGCATGGGGGCAGCTTCCCCCGCGCGCCGGCGTGACGTCGGCTGCACCACCAGGCTGGCTCCTGCTGCCGGCTCGCTCCTAGCCAGCTGCACCGGCGCCGCAGCCGGCTGGCCGCCCTGGCCCGCCCCAGTCGGTGCCGTCCGCGGCACCTCCTCCAAGACAATCACGTCATCCTCCCTCCGCTCCGCCGCCGACCGACCGCGGTTGGCTTCCTCAGACGGAGGCACGGGGACGCCGGGAGCCATGCTGCGGAGCGAAATGACGAGCTGTGGAGGCTGGTTGCGCGAGGCCTCCGCCTCCCTCTCCGCGGCCATCGCCTCCGCCTGGGCCTTGGCCGCCGCGTCGGCCTGCTCCTTCGCCGCCTGGGCGGCCCTTCGCTCCGACGCTTCCCGCTCCTCCCGCGCCTCCTGCGCGTTCCACTCCGTAGCCTCCATGAGGTCGGCGCGGGGATCCACATGGCGGGAGCTCGAAGACCCTCCGGCCGATTCAATCACGGAGCCGGCAGGACCCCGTTCAAGGGAAAGCGGTGCCCTGGCCGGTCAACCAAGAAAGAATTTAGAAGAACTCCAATCAAAGAACACGACAAGAATACAGGACGATTAACACTTACGCCGAAACCGCCTGCGGCCGCTTCACGACCTTTTGGAAGCGGCCCGCCTTCGCGGCCGCCTCATCCCGCTTGGTCGCCGCGGCGGTGCCCCTGGGTTTCTTCGGCCAGCTGCCGAAGTAGGTCGACACGGCCCGACGCTTCGGCGTGACGCCATGGGCGGTCGGCGCGGTAGAAGGGCCCGCGCCTTGAGGATCCGGCGCTGGCTGGCTGTGCGGGACGGCTTCGACCTCATCGTCGTCTGCCCAGCCCTCGAGGCCGGCTCCGAGCCCCGCGCCGCCTGCCTCGCCGCCTTCCCCCGCGGCGGCGTATTCCATGGCGGCCGCCCCAAGATCCGGATCGTTGACGTCATCCACCGTGCGGTCGGGAAGGAACTGGCGCTCTACCCCTGCGGTCCATGCCGCCGGCGGAAGTAGGGGATTCTGCAGAAAACAAGTCGACGGATCAGAGGCCGGTCATATCGAAGCCGGCAACACAAAAGAAAGGAAAGTAGAAGTACTTACGGCAGGCGGAGGGTTGGCGCGAGAGTACGGCTCCTTGCCGAATCGCCAATCCTCGGCGAGCTTGCAGTTGGCCCTGTAGTTCACCAGGTAGGACACCTCGGCATGAGGCATCTCCCTGGTGCTCAGCCGGCATGGGTCGAAGCGGTCGCTCATTTGGCAGATCATGTGCGGCCGGCCTTGGAGCGGAAGTACCCGGCGCTCCACGAAGGCGGCCACCAGATCGGCTCCGACTAGGCCCTCCGACTGGACCATCACCCGGAGTCGGGCGATGGCGGCGTTCCCGGCCTGGGACATCGTCCTGGCCCGGTAGCTCCATGAGGGTGGCCTCGTAGCCGGCGGGCCGGCTACGTAAGCCGGCAGGTTGACAAAGTCGCCTTGTGGGGCGAAGTTCCTCACATAGAAGTAGGATTTCTGCCAGAGCTTCACCGACTGGATCAGCGGGATGGACGGGAACGGATTGTTCTCGCCTGTCCGCCTCATGGCGATGAAAGCTCCGCATGGGGCGGGCACGCCAGCGACGACGGTGCCGAGCTTGCTTTGGAAGAACTCTCCCCAGAGCTCCAGGGTGGGGAGGACGCCAAGAAAACCCTCGCAGAGGGTGATGAAGGCCGACAACAACATCACGGCTTTGGGGGTGAGATGATGCGGCTGAAGGTGGTAGAATTCGAGGAAGGAGCGGAGGAATCTGCTCGTCGGGAGGCCGAAGCCGCGTATGCAGTGTGAGTGGAAGACCACCCGCTCGCCCTCCTCCGGTGCCGGCGAGATCTCCTTCTCCGGCGCGCGCCGGATCCGCACGTAGTTCTCGCCGGGCAGACGCCGCGTCCGGCGGAGGAACTCGATGTTCTCTTCGAGGACGTTGGAGCCGTCCCACGAGCTCGACAGCGCCATTGGAGCAGTGCGGTGAGGAGCAAGATGCGGTGGCGGCGGAGGCGCGTGCGGCCCCGCTACGGAGGGGCAACCGCGAACCGGGAGGCCCGACGGCGGAGCGGCGCGGCGATGAGGCGCTGCGGCGGCGGAGAGAGCAAAGATGGAAGACGAGAAAGGGTGGGGCGAGGGAGAGCGTGCGAGCCTTTGCCGCTCCCTCTCCTCCCCCTACTTATAGACCCTCGCGGCGGAGCCGAGGAGGCGTGGTGCGGGGGACGTGGGATTAACTGCACCCACTCCCCCATGTCCCGCTATAACTGCGCCTTGACGGCGTGGCGAAACCGCCGCGGGAAGGCAAACAACCCACCTTGGGCCGCAGAAGATCCGTGCCTGGGCCGAGGCCAGGAGTTGCGGGCCCGGGCCTGCGGCGACGTCCCGTCGCGCACGCGCCATGACAGGCCTTTTCTGCCACGTAACCCGTGGGGAGGCGCGCGGTCAGCGCGCTAGTTGGCCCACGTTCCCGTTGACGAGTCCACGGCGCCCCCAAGGCAGCGCGCGTAAGCAGAGCCGGCTCCCAGCTGCCGACTCCTCAAGATAGGAAGTTGACCGAGCTTCTCGTCCCCCTTGCTGACCTCGAAGCGTGACCAGCTTCGGGGACTACTTTCGGGGTAAATGACCATGGGTAGCCTAGCCGGCTCCCCTTGGCACTTCAGAAAAAATTATGAGCCGATCCGGCCTCCAAGAAACCAAGATGTGGGGCCGCCTTCCCCTTGCCGGCTGCCTCTCAGGCCGATTGTCGGAAGGCGGCCCGGCCTTAACCCTCATGAAGAAAGCCGCGGGAGGGCCGGCTCCGAGAAGCCGGCCACGAGAAGGCCGACTCCAAGAAGCCGGCTCCCACGATGCGGTCAAGATCGTACCCTTAAGGCCCGCATCCACATAACGGCGATGGGACGGGGCGTGGCTACAGTAAAGCCTGCCACCCCCCAAAACCCGGAGCACGCCTGACACAGTGCGCCGTACGGGGTAGCCCTGACCCGTCCGGTGCGGCACTGTTGCCACGATAACTATGACGCCATCCACGGCGGGCTGTCAGCACGGCCCACGGGCGGTGGGCCCCTTCGGGCAGAGAGACGTCCGAAGGCGGCCAGGCCTCCCCCAGTCGGCCGAAGGCATGGCCGGCTTTCCCAAGCCGGCCCGCTCCTTCCCTCGAAGAGGGCGCCCCATTAAGAAGACAATACGACGTGAGGCTACAGCGATCGCCCGCCAGGTGGCGGCGCTGTAGCCACGCTTACCTCGATAAAGCCCTCATCATCAGGATTGAGGCAACAGTAACCAGCCACCGACAGGGCCCTAGGCAGTAGGGCCTGCCTGTCGACCAAGAGGCCGGCAGCCGGCGGGGCCCACCAGCCGACGCAGAAGCCGGCGAGCGTAGACACTGACGGCTGGGACCCGCGCCCAGCCGGATTACCATTGTACCCCCGGGGGGTAGGCCTATATAAACCCCCCGGGGCACCCATGCAAAGGGTTGATCTCATCTAGGTTTTACTACACATAGAGAGAAGAGGAGAGCTAGACTTGCCCTTCTTCTTCCTCTCGCCAAACAGCTCGAGGAGCACCTTGTAGCTACTTGTTCATTGAGTGATCATGCAGAGACCCCGCAGAGCAGCAGTAGGGGTGTTATCTCCATGGAGAGCCCCGAAGCTAGGTAAGATTCGCCGGCATGCATGTCTTCGCCTCATCCCGCTTCCAGGCACCGGCGACGTCTTACTGGCTCCCACTCAGATAAGCCACCCGTTGGCATATGTCGCACCAACCACCCGACAATCATCGCAACGCTTGAGGGAGTCCTGGATTAGGGGGTGTTCGGATAGCCGGACTATACCTTCGCCGGACTCCAGGACCATGAAGAAACAAGATTGAAGACTTTGTCCCGTGTCCGGAAGGAACTTTCCTTGGCGTGGAAGGCAAGCTAGGCGGTGCGGATACTCAAGATCTCCTACCATTGTAACCGACTCTGTGTAACCCTAACCCTATCCGGTGTCTATATAAACCGGAGGGTTGTAGTCCGTAGGACAGAACTATCATCATACACAATCATACCATAGGCTAGCTTCTAGGGTTTAGCCTCCTTGATCTCGTGGTAGATACACTCTTGTACTACCCATATCATCAATATTAATCAAGCAGGAGTAGGGTTTTACCTCCATCGAGAGGGCCCGAACCTGGGTAAACATCGTGTCCCTTGTCTCCTATTACCATCCGACCTTGACGCACAGTTCGGGACTCCCTACCCGAGATCCGCCGGTTTTGACACCGACATTGATGCTTTCATTGAGAGTTCCTATGTTCCGTCGCAGTCAGGAAGGATGCCTCTTCCCGTATTTAAAGACGGCGCCATTACTAAGGAAGCCTTGGCTGTCGGCCAAACCCTCCGGCTAGGTGGTTTTCTCACGACCGCCTGTTCGGCCGTTGCGCCGACGGTGACCTCTCGGGTCATCAAAAGTAACCTTCACGTCAGCTCAGAACTCGCCGAGCAGTTGGATCCGATGGAGCTCTCTTCTGTAAACGAGCTCTTGGATCGCATTGCCGCACTGGGGGTCGCTACAAATTACGACCAGGTTGGGCTTAAACCCGATCTAAGAGAAATTAACTCTCCCCAAGTCACCCACCACGTCGTCGTGGTAGAGGCGCAGTGCGGCGACCCTTCATCTATCCTAAGGACTAGCTACGTCCGAATTCCCGAACCCTCCAGGCCGGATACCCGTGGAGGGGAGGATACAATCCAAGACCTGAGCTTAGAATCAGGCAACGGGCTAGAATCATCGGACAACATCCAAGACTCCGGACTTCAGAGTTCGGAAGCTCTTCGGCCTCCGAATTGTAAATTGGGTGAGGTCCCAGATTCAACGACACCCGCGCGCCCGAACATAAGAGATCTTTCCCAAATCAGGCAAAAGCCCGAAGAAACAGTACATCACTACTGGGCCAGATTCCTCCTGGTTATGAACAGGACAAAGGACTGCTGCGAGGGAGACGCAATTTCAATCTTTTGCAGTAAGTGCACGGACGAGGGAATACTTAACGCCATAAGTCGTCGTGATATTACATGCTTCGCTGACTTGGCCTTGAATAGCAATCCCGTCCGAACTAAGAGGGTGCACCACAGTAAGGCACCCAGACTAAATATCAAAAAGTCAAAACCCTCTAGAAGGCATGGAACCGTACTGGAAAGGTGGCCTGATGG
The DNA here is from genome assembly GCA_032464435.1 of Aegilops umbellulata. Lineage (NCBI taxonomy): Eukaryota > Viridiplantae > Streptophyta > Magnoliopsida > Poales > Poaceae > Aegilops > Aegilops umbellulata. Next base: position 445,637,106 of record CP136058.1, read on the forward strand.
ACCCTGTAGAATTCACAGTACAGAGGACGCCACACCAACACACAACCTTAGAGCATGTTGGATACTCCGGCAGGTGGCCAAAATTGGCAAGGACCTCCTAATCTCAGAGGCCGAAGAAGGCCAGCCCGAGGACACCAGTACCATTCTCACAGTCTTTGAGACTTTCGCATCAAATAATATGCGAAAAAGAACACTCCGCAGCCTTACCGAAGTCTATCAGGTAGAAACAATAAACCCATGGAGTAACACTGCTATCACCTTCAACGCGAGTGACAAACCTAAATTCCGAACAGCCCGAGCACCAGCCGCATTGGTCCTCAGTCCCATAGTGGACGATTGTTGCCTCGCAAAGGTACTCATGGACGGAGGCAGCAGATTGAACCTCATTTACGAGGAAACCCTCCAAAAGATGGAAATAGACTGGAACCGCATTGAGCGAAGTAGCACAACCTTTAGAGGAATAATCCCCAGTCAGGAAGCGCGCTGCACTGGAAAGATCACACTAGACGTGGTGTTCGGCACGCCGGATAATTACAGGTCCGAAGAAGTCACGTTCCAGGTGGCCCCGTTCAAAAGCGGATACCACGCTATATTAGGACGGGAGGCATTCACAGTTTTCCAAGCTATACCCCATTATGGGTACATGAAGCTCAAGATGCCTGGGCCAAACGAAATTATCACTCTCGCTAGTGATCCAGACATAGCACTCCGCATCGAAAACAAGACAGCCGCATTGGCCCTTGAGGAACTATCCGAAACCTTAGCGGCCGAAGAACTGACCGCGCTGCGCTCCACGGTTAATAGGGATGATGTGATACTCGATAAGAGATCCAAATCCACATCCTTCAAACCAGCGGACGAAATAGTCAAATTCCAGGTCCATCCAACGAACCCCAATAAAACAGCCTCCATCGAGGCACGACTGAACCCTGATGTAGACGCCGCACTGCGAGAGTTCTTACGAGAGAACTGGGACATTTTTGCTTGGCACCCTTCAGACATGCCAGGAATCCCACGCAGGCTGGCCGAACACAGCTTAAATATCCAGAAAGGATTCAAACCTGTCAAACAAGCCCTTCGGCGCTTTTCTGAACCAAAGAGACAGGCTATGGGAGAGGAGCTAGCCAAGTTATTGGAGGCCGGATTCATTAGAGATATAAAACATCCGGATTGGCTAGCAAACATGGTGATGGTACCAAAGAAGGACAAATCCTGGCGCCTGTGCGTCGATTTTAAAGACCTTAATAAGGCCTGCCCAAAGGATCCCTTCCCCCTCCCTCGCATAAATCAAATTATCGATGCCACTGTAGGACACGATTCGTTGTGTTTCCTCGACACATACTCCGGTTACCATCAAATCAAGATGGCAGAATCAGACCAAGCCGCAACGGCATTCATCACACCATACGGCCCATTCTGCTTCAACACAATGCCCTTCGGGCTAAAAAACACTGGCGCAACATATCAGCGCATGATCCAAACATGTCTGGCAAACCAGATCGGCAAAACAGTGGAGGCGTACGTGGATGATGTGGTCGTCAAATCTAGACATGTCGAATCTCTAGTAGACGACTTGAGGCTTACATTCGATAACCTCCGAAAATACGACATCAAGCTCAATCCGGAAAAATGCGTTTTCGGCGTTCCAGCCAGAAAGCTCTTGGGCTTCATTGTATCCGGTAGAGGAATCGAAGCAAATCCAGCCAAGATCCGAGCTTTGTCACAACTGGATGTCCCAAAAGACCTCAAACAAATACAGAAATTAACCGGATGCGTGGCGGCCCTAAGCCGCTTCATCTCCCGCCTGGGAGAAAAGGCGCTGCCCCTTTACCGCCTCCTATGGTGCACCGAACACTTCGAGTGGACGGATGCCACCACGGCCGGACTCGATGAAATAAAATCCATATTGGAAACAAACCCAGTCCTGGCCACGCCAAACACCAGCGAGCCAATGCTATTGTACATCGCGGCAACCCATCAAGTTGTCAGCGCAGTGCTCGTCGTCGAGCGGGAAACGGACGGACACAAATTCCCCCTTCAAAGGCCGGACTACTACGTGTCCACTGTCCTCACTCCATGCAAATCACGGTACCCACACTATCAAAAAATTGCATACGCAGTATTCGTGGCATCCCGGAAGCTACGACACTACTTTCAAGAGTGTTCCATTACAGTAGCCTTGGAAGTACCACTTAATGACATTATCAATAACCGCGATGCAACGGGCTGGATCGCAAAATGGGCCATCGAGCTCCTCCCGTTCAACATAACCTATAAGCCACGACGAGCTATAAAATCGCAAGTATTGGCCGACTTCGTCGCATAATGGACGGAGGCTGAACTCCCTAAAGAGTACGGCACATACTCAAACTGGATCATGCATTTCAACGGCTCCAAAATGTTGGCCGGACTGGGGGTTGGCGTCGTTTTGACGTCCCTCACAGGAGACGCAGTCCAATATGTACTCCAAATTATGTACACGGACTCCAACAATGCAGCCGAATATGAGGCCCTCCTACATGGCCTCCGGATGGCAGTATCCATGGGCACTCAACGCCTAGAGGTACGCGGGGATTCGAACCTCGTGATCTCCCAAATAAATGGCGAGTTCGACGCCAAGGATCCAAAAATGGCAGCTTACCGCAACGCCGTCCTAAAAATGTCAGCTCGGTTCGAAGGGCTGGAGTTTCACCATATAGCCCGCGAAAATAATCAAGCAGCGGACGTCCTGGCACGCATCGGAGCAAAACATGATGCAGTCCCCCCAACATTTTTTTGGAAAGATTGTTCAAGCCATCCGTAACATGGGAGGGGGAACCCGCAATTAACAGCCCGGACGCAGCCGAACCACTCGACGTCGAACAACCTGACATAATTGGAGGTCCTGCCAACGAAGTTACACCTTCAGCCCACGTAATAATGGCGGTTATCGCCCCGTGGACAGAACCATTCCTAGCCTACCTTACTAGGCAGGAACTCCCAGAGGACCAAAATGAGGCCCGCTGCATAGTGCGGCGATCTAAAGCCTACAAAGTCCACGAGGGGGAGCTTTATAAGAAAAGCACTACCGGAGTCCTTCAAAGGTGCATCTCCGAAGAGGAAGGGCGGGATCTTCTAGCCGAAATTCACGCCGGACTCGGTGGCCATCACGCTGCTGCTCGGTCCCTTGTTAGCAAGGCTTTTCGCACAGGCTTCTATTGGCCGACGGCCCGGGCAGACGCTCAGGACCTAGTCCAACGATGCGTTGGTTGCCAACTTTTTGCCAACCAAAGCCATATGCCACCCACCGCACTCCAAACTATACCCATCAGCTGGCCCTTTGCGGTCTGGGGGCTTGACATGGTCGGACCCCTTAAAGGTGGAACCCATAAGAAAAAAATACTTACTGGTCATGGTGGATAAGTTCACCAAATGGATAGAAGCCAAGCCTGTCAAAACGGTTGAATCCGGACCCGTGATAGACTTCATATCCAGGGTTGTACACCGTTACGGCATCCCCCACAGCATCATAACCGATAACGGTACAAATTTTACAGCCGACGAGGTAAAACTGTGGTGCAAAAACATGGGCATCAAGCTTGACTATGCTTCAGTCTATCACCCACAAACCAATGGACAGGTCGAACGGGCAAACGGTCTTATCATGAGCGGCATCAAACCCAGACTAGTGCGGTCCCTCAAGGAATCTAACACGCACTGGGTAGAGGAGCTCGACTCCGTACTCTGGGGGCTGCGGACTACGCCAAATCGCACCACCGGATACACACCATTCTTTATGGTGTACGGCGCAGAGGCAGTTCTGCCCTGCGACATAATTCATGACTCACCTAGAGTGCGCATGTACGAAGAAAGAGAAGCCGAGCTCGATCGACAGGACAGCCTGAACGCCTTGGAGAAGGAGCGTGACGTGGCAAAAGCCCGTTCCGCATTTTATCAATAACAGGCCCGAAGATACCAAAGCAGAGAAGTACGACCAAAAATTACAATGTTGACGAACTAGTTCTACGCCTGCCGGATAAGAAAAAGGACAAACTCAGGCCCAAATGGGAAGGTCCATCTATAATCGACCAAGTCCTGACTGGTGGAGCGTACCGCCTGCGAGATGCTTCGGATAACCGACTCGAGCCGAACCCGTGGAACGCCACACGTCTCCGAAGATTCTATGCCTAGCGCCGGACTCCGTGTTCGTCTCCTTCCCCTGTCCATTTTTTACATTTTTCTGTCTTATATTTCTCTCCTTCCCCTCTTTTTCCTTTATAGCCCTTAAAAGGCTCACTACATGACGCACACTCGCGCTCATTTAACCTAGGGGCTTCTTTAACAGAAGCTTATTTATACGGGCTTCATGCCCCACACATGTGTCAAACTTCCACATGTACCTTTTTTTCACCATTATATGCATCGATATGACTTAAGTTTTGGCCAAGCTGGGTTGCCTGGCTCCTGTGCTTACCCCTACGTTCCCGATTGTTCGGCTAGGTGGTAAAGGGAGCACCTCTGCGATTGTTACTACCGGTTCAGCCGGATTTGTACCTCAGACTGGGTGAAGCCGAAAGCTAGCGATCTTAAGGGAATATTCGGTCGGTGGAATAAAGATGATCTTTTTATTAATTTTCATGCGCCCCCAGATGCTTTTTCTGTGTTTTTTTACGCAGTCCGGACATGCACTTTAGGGCATGCCTCCCCAGCGAAAGGAACCCTTAACGGAACTATTCTCTCTGGAAGATGTTTCTTACTAACCATGTAATATAACATAACTAGTTGGGCACTTGTCTGATAAAGCACTAATGACCCATATGCCTGGTCTCCACGCATACCACGGTTCTTGTATAACTGCTATGGTATTCGGACACACTCCGGACCGTTAGGTCCCGAGGTTGAAGCGAAAAGGTCGGCAACGACAAACGATCTACAATCCGGCTAGAAGGCATTACATATGTCAATTCAAAATTACACAGTCATTTCGACTTATTGTATTCCTCCTCTATACCATCTAACAGGCTGTCTAATTTACAGTCCTGCTGGGAATACTTTGCAGCCAATTCCACTTGGTTGTACACTAAGCTTATAGGGATCTCCTTCCCGTCAGGCCCCACCGGTCCGACCTCGGCCATATGGTTTGGATCAGACTTCATAAAATGGGTCTTCACCATTGCCTAGGCCTCTCCAGCGCCTTGTCGGCAGGCCGATACCTTCCACAACAGGAAGCGCCGCCGAGCTCCCTTCAGCTTCTCCGTAAGCTCTCCAAGGCCATCGGGCGTGGAGTGGGCAGGCCATAAGGCTTGGGCAACGCCTTGCATTACCTGCCGAATTCGTTCGTGCAGTTGCAGGAGTTCGGGAAGAAGGTCACCCGTAGAACCGGGCATCTCCTCTGCAGGACGACCTGTGAGCATACCTACAGAAAATACTCTGTTATTCGACTTCCTCGCCGAACTCATTTTTCAAAGTTCGTTCAAGCACTTACTAAATATGCCGCGTCGAAGCCGCTGATTCTCCTTCATGGAGTCCGACAGCTGGCCACGAACGTCCTTAAGTTCAACATCCAGCTTGGTGTTGGCATCCTGGAGATCATTTTTCTCTCGCCTCACCTTTGTCAACGTACTCTCACCGGCCTCTAACCGGCGCAAGAGTTGTTGCTTCTCCGGATCAAGTCCGGCGCCATCTGCAACATCAATTGTCAGATTTGCACCCAAACCGCACAATACTAATATTTCAAAGTGTATCTTACCTGAGGGGGTCCCTTTAGGCTCCCCTGCTGCGGCTAGTGCGGCCTCTAGTTGGGCCTTGCACTTTTCCAGCTCCTGGGACAGCACGGTGTTCTTCTCGGTAAGAACCTGCATGTTATATGATCCTTAAATCAGTTACTCTAACTGTTTCAAGTCTCGGGGGCTACTGGTATACATATATTTAACCAAATTTTCTTACCCGTATGTCTTTCACATACTGCTCCGTGGCTCTGGCTAAACCATCTTGAGCGGCACGGAGGTTCGCATCTCCCGAATTAAAGGCATCTAAAGCCTCTTGGGAGAAACAAGCGTCGCGTAAAATTGTCCGGCGACGCCTGTGGTTCATGGCACTCTCCACTTCAGAATTTGTGGCAGATAGCCTGTCCGCATCCTCTGTCGGAGGAGCGCCCGATGCACACCTTGTGCTCGCCTCCGTTTCCCGGCCGGTCATTGGAACCTGGCTGGTGGAAGCGCGATTGGCGTCCTCTCCGGATATAGTCCGGCGAGGTCTCTTCGTCCTGAAAAAGGCACAAATGTTAATATGCACTGGCAGAATAACACCGCCGAAACGGAGAATGCGTTACCTTTGCGCCGGCATCTCGGCCCGGACTGCATCTCTTTTTTCCCCACGGGGCCCTGCAGCCCCTCGTGGGCTAGCCGCCGCAGGTTCGCCTTCCCGCCTCAGGAGTCTCCCCTGTGAAACACGGTTGTTGTTAGAAACGCCGGAATACGGGAATATGGAATCCCCTTCAAGGGAATAAAGACTCCGGTTTCTGTCACCTGGGAGGCCGGGATTAACCTAGGGTAATCTGCCACAATAGCGACCAAGGTGTTGTCCTTGCTTAGCTGATGAAACACCTCGTCGATAAGCTCCACCGATATGTCCGGATCCTCTTCAGAGTCCGGATCGAGGGATCAATCTGGGTCCTCGGGTTGTGGAGGACGGCTGCTTATATCTTTCACTTCCTGTCGCAGTTCCTGCATTGAAGTCGTCAGACCACATATCTGACCATGGAAGTATCAAATAAATGGGCAAGCGCAGTTGTTCACTTACCCAACTTGGAGGTTCATACATAGTGAACCCAGCCCGCGGGTTGACGCGGAGGAACTCCTCCTTCTCTCCCTTGTACAAGGAGGACAGGACCTTTATTAGGGAGGCAGCCGAGTCCGGCCCTTTACGGCCGTAATGCATGGCGTCATCCTCCCCGTTGAAATCCCACATAGGGCGGCCTCTGTATTGAAGCGTCTGCACCCTTTGCGTAATGCATGCGGCCATGACTCCAATCATGGTTAGTTCGGAATGAGCCAACAGTCTTATCCGGCCCATCAGGTAAAGGACGTCCCTGTCGTTTTCTCTCTGAGAGCTCCGTGGGCGCCAGCTCAAGCGTTTCTTCATGGGAGCACTGTTGAACTCAGGGAGACCGGCCCGGATAGGGTCCGGCAGTGGGATGTCGTCTATGTAAAAGCATTTCGAAGGCCAGTCCTCGGACGCCTTCTTCGGGGTTCCGGATAGATATCCGGTCCCGACGATGTGCCATACTTCAGCTCCGCCCACTTGGTATATAGACCCCTCTTGAGAACGGGGCACCAGGCAGAATATCTTCTTCCACAGCGCGAAATGAGCCTCGACGCCTAAAAATAGCTCGCAAAGGGCAACGAAGCCCGCAATGTGTAACACGGAGCCGGGCGTGAGATGATGCAGCTGGAGGCCATAGAACTCCAGAAGCCCGCGGAGAAATGGGTGGATTGGAAATCCCAGTCCCCTTATCAGATAGGGAACAAGGCACACCCGTTCTCTTTTAGAAGGATTGGGGGTGTTCTCCGCTTGATTTCCGCCGCGGTAGGTGGCGAGACCGGCTCGGACCGGGACCATGTATGCCTGAGGGAGGAATCCCTTGGCCTGAAGCGACACTAACTCGCTATGCGGAATGGTGCAACTCTCCCAACCCCCGGGCTTAGGACCGGAGGGGCGAGGGGAGGAGCTGTGACGGCTGGCCATGTTAGAATGGACCTTGGCTGGGAAAGCTCTGATGATAACTCGCGGAGAGGAGAAGATGCGGTTCGGATCTAAATCCACATCCCGTTAAATAGGCGGCTCATTTGTATGGCTAGGGGTGTGGATGTAAGACCGCCCCGGGCTTTTCGCATTCGTTCAACACGTGGAAGACAGCCATTATTGGGCACAGATGCCGAGGAGCGCTGTAAAACTCGAACGTTATTCGTACAGGTACATGGAATTCGGGAAAGAACCCGCCTTGCAATGCCGAAGACAATTTGCGCGCCGGACTCGTCGTCATTGAAGCCTGGTTCGGGGGCTACTGAGGGAGTCCTGGATTAGGGGGTGTTCGGATAGCCGGACTATACCTTCACCGGACTCCAGGACCATGAAGAAACAAGATTGAAGACTTCGTCCCGTGTCCGGAAGGAACTTTCCTTGGCGTGGGAGGCAAGCTAGGCGGTGCGGATACTCAAGATCTCCTACCATTGTAACCGACTCTGTGTAACCCTAACCCTATCCGGTGTCTATATAAACCGGAGGGTTGTAGTCCGTAGGACAGAACTATCATCATACACAATCACACCATAGTCTAGCTTCTAGGGTTTAGCCTCCTTGATCTCGTGGTAGATCCACTCTTGTACTACCCATATCATCAATATTAATCAAGCAGGAGTAGGGTTTTACCTCCATCGAGAGGGCCCGAACCTGGGTAAACATCGTGTCCTTTGTCTCCTGTTACCATCCGACCTTGACGCACAGTTCGGGACCCCCTACCCAAGATCTGCCGGTTTTGACACCGACAACGCTCCTCTCCACACAAGAAATCTGGCCAAGACAATAGCCAGGGACAAGCCAGTGAGTACTTTGAATGTACTCGCAAACATTAAGAACATAGCTATAATATAGCCAATGATAACCATGCTTTGAAGTATGCCCTGATCACTATGTCAGTCATGAAATAAGGTTCATGATGCACACCAGCAAATTATTCATATAAAACATGAATAAATAACCCGAGGATAGAAATAAAATGCACCGATTGGGTGTCTGAAGCGACGCCCCGAAAGGATGATAATATAAAGCATGCCTCAGTTGGGCATCTGAGCGACGTCACATGAAGGCCTTATAAAGTAAATAAGTAACAAACATGCCATAGTCGGGCGTCTCCGCGACACCACATAAAGGGCTTATAAGGTAAATGAATAGCAAGCATGCCACAGTCGGGCGTCTGAGCGACACCACATAAAGGGCTTATAAGATAAATGAATAACAAGCATGCCACAGTCGGCGTCTGAGCGACACCACATAAAGGGCTTATAAGGTAAATGAATAACAAGCATGCCACAGTCGGGCGTCTGAGCGACACCACATAAAGGGCTTATATGAGAATAATTCAAAGTGAGTATCCAGGAGGTAGAACCATCCCAGGGATACCCATTAATATAAATAATACAAATGGTTAGTCCATAATAATAATCATAATCATCATATGTCACAGGTCATAATCGATGTTCTTGATTTGTAGTTTTTCCTCCGAAGACCGACACTTGACCCATCTCAGACTGTAGTCCTTAACCATGGACACGGCTATTCGAATAGATATAATCTCTGCAGAGGGTGTACTCTTTACCCACGAGTAACGGATTTCTTTAGTCCATCGGGACTAATTCCGTCTATGACCTTTCATTCGAAAACACACCTGACCGCACACACCAGCCTAACTTACCGGTGTTTGGAATCACCCACGACAGCCGTCAAGCAAAACTCTAAGTGGGGAGGCTACAACCTCGCTTAGCATGGGATTAAACTTATATCGCGCTCTCTAAGGGGTGCCCCCCTCTCGGTCCCAACCGGAAACACCCATGCCCACGGACCAGGTGGCATGCCTACCAGATGCAGCCGGAATCTTCCACCATGGCCTCTCTGTACGGTGTGTGCTAGGACAGGGGTTGATGATTTACTGAACCGTACCCTACCTATGGCAGGGACAAGTGGTAGTACGAAACAAGTATGGGGGTTACCAGAACAAGACTTGATTTATGGTTGACTCAGGAGGCTTAATTATTTTCCTGCATGGTTAGTACAACAAATATATTTCAGCCAACAAACACAATCACCACTCATCATGCCTCATTATGCCGTACCGGACACAACCACCTCGACGAAGACCGGAGACAAACTCGTGTCTACCCAAGACAGAGGCTTTCCCGGCTTCCTCCAGGTAGGCATGAAAGGTATATGAGGGCGATTACTATCACAAGCATATCCGTTTCAGCAGCAAGAATTTTCATCATGCACTCATGCATATGATCATATCGTCAAAAATAACGAATGCTCCATGTCAAGTGGTGTTTTAACCGTTGTCAAACGACACACAACATATTATGCCAGGGTTCAGGATGCTTGCCTTCAAGTTGTGGAGAGGCAGGGTGCACTCAAAACTTTTGAAAGTTTTCTTATCTCTCCAAAAATCCTATTTAATAAAATTTGAAATTAACACATAGTTTAACAACAGCACAAAAAGTTGTTTGGAAAATTTTCAAATAAATATGAAAACAAACTAGACCAAATTTGAGGAACAACAAAAAAAGAATCAAGTCATTTGGTCTTATATTTAAGAAGGTATAGCCAGTCAAAGTTTAGTCAAATTCTGTTTTTAAATAAAAACCAGAAAAGAAAACGTTTCGGGGAGAAATACGTTTTCGAAGCAGAGGAGACGTACTTTGGGTCGTTTGCGCTTCCACTTAAAAACACGCGAGCTGGCTCGGGGTCACTGACAGTGGGTCCAGGGGGCCCACTGGTCAGGTTTGACCGGTCGCCCGCGCCTCCCTCCTCCTTTGTCCGAGCGGGGGCGGGGCTCCGGCGATCCCCGTCGGCGAACGGCAGCTTCCGCGGTGTTCTGAGGGCGGGGATGGATCCGCCAGCCCAGGGCGGTCCTCCCGGTGGTCGCTAGGTTGGTGGGGGTGGAGGGAGTCGCCGGCGGCGAGCTCCGCGGCGGGGGTTGCTTCGGGAGGGATTGGGGGTCTGCGCTACGGTGGTTTTTGATCGTGTTTGAGAGGCTAGGAAGCTCCACAAGGCTTAGGGGAAGAGGATGGTGGCGCTGGATGGACGGGAGGGGCTCTGGTTGTGACGAACTGAGCCGGAGCATGGCGGCGGCCGAACCGGCCGGAGTCGAGGAATTCGGCTTCCAACCGACGATTGTTGGCTGTGGGGGTGCTATAGGGGTGGCCTGAGGTCGCCTGAGTGCTCGGATGGGCTCGGGGGCCTCCTTTTATAGCGCAACGAGGTCGGTTCCGCGGCGGTGGATAAGAACGCCGGCGAACCGCCTCGCTGTAGCTAGCAGGGCGACGTGGAGCTGGCCGGCGCGCTCCGACGAACTTCACACTGCTCAAGCGGCGAGCTGGCGCGCGCGTGTGGCTTGGGCGGCACTGTCCAGGGCAAAGGTTGTCGGGGCGGCGGTGGCGGCTTGCGGTGGCGGCACTGTGGAGCGCCAGGAGGGGGCCAGGGCGGCCCTGCGGTGAGGGAGGGGTCGGGGTGCGTCGACTGGGAGAGGGGAGGGGCCAGAACGGGCGCGGGGGTGGCGGCAACGGGACGCGGAGGCTCGGTGCGTGCGCGTGCAAAACGTGCGCTCTGGGCGCACCCAGAGCGTGCACGCCAAGCGTTCGGTGAAATGCCAAGGCAGGCTAGGTGGCTTGGGTGGGGCTGGGGATTAGCAGGTCTAGGTTAGAGGCATTTAGGAGCTTAGTGGACATGCCAGTATGTCCAGAGGGGCAAGATCACAGTGCAAAACTAAAATCATGCCAAAGCTGTCCATGCACTCAAGGTGTTTGAAAGAATGCCAAGGGCATCTAGGCAACTCTTGGAGTGGCCAAAATCTCCAGATCGGGGTCTCTCTAGATGTAGGTGATGATGGGAAGGTCATTTGGGCAAAACCAGAAACTTGCTAGTGCAAGTTTTGCAAATCTTCAGTTTTGGACAGAAAGAAAAATTCCTCATTGCATGCACTTAAAATCCTCCAATGGCTCCACCCTCCTGGACTTAAGGGTTTTGTAGGGTGGTCTTTAAGTAGGAAAAAGCTCATGGGAAAAAGAGCAAGTTAAAATATGGTTGTAGTACAAATCACCAAGCTGGACCAGAATGAAAATGAGGTTGATTTACTCAAATATTTCAAAGAACATCAATGGATTTTTGCATAAACTTGAATTATATACTCTTATTAACATCCCATAATTTTGGTGAGAGCTTTAAAGAAATATTTAAATAGGTTGTAGTGCAAAATTGCCCACTGGACCAGATTTGAAAATTTGGTGTAGAGTTCAAAATCTCCAATGAATAGAAGATATTTTTGCATAAAAGTGATTTAAAAACATCACATGACATCTCCAAATTTTGGTGAAAATTTTGAATGCATTTATCAAATGGGACCCTAAAACCATGGGAAACCATTTTTAAAGAAATGAAGATTAGTAAAATAATCATATAATTTAATTCCACTGATAAAAAGAAAAGTTTTCTTGAGAGGGTAAAAAAACCCAAAAATATTTGGAAAGTTTTCACTTGGGGTAAAACTCCATAATAACCAAGAAAAGAATGGTCCTGAAATCAAAAGGAAATCCAGAAAATAAAAATTTTATTTCTTGGCAAAATTTTAATTAATAAAACAAGGTCAAAATTTTGGGGTGTCACAACACTACCCCCCCCCAAGAAAAATCTCGTCCTCGAGATTTGCTAAGGGCTTTAAAAAAATAATACACCCATAGTTGAAGCCAAGAGTTTACTCATAGCACAAACTTAGGGTACAATCATAAGCTGCAACATACAAATAAACATAGCTATGACGTTTACAATGAAAATGACAGATAGACTGGGTCCTGAGAAAACGTCTCTGGTACCGGGGCACACTCTTCTTCGATCGGGGGAAGCGGATTGACTAGTCGATGAACGCGTCTCTCTTGGTCGGGCCTTAGCGGTCTGCCGATGGCGATCTGAGGATTTAAATCAATGAGTCTCCGAAGATAACCCATTATTCGCTGGATCAGACGCTCTTGCGCGATGACATACTGGGCAAGGTTGGCCAGTACTGGGTTTCTCTCAATTCGTCCACCGGGAAAGGAGGTTACTTCTCCGGGTGCTGCACAGCCCAGGAAATAATAATACCCTTGTTCGCTGGCGTGGGGTACCGCGAATCGAAGGCGGGCAAGTGCTTCGTACGCATCAGCTTCTATGGCCATATGCGGAGTCGGCATAGCTTTTCCCACGTAGGAGACCTCCGTTGGGTCTTGGTTTGGGTTTGAGGGAGGGATGTGCACTACTGCCCAATACTTTGAGGTGGAAGGGGTGATCCTTGATTTGAGCAACTCGTACTGGGGTGGATGGGTAGCACTCATGGTACTGCAGGTAAAGTCCCACAATATTTTAACAAAACTACCGGGGGTGGCATCTGGAGTTCTCAGATAAATACTAGTGCTTGGCATGGCAAGGAAATGGCTGCGAGGGTTGTGCACAAGGAGAGGGATACTTGGCAAGGTCACGAAGTGGCCTTATATAGTATCTGGGCTGGGTCATTTGCCACGGTGAGGGGCAACTAGCCTGTCGGTTCTGCCCTTGTGGGGTTGGGGTCAATGCCACAGATACACACATCTCATAGAAGTGACGTGTTACTGTGGGTGTCGTCGGGGTGGTTTTTGGTAGCTACACCCGGAATTTTAAAAAAATGCAATCGTACGCCCACATACCTATGCATGACTATTATTTAATATAGGGGCGCACAAGCAGACAACATTCAAAAATGGCGATACAAGCTTACACCATTACAGAGCGTGGCCGTACTAAGACTCGGTACTACTCGAGTGACCTAGTCTACCTCGTTCATATCTAAGCGGGCGTGCCTTGTGGACGCCGAGGCTTCTCCACGGGTTTCACCATCGGGGTTAGCTGGAGGGGGTTGAGGGACTGCGGGGTCGGGGTGGCAATGATGACCATCGCGGGGATTGTTGGCCACAATCCCGTTGGAGCGTGTTCCCAAAAGACGATGAAGCACTTCTGGGGACACCAAAGTACCTTGGTTGATGATTGGGGCTGACCTCGAGGTCTCGATTGGTCGTCCGAACAGCACGACTGGGCTGTCGGCGTCGGGCTCATCTTCTCTTCTTGCCAGGGCTCGGCGGATCAGTTCTCCACGAGCTGCGATCAGATCAAGGGTGATTTGATCGAACAGTTCCTCTAGTGCACTTACATAGCCCACCAGATGCAATAATGCAGGATCCGTCTTGTGGTCTCCGTTGGTAACCTGGGGTGGCCTACCATACCCGTCACGGTTGGGGTAGTAGTAGAATGAGCGACAGTTAACTCTGGGCGACAAGTGCCGGAGTTGAACTATGGCCTCTCGAGCAGCTAGCTGGATGGCTTGTGGCTCAAAGGAAGTTGTCCTTCCTGTGAACCTGTAGGGGTGTTCTGGCGATAGACCCCTACCATAGACGTGCACAGTGGCCCAGAATTGACGGCTCTCACCGCTCATGGATCCTTGGTACACAACATATTCTGGAGGATCTTCTAACGCGAAGGCACGACGGGTGAGGTTTGCTAGCACGGTCACAAAACCTCCAAGGTTGGTCGATGTGGTCTCATTGTGAACAATGGGGCCAAGCATTTTAGCTCGGTTTGGGCAGAGGCTTTGCTGTGCTGGGTTGAGGTTTGTGTGCCCCTTTTATAGAAAAAGTGGACGGAGTCTTCCTTCGCACGCTTGCGAATGAGACAATCTAGGTGTCGGTCACTGGCACGTGATCGACAGGCTAGGCTGATAGGTTGCGCACCGACTGCCAAAAGGTGTCGGGTCTCTGTGTGGCTATCTTACACGAGAAGCTTGGCCGGGGTTAGGATAAGGTCTGGTGGGTTGGTTTACCTAGGTTTTTCGACCTGGCTAAGATAGGATTAGCCAATGGTCAGGCTGGCTCTGATACCAAGTTTGTTGGGACCGGATTTTCGGGATATAATTTCCCAGAAAATGGCCCTTGTGCTCACCAGCCCCAGGATTACTGTTAGCTGATGAGGCACCGACTTGATACAAAAACTCCAAGAAAAATACAAGATATGTAGTACAAGACCATTCTGGCCTATGAGTACAACAAATGGTTTCTAGTGGTTGATGGTTGCTACCTCTTGAGCTTGCGTTGGTTTTACCCGAAGAGGAAAGGATGATGCAACAGAGTAGCTTAAGTATTTCCCTCAGTTTTTGAGAACCAAGGTATCAATCCAGTAGGAGGCCACGCGCAAGTCCCTCGTACCTACACAACACAGAGAGCTCAATGCAACCAACACGATTAGGGGTTGTCAATCCCTTCACGGTCACTTACGAAAGTGAGATCCGATAGATAATATTTTTGGTATTTTTGGTATAGAGATGCAAAGTGAAAAGTAAAAGACAAAGTAAAAACAAAGCAAGATTAAAGTGATGGAGATTTATATGATGAGATTAGACCCGGGGGCCATAGGTTTCACTAGTGGCTTCTCTCAAAAGCATAAGTATTCTATGGTGGGTGAACAAATTACTGTTGAGCAATTGACAGAATTGAGCATAGTTATGGGAATATCTAGGTGAGGGAGTCCTGGATTAGGGGGTGTTCGGATAGCCGAACTATACCTTCAGCCGGACTCCAGGACTATGAAGATACAAAGTTGAAGACTTCGTCCCGTGTCCGGAAGGATCTTTCATGGCATGGAAGGCAAGCTAGGTGTGCGGATATTCAAGATCTCCTACCATTGTAACCGACTCTGTGTAACCCTAACCCTATCCGGTGTCTATATAAACCAGAGGGTTTTAGTCCGTAGGACAACCATCATCATACACAATCATACCGTAGGCTAGCTTCTAGGGTTTAGCCTCCTTGATCTCGTGGTAGATCCACTCTTGTACTACCCATATCATCAATATTAATCTAGCAGGAGTAGGGTTTTACCTCCATCGAGAGGGCCTGAACCTGGGTAAAATAAAGTGTCCCTTGTCTCCTGTTACCATTCGACCTTGACGCACAGTTCGGGACCCCCTACCCGAGATCCGCCGGTTTTGACACCGACATTGGTGCTTTCATTGAGAGTTCCTCTGTGTCGTCGCTTTTAGGCCCGATGGCTCCTTTGATCATCAACAACGATGAGGTCCAGGGTGAGACTTTCCTCCCTGGACAAATCTTCGTCTTCAGCGGCTTCGCTCTGCGGGCCAATTCGCTTGGTCATCTGGAGCAGATCGAAAGCTACGCCCCTGGCCATCAAGTCAGGTTTGGAAGCTTAAACTACAAGGCCGATATCCGTGGAGACTTGATCTTCGACGGGTTTGAGCCACAGCCAAGCGTGCCGCGCTATTCCGAGGGGCATGATATAGCTCTGCCTCCGAATAGCATCCTGGGGGCCGCACACGCTCCGGCCCCGATCTTTGACTCGGAGCCCGCTGCGTTCTCTGAGGATGAACGGTTGGACGTCACCTCGGGGGCTGCGATCTCAAAGGCGATCGAGCCGAACGCCATCCCCGTACTCCGCACGGCCCAGGACTCCAAGGAGCCGGACTCTTCTCCGAACTCCGAGCCTTCCGCGCCCTCGCCGATCGAATCTGATTGGGCGCCCGTAATGGAGTTCACCGCCGCGGACATCTTTCAGTGCTCACCTTTCAGTGATATCCTGAATTCCCTCAAGTCTCTCTCTTTATCAGGAGAGCCCAGGCCGGACTATGGTCTACGAGGTTGGGATTCGGGCGACGACGAAATTCAAAGCCCACCCACCACCCACTTAATAGCCACTATCGACGATTTAACCGACATGCTTGACTTCGGCTCCGAAGACTTCGACGGTATGGACGATGAAGGAGGAGACGAACAAGAACCAGCACCTGTAGGGTGCTGGAACGCCACCTCGTCATATGACATATACATGATGGATGCTCCAAAGGATGCGGATGGCGATGGAACAACGGAAGACAACAACTCGAAAAAACCGCAAAAACGACGGCGCCAACGGCGCCGCTCTAAATCCCGCCACAGCAGAAACGGTGATTCCGGCACGGGAGATAATGCTACCCCGGACAGCGCCGAAGAACACCAGAACCAGCAAGATTCGGTGCAGGAAGATGACAAAGCCAACCCTCAGGAGAGAGCGGCAGAGCAAGAGGTTGAGGATGATAACTACATGCCTCCCTCCAAAGACGAGGCAAGCCTCGACGACGACGAATTCGTCGTACCATCAGACCCTGCCGAACAAGAGCATTTTCAACGCAGGCTTCTAGCAACGGCCAACAGCCTAAAGAAAAAGCAGCAACAGCTTAGAGCTGATGAAGATGTGCTAGCTGATAGATGGACGGAAGTCCTTGCGGCCGAAGAGTATGAACTCGTGCGCCCCTCCAAAAATTATCCTAAGCGCAGGCCGCTACCCTAATAAGAGGGGGAAGCATATGACATGGCAGACCGGCCACCCCGTGGCCGCGACAGAGAGGCCTGTCGAGCCCCTCAGCAAGCCATGCCCCGGTGCCGCTCGAATAAGGCACGGGAAAACGAGCCAGACCTGCGAGACGTACTAGAGGATAAAGCAAAACAAACAAGGTCGATCTATGGATCCCGCGGACGCCCGACGACACGTGATGATCGTCACTCCAGACACAATAAATCCGGCCGGGCCGAACACAGTAGGCACAACTCTTCCGAACTGCGTCGCGACATAGCCCAGTACAGGGGCGCCGCACACCCACTATGCTTCATAGACGAAGTAATGGATCATAAAATCGCAGAGGGTTTTAAACCCGTCGATATCGAGTCGTATGATGGTACGACAGATCTGGCAGTATGTATTGAGGATTGTCTCCTTCACATCCACATGGCACGTGGCGATGATCTGCACGCCATCAAATACCTACCCCTCAAGCTTAAAGGACCAGCCCGGCACTGGCTTAACAGCCTACCAGCGGACTCAATCGGTTCTTGGGAGGACCTGGAAGCCGCATCCTCAACAACTTTCAGGGGACCTATGTGCAGCCACCGGATGCCGACGACCTAAGCCACATAATTCAGCAGCCAGAAGAATCGGCCAGGCAATTCTAGACACGGTTCCTAACAAAGAAAAATCGGATAGTCGATTGTCCGGACGCAGAGGCCCTAGCAGCCTTCAAACATAACATCCGTGACGAGTGGCTTGCCCGGCACCTGGGACAGGATAAGCCAAAAACCATGGCAGCCCTCACCACACTCATGACCCGCTTTTGCACGGGCGAAGATAGCTGGCTGGCTCGCAGCAACAACTTATCGAAGAAGCCTGGTAATTCGGACACCAAGGACAAAAGTGGCAGGTCACGTCGAAATAATCAAAAGCGCCGCGTTAGCAGCGACAACAATGAGGATACGGCAGTCAATGCCGGATTCAGAGGCTATAAATCTGGTCAGCGGAAAAAGCCATTTAAGAAGAATACCCAGGGCCCGTCCAGTTTGGACCTGATACTCGATCGCTCGTGCCAGATTCACGGCACCCCCGAAAGGCCAGCCAATCACACCAACAGGGATTGTTGGGTGTTCAAGCAGGCAGGCAAGTTAAGAGCCGAACACAAGGACAAGGGGCTGAACAGCGACGACGAGGAGGAGCCCAGGCCGCCGAACAACAATGGACAGAAAGGGTTTCCCCCACAAGTGCGGACGGTGAACATGATATATGCGACCCACATTCCCAAGCGGGAGAGGAAGCGTGCGCTATGGGACGTATACGCGATGGAGCCAGTCGCCCCAAAGTTCAACCCATGGTCCTCCTGCCCGATCACTTTCGATCGAAGGGACCACCCCACTAGCATCCGTCACGGCGGTTTTGCCGCAGTGGTCCTCGACCCAATCGTGGACGGATTTCATCTCACAGAGTCCTCATGGACGGTGGCAGTAGCCTGAACCTGCTTTATCAGGATACAGTGCGCAAAATGGGCATAGATCCATCAAGGATCAAGCCCACAAGGATGACCTTTAAAGGCGTCATACCAGGTGTAGAGGCCAATTGCACAAGCTCGATAACACTTGATGTGGTCTTCGGATCTCCGGATAACTTCTGAAGCGAAGAGTTAATCTTCGATATAGTGCCGTTCCGCAGTGGCTATCATGCCCTGCTCGGACGAACCGCATTCGCTAAATTCAATGCGGTGCCGCACTACGCATATCTCAAGCTCAAGATGCCAGGCCCTCGAGGAGTAATTACGGTCAGCGGAAACACAGAACGCTCCATCCATACGGAAGAGCACACGGCGGCCCTCGCAGCGGAAGTACAAAGCAACCTTTCAAGGCAACTCTCCAGTCCGGCCGTTAAAAGACCGGACAATGCAAAGCACGCCCGAAGTAACCTGCAACAAGACCACCTGGCACGATCAGAGCAAGCGTAGCAATACGGCCCCGACCCCAGCCATCGCAACATAGCGGAGCAAGTACCTCGAGTACACAATTACGCCCTTAAAATTCCATGGGCACAGGGGGAGGGGCACATTAACGGCAGGCCTACAACACGGCATCAAACGTACTAGGGGCTGCCGGATTTTTTCTTTTTTACTTTTCAGGACTCCATACTCTGGATAACTGTTCGGCAGCGTGGCCGCACAGACGATGCAAGATCCAGGAAAGCAGACAAAGCTATGCCGCATTTCGGAATTCTCAGGTGGTCTCTATTTCGAGCGATATATCTGTTTCTAAATTCCGCGGCCTGTGCCTGGTCAGGACATGTTAAATAGTCTAATATCTTTTTTGCTTATCGCACTACTTGTATCGTTCGGCCTTGATAAATAGCCTCTTTATAAAACAATGCATAGCTTTTTGTCTATTTTTTGCATTGTCCCCTTTGAATATATGTGTTTATTACATAACATGATCGCACCCGTACACCATGGTACGGCAAACCACGCCAGGGGCTTCATTACCCTTTTATCTGGTGTGAGAAGTCCGCACACTTTCACAAAGTGCGGCACCCCGAACTTATAGCACTATATGCATCGGCTCCGAGTCATGATTTTGGTCACATGTTGGGTTTGCTCGGCTCCTATGTTTTGGTACCTTATGTTCCGCTCTATCGGCTAAGGTAGCACTAGGAGAACCACTGCGATTGTGCCCCAGATCAGGTGGGTTGAGCACCTCAGTGGAGAAAGCTAAAACAAACTGTCATAATAAGGCGTGAGACCGGTCGCTGTTCGAGAGGTTTTTCGAGTCCTTAAAGGCTTATGCCGCTTCGAGCGAGGAGCTGGCTATGTCTGACCAAAGGCGTGGATAGCGCCCCGAATTCGGCCTTCCGAACTAGGGGCTTCGCCGAAATTTAAAATTATAACGTTCTATGGCTAAGTGAGAGTGTTCAAGCATTATAGTCCAGTTGCCTGGTTCGTTGTGATGAGCGCCTCCCTCGAAGGACCCAACTATGGGAACAAGAGCCCTCAGGTTTATCCCGAACACCCCAGCACTAGTGGCATGGGGGCAGAAGCCGACGACTGGCCATCTCTCAATTTTTGATAAACGGCCGCACAGAAAATAATATTTTAAATTCAATAAGCATTGCTTTGCGCATATGAACAAGTTTTCAGCGCACAGGATACAAACGAGCGAGTTCATTCAAATATTACATCTTTAGTACATTCATCCGCGACAAGGCGGGCTCCGGCAAGAACTTCCTTGTAGTAGTTCTCGGGCTTGCGATGCTCCTTCCCCTGCGGCGGCCCGTCCTTCACCAGCTTCTCTCCGTCCAGCTTACCCCAGTGTACCCTTACACGGGCAAGGGCCCTCCGGGCACCTTCAATGCAGACAGAGCGCTTGATGACCTCAAGCCGTGGACAGGCCTCCACCAGCCGCCGCACCAACCCGAAATAGCTCCCAGGCAGGGCCTCTCCAGGCCACAGCCGAACTAGTAAGCCCTTCATGGCCTGTTCGGCTGCCTTGTGCAGCTCGACCAGCTGTTTCAGCTGATCGCTTAAGGGCACAGGGTGTCCGGCCTCAGAATACTGAGACCAGAACACACTCTCTGTCGAGCTGTCCTCTTTAGCTCGGTAGAACGCGGCGGCGGCGGATACGCTGCGGGGAAGATCGGCGAACGCCCCTGGAGAACTCCGGATTCGGGTAAGTAATAGATAGTTTACTTTTATATTCCTACTTTGCATTGAGAATGCCTTACCCGTTGCTATCTTTTTCACCTCCTCAAACTCTTGGAGGGCCTTTTGGGCTTAGGCCTTGGCACTCTTGGCGGTCTCGATGGCCGACGCGAGCTCGGATGCTTGCGTTTTTGACTCAAGCTCCAAACCCTCATGTTTTTTCATGAGAGCTTGCAGCTCTTGCTGCACCTCGTCGACCTGAACCCCAAGCCTTTCTCGCTCGGCACGCTCCTTGGCCGTTTTTTTTCTGGCCCCTGCCAGCGCCTGCTTCAGGGTTGCTACCTCGGTTGCGGCCCCTACAATAAGCAGTACAATCCTGATATTTCTTTCTGCAATCAAGCCTCTCTATAGGCACCTTTTTTCTTTTTTAGGTATTTCTTACCTTCCTTCTCCTTGAGCTGCCGTTTGGCAAGGCCGAGCTCTTGCTCGGTCCGCCCGAGGTCCTTTTTAAGGACATCCACCTGCGCAGTCAGTGCGGCGGTGGACAGCAGTGAAGCCTGCATACGCATATTTGACCTTTTTGTTAGACTCCTGTGAAAATTACTAGATCCTCTATCCGGCTTTTCTTTCCGAACACCGAACAGAGCATCAGGGGCTACTGTCTATGCGGTAAATAATTTGACATATTTTTACTTACCTCGAAGCCTGTTAGAAGGCTAGCGCAGGCTTCATTCAGTCCGCTCTTGGCGGACTGAATCCTTTGGATCACCGTACTCATAACAGTACGGTGCTCCTCATCGATGGCGGCGCCCTTAAGCACCTCCAGCAGATTGTCTGGCGCCTCCGGTTGGACGGAGGCCGCCGGCTCAGATGGCTTACTCCTCTTGGAAGGAGTTCACCCACCGCGGACCGGGACTGTCAAGTCCGGCGCGGTGTCCGGCACAAAGCCGGACTTGGAGCCCTGGGGGGTTTCATCCCCTTTACTCCTGGGCTCCGGAGGATTGCCTTGTGGCTCCTCCAGGACCATCTCCTCCTGCCCCGAAGCTTGGCGGGGCGCCACTTCGGCGTCGTCCGCCCCGCGGGGGGAGACCGCGGGCGGAACGGAGTTCACGTCTGACGAATCCAGGGAGCCGCTCGACGAGTCGTCGAGTTCGGCCCGTGGCGGGCTGCATAAAATACGTGCGGTATCAGGGAAAGCCGCACAGTAAAAGGATATCATGAATCACCCTGGTATATAAATACTTACGATTTCGCCGGACGCTTGGTTCTATCCGGCCACTCCTCTCCACCCTCTTCGGCGTCGTGAGAGTAGTCCGGCGGAGGGGTCTTCCTTTTCCTTGACCCCTCGGCCTCCCCCGTTGGGGCGGCCTTCTTCTTCTTTGCTCCCCTCGCTGGAGGGGGAGAGGTTCCTTGTTCCTCCTCCTCGTTTTCATGAGAGGAGGGCGTTGCGGACTCGTCAGATGACGAGTCCGACACCACCATGTTGCGGGAACTTTTTCGAGTCCCGGTGGTTTTCTTCTTCTTGGCCTTCCTCTCCGGCACCACGTAAGGTGCCAGAGCCATCAGCTTCACCAAGAGAGCTGGGGCCGGGTCTTCGGGCAGAGGAGCCGGACAGTTAATTGGTCCGGATACCTCCTGCCAAGCCTATCAAAGGTAAAGGGAATTTAGATCCCGCATAGAGTTAATCTATGTAGAAGAGCTTAACGAACCTGTCAAAGGTATAGATAGCTTACCTCGCTAGCGTTGCGCTGCGAGCTGTATCCGCGATCCTCGGAGGCGGATGTGGAGGACTCAGCGCCTTTGGTCAGCACCTTCCAGACGTCTTCATACGTCGTGTCGAATAGCCTACTGAGGGTTTGGTGCTGCGCCGGGTCGAATTCCCACAAAGTAAAATCTCGTTCTTGGCACGGGAGGATCAGGCGAACGAGCATGACCTGGACTATATTGGCAAGACGGATTGGCTTGTCCACCAGGGACTGGATGCATGTTTGCAACCCAGTCACTTCCTCCTCGTTGCCCCACGACAGGCCTGTCTCTTTCCAGGACATGAGCCGCATGGGGGGTCCGGATCTGAACTCGGGGGCCGCGACCCATTTCGGATCGCGGGGCTCGGTGATGTAAAACCACCCAGCCTGCCACCCCTTTAGGGACTCCACGAGGGAGCCATCGAACCAGAGGACGTTGGCTATCTTGCCAACCATAGCGCCTCCGCACTCCGCCTGGGTGCCGGACACCACCTTGGGCTTGACGTTGAAGGTCTTGAGCCAGAGGCCGAAGTGGGGGCGGACGCGGAGAAAGGCCTCACACACGACGATAAACGCCGAGATGTTGAGAACGAAGTTCGGGGCCAGATCATGGAAATCCAGGCCGTAGTAGAACATGAGCCCCCGGACAAATGGGTGAAGTGGAAAGCCCAGTCCGCGGAGGAAGTGGGGAAGAAAAACTACCCTCTCATGGGGCCTTGGGGTAGGAAGAAGCTGCCCCTTGTCAGGAAGCCGATGCGGGATGTCCTTGGACAAGTATCCGGCTTTCCTTAGCCTTTTTACTTGAGCCCGTAATGGAGGAGACCATCCACTTGCCTCCCGCTTCGGACATTGTTGGAGAAGGTTGAGGAAGGAAGAGCGGACTTGGGCGCTGGAGCTTGAGTGCGCGAGAGATGGATTGGCAAAGGAGGAAGAAGGCGTAGGTTGAAAAGGTGAATCCTTATCCCTTTATATAAGCAGGTACGGTTAGGCGTCCTCACCTACCTAATAAAACTCACTTGCCTCCCAAACGCCGCGGTAAATGGCGTGGTAGGGTTACCCACGTCCGTATTAATGAGAATCCCGTTAAAGGGGGCACACGATCTCTGCTTTGACAAGACGTGCCAAGGAAACCACCTCGCTAAACGAGCTGAGGTGGAACAATGAAAACAATTTATGTAGAAGGCTTGGCCGCAGTGTTATGACGCACTGCGGGATACGTCAGCAGATTTGATTTGTGTTAATATTATTCTCTGTATAGCAATATGTGGAAACTTATTTTGCAGAACCGGACACTATTTTGTGGTGTTTATAATCTTCTTGAAGAACTTGGAGGAGGAACCCGCCTTGCAATGCCGAAGACAATCTGCGCGCCGGACTCGTCGTCATTGAAGCCTGGTTCAGGGGCTACTGAGGGAGTCCTGGATTAGGGGGTGTTCGGATAGCCGAACTATACCTTCAGCCAGACTCCAGGACTATGAAGATACAAAGTTGAAGACTTCGTCCCGTGTCCGGAAGGATCTTTTCTTGGCGTGGAAGGCAAGCTAGGTGTGCGGATATTCAAGATCTCCTACCATTGTAACCGACTCTGTGTAACCCTAACCCTATCCGGTGTCTATATAAACCGGAGGGTTGTAGTCCGTAGGACAACCATCATCATACACAATCATACCTTAGGCTAGCTTCTAGGGTTTAGCCTCCTTGATCTCGTGGTAGATCCACTCTTGTACTACCCATATCATCAATATTAATCTAGCAGGAGTAGGGTTTTACCTCCATCGAGAGGGCCCGAACCTGGGTAAAATAAAGTGTCCCTTGTCTCCTGTTACCATCCGACCTTGACACACAGTTCGGGACCCCCTACCCGAGATCCGCCGGTTTTGACACCAACACTAGGCATGATCATGTATATAGGCATCATGTCCGTGACAAGTAGATCGAAACGATTCTGCATCTACTACTATTAATCCACTCATCGACCGCTATCCAGCATGCATCTAGAGTATTAAGTTAAAACAGAGTAACGCTTTAAGCAAGATGACATGATGTAGAGAGATAAATTCATGCAATATGAAATAAACCCCATCTTGTTATCCTAGATAGCAACGATACAATACGTGTCTTGCTGCCCCTTCTGTCACTAAGAACACCGCAAGATCGAACCCAAAGCTAAGCACTTCTCCCATGGCAAGAACTACCAATCTAGTTGGCCAAACCAAACGGATAATTCGAAGAGACTTGCAAAGATAACCAATCATGCATAAAAGAATTCAGAGAAGATTCAAATATTGTTCATATATATACTTGATCATAAACCCACAATTCATCGGTCTCAACAAACACACCACAAAAAGAAGAAGATTACATCGAATAGATCTCCACAAGAGAGGGGGAGAACATTGTATTGAGATCCAAAAAGAGAGAAGATGCCATCTAGCTAATAACTATGGACCCAAAGGTCTGAGGTAAACTACTCACACTTCATCGGAGAGGCTATGATGATGTAGAAGCCCTCCGTGATGACGGCCCTCTCCGGCGGAGCTCCGGAACAGGCCCCAAGATGGGATCTCGTGGATACAGAAAGTTGCGGCGGTGGAATTAGGTTTTTGGCTCCGTATCTGTTCGTTTGGGGGTACGTGGGTATATATAGGAGGAAGAAGTACGTCGATGGAGCTTCGGTGGGCCCACGAGGGTGGGGGCGCGCCTGGGGGTGTAGGGCGCGCCCCCTACCTCATGCCCTCCTCGGAGCTTTCTTGACGTAGGGTCCAAGTCTCCTGTGTCTTATTCGGGAAGAAAATCACGTTCCAGAAAGGATTTTTCTGTTTGGACTCCGTTTGATATTCCGTTTCTTCGAAACACTAAAATAGGCAAAAAAACAGCAATTCTGGGCTGGGCCTCCGGTTAATAGGTTAGTCCCAAAAATAATATAAAAGTGGAAAATAAAGCCTAATATAGTCCAAAACAACAGATAATATAGCATGGAGCAATAAAAAATTATAGATACGTTGGAGATGTATCAGGCATCCCCAAGCTTAATTCCTGCTCGTCCTCGAGTAGATAAATGATAAAAAGAGAATTTTTGATGCGGAGTGCTACTTGGCATAATTTCAATGCAAATTTTCTTAATTGTGGTATGGATATTCAGATTAGAAAGATTCAAGACAAAAGTTCATATTGACATAAAGAATAATAACACTTCAAGCATACTAATAAAGCAATTATGTCTTCTCAAAATAACATGGCCAAAGAAAGTTATCCCTACAAAATCATATAGTCTGGCTATGCTCTATCTTCACCACACAAATTATCTAAATCATGCACAACCCCGATGACAAGCCAAGCAATTGTTTCATACTCTAACTTTTTCAATCTTCACGCAATACATGAGCGTGAGCCATGGATATAGCACTATTGGAATAGAAGGGTGGTTGTGGAGAAGACCAAAAAGAGGGTAAGATAGTCTCACATCAACTAGGCGTATCAACAGGCTATGGAGATGCCCATCAATAGATATCAATGTGAGTGAGTAGGGATTGCCATGCAATGGATGCACTAGAGCTATAAGTATATGAAAGCTCATCAAAAGAAACTAAGTGGGTGTGCATCCAACTCGCTTGCTCACGAAGACCTAGGGAAATTTGAGGAAGCCCATCATTGGAATATACAAGCCAAGTTCTATAATGAAAAATTCCCACTAGTATATGAAAGTGATATAACGAGAGACTCTCTATCATGAAGATCATGGTGCTACTTTGAAGCACAAGTGTGGTAAAAGGATAGTAACATTGTCCCTTCTCTCTTTTTCTCTCATTTTTTATTTGGGCCTTTTCTCTTTTTTTATGGCCTATTTTTTTTTCGTCCGGAGTCTCATCCCGACTTATGGGGGAGTCATAGTCTCCATCATTCTTTCCTCACTTTGGACAATGCTCTAAAAATTGATGATCATCACACTTTTATTTCTCTTACAACTCAACAATTACAACTCGATACTTAGAACAAATATGACTCTATATGAATTCCTCCGGCGGTGTACCGGGATATGCAATGAATCAAGAGTGAAATGTATGAAAGAATTATGAACGATGGCTTGCCAAAAATACGATGTCAACTACATGATCATGCTAGCAATATGACATTAATGGAGCGTGTCATAATAAATGGAACGGTGGAAAGTTGCATGGCAATATATCTTGGAATGGCTATGGAAATGCCATGATAGGTAGGTATGGTGGATGTTTTGAGGAAGGTATATGGTGGGTGTATGATACCAGCGAAAGGTGCGCGGTATTAGAGAGGCTAGCAATGGTGTAAGGATGGGAAAAAGTGCATATAATCCATGGACTCAATATTAGTCATAAAGAACTCATATACTTATTGCAAAAATCTAGAAGTTATCAAAGCAAAGTATTACGCGCATGCTCCTAGGGGGATAGATTGGTAGGAAAAGACCATTGCTCGTCCCCGACCGCCACTCATAAGGAAGACAATAAATAAATAAATTATGCTCTGACTTCATCACATAACGGTTCACCATACGTGCATGCTACGGGAATCACAAACTTCAACACAAGTATTCTTTAAATTCACAACTACTCAACTAGCATGAATCTAATATTATTACCTCCATATCTCAAAACAATTATCATGCTTCAATCTTCTCTTAGTATTCAACGCACTCAAAAGAAAATTTCACATATCTTGAACACCAAGCATATTATTATCAGGCAGATTACCATGCTATTAAGACTCTCAAAATAATTTAAGTGAAGCATGAGAGATCATTAGTTTCTTTAATACAAACCACCACCATGCTCTAAAAGATCTAAGTGAAGCACATAGAGCAAAATTATAATGCTCAAAAGATATAAGTGAAGCGCATAGAGCAAAACTACATAGCTCAAAAGACATAAGTGAAGCACATAGAGTATTCTATCAAATTCCAATTCATGTATGGCTCTCTCAAAAGGTGTGTACAGCAAGGATGATTGTGGCACACTAACAAAAAAAGACACAAA
Organism: Aegilops umbellulata; assembly: GCA_032464435.1. Taxonomy (NCBI): domain Eukaryota; kingdom Viridiplantae; phylum Streptophyta; class Magnoliopsida; order Poales; family Poaceae; genus Aegilops; species Aegilops umbellulata. Next base: position 445,664,654 of record CP136058.1, read on the forward strand.
TAATACAAGATGCTCCAAGCAAAACACATATCATGTTGGTGAATAAAAATATAGCTCTAAGTAAATTACCGATGGAAGTGGACGAAAGAGGGGATGCCTTCCGGGGCATCCCCAAGCTTTGACTTTTTGGTGTCCTTGGATTATATTGGGGGTGCCATGGGCATCCCCAAGCTTAGGCTCTTGCCACTCCTTGTTACATAATCCATCAAAAGAATTCACCCAAAATTTGAAAACTTCACAACACAAAACTCAACAGAAATCTCGTGAGCTCCGTTAGAGAAAGAAAACAAAAGACTAGTTCAAAGAACTGTAATGAACTCATTCTTTATTTATATTGGTATTAAACCTACTGTATTCCAACTTCTCTATGGATTATAACATATTTTACTAACCATAGATTCATCAAAATAAGCAAACAACACACGAAAAACAGAATCTATCAAAAACAGAACAGTCTGTAGTAATCTGTAACTAACACAAAGTTATGGAACTCCAAAAAATCTACTAAACTTAGAAGACCTAGAAAATTTGTTTATTGATCATAAGAAATTGGAATCAGTATTTTATCACGTTCTGATGATTTTTAATAATTCGGGCACTGAACGCAAAGTTTCTGGAAATTACAGCAAGATCAAATAACTATCATCCAAGAAGATCCAATAGGTCTAGCTTGGCACAAACACTAATTAAAACTCAAAACCACATCCGAACAGAAGGTAGATGGGTTATTTATTCCCTAACAGAAGAAAAACACACAATAAACTAAAAATAAAATTGGGTTGCCTCCCAACAAGCGCTATCGTTTAACGCCCCTAGCTAGGCATAAAAGCGAGGATAGATCTAGGTATTGCCATCTTTGGAAGGCAATCCGTAAGTGGCTCTAATAATGGTTTCATATGGCAATTTTATTTTCTTTCTTGGAAAGTGTTCCATGCCCTTTTTTAATGGAAATTGGAATCTAATATTCCCTTCCTTCATATCAATAATCGCACCAACCGTTCTAAGGAAAGGTCTACCAAGAATAATAGGGCAAGAATGATTGCAATCTATATCAAGAACAATGAAATCTACGGGCACATAATTCCTATTTGCAACAATAAGAACATCATTAATCCTTCCCATAGGTTTCTTAATAGTAGAATCCGCAAGATGCAAGTTTAGAGAGCAATCATCAAATTTGCGGAAATCTAGCAAATCACACAAAGTTTTGGGGATGGTGGAGACACTAGCACCCAAATCACACAAAGCATAAAACTCATGATCTTTAATTTCAATTTTAATAGTTGGTTCCCACTCATCATAGAGTTTTCTAGGGATAGAAACTTTCACCTCAAGTTTCTCTTCATAAGATTGCATCAAGGCACCAACAATATGTTCGGTGAAGGCTTTCTTTTGACTATAAGCATGTGGAGAATTTAGCACGGATTGCATTAAGGAAATACAATCAATCAAAGAACAACTTTCATAATTAAATTCCTTGAAATCCAATATAGTGGGTTTAGCAACATCTAGATTTTCATTTCTTTCAATCCCACTTTCATCAATTTCATCATAAAGATCTAAATACTCCGAATTTTTAGAACGCCTTCTAGGTAAAGGAAGATCATATTCAGTTTCATCAAGATTCATATTGCAAAACAAATATTTGATAGGGGGCACATCAATAACTTTTAGATCTTCATCTTGATTTTCATAGGAATTGGAAGAACACGCTTTAATAAAGGCATCTTTGGAAGCACGCATCCTAGCGATTCTTTCCTTGCACTCATCAATGGAAATTCTCATGGCTTTGAGAGACTCATTGATATCATGCTTAGGAGGAATAGATCTAAGCTTTAAAGAATCAACCTCAAGAGAAATTCTATCAACGTTCCTAGCCAAATCATCAACTTCAAGCAATTTCTCTTCAAGCAAAGCATTAAAATTCTTTTGTGAATTCATAAACTCTTTAACACTATTCTCAAATTCAGAGGGCATCTTATTATAATTTCCATAAGAGTTGTTGTAAGAATTTCCATAATTATTAGAAGGATTACTAGGATATGGCCTAGGATTAAAATTCCCTCTATAAGCGTTGTTACCAAAATTATTCCTACCAACAAAATTCACATCCATAGATTCATTGTTATTCTCAATCAAAGTGGACAAAGGCATATCATTAGGATCAGAAGAAACGCTCTTAGTAGCAAATAATTTCATAAGTTCATCCATCTTTCCACTCAAAACATTGATTTCTTCTATCGCATGCACTTTTTTATTAGAAGATCTTTCAGTATGCCATTGAGAATAATTAACCATAATATTATCTAGGAGTTTAGTAGCATATCCTAAAGTTATTTCCATAAAAGTGCCTCCCACGGCTGAATCTAAAAGATTTCTAGAAGAAAAATTCAATCCGGCATAAATTTTTTGTATAATCATCCACAAATTTAAACCATGAGTAGGGCAATTACGTATCATTAATTTTATTCTCTCCCAAGCTTGTGCAACATGTTCATGATCAAGTTGCTTAAAATTCATAATATCGTTTCTAAGAGAGATGATCTTAGCCGGAGAAAAATACTTAGAGATAAAAGCATCTTTGCACTTGTTCCAAGAATCAATACTATTTTTAGGCAAAGACGAAAACCAAGCTTTAGCACGATCTCTAAGCGAAAATGGAAATAGCTTCAATTTAACGACATCATTACCGACATCTCTTTTCTTTTGCATATCACATAAACCAACGAAGCTATTCAGATGAGTAGCGGCATCTTCACTAGGAAGGCCGGCGAATTGATAATTCATAACGAGATTCAACAAAGCAGTATTGATTTCACAAGATTCAGTATTGGCAAGAGGAGTAATCGGAGTGCTAAGGAAATCATTATTGTTGGTATTGGTGAAGTCACACAATTTGGTAGTATCTTGTGCCATCGCGATTGAGGGAGTCCTGGATTAGGGGGTGTTCGGGTAGCCGGACTATACCTTCGCCGGACTCCTGGACTATGAAGGTACAAGATTGAAGACTTCGTCCCGTGTCCGGATGGGCCTTTCCTTGGCCTGGAAGGCAAGCTAGGCGATGCGGATATTCAAGATCTCCTACCGTTGTAACCGACTCTGTGTAACCCTAATGTAACGCCCCGGATCTGATGCGCCAGGTGTCCGCCAGTTATTCGCCGTCGTTGCCTTTTCATTTGCTTGTGTGTTGCATTTTGCCATGTCATCATGTGCATCTCATTTTGCATACGTGTTCGTCTCATGCATCCGAGCATTTTCCCCGTTGTCCGTTTTCCAATCCGGCACTCCTATGTCACCCGGCGCCCCCTTTTGCCTCTTTTCGTGTGTGGGTGTTAAACTTTCTCGGAATGGACCGAGGTTTGCCAAGCGGCCTTGGTACACCACCGGTAGACCGCCTGTCAAGTTTCGTGTCATTTGGAGTCCGTTTGATACCCCAACGGTTAACCGGGTAACCGTAAAGCCCTCTTTGTGTTGCAGCCCAACACCCCTCCAAAGTGACCCAAAACCCGTCCAAACCCCCTCCATCCTCTCGGCCGTTCGATCATGATCGCGTGGCCGAAAACCGCACCTCATTTGGAGCCTCCTAGCTCCTCCTACCTATAAATATGTGTCTCCCCCGAAATTTTCGCGGATGAACCCTAGCCTCTTCCTCCTCCCGCCGCCGGACGCGTCCACCCCGCCGCCGAACATGTCCGACGCTACCCTCAGCGAATCCCGTCGCGCCACGTGGCCTCTCTGCCGCCCCCGCGCCGCCGGCCCGCGCGGCCCGCTCCCGGCCCCCGCGGCCCGGTCCGCCGCCGCCAGCCGCCCGCGCCCGCGCCGCCCGGCTCCCGTCCACGCCGGCGCGCCTCCGCCCACGCCCGGCGCGCCTCCGCTCGCCACCGCCTCGGCCGCTGCCCCGACGTCGGTCGCCGCCCGCCGCGCCGCCTCCCAGTCGTCGTGCCGCGCCACTCCGTCGGCGCGCCGCCCGGCCTCTCCCTCGCCTCCACCGACCGGATCCGGCGAGGAGCGCCTCGGATCCGGCCCCTTAGTCCACTCCGGCCGCCTCCCTCGTCTCCGGCGAGGATTCCGTCGAGCTCGCGCCGCCACCTCGGGAACCGTGCCAAGAACCCTAGATCTGGACCGAAGGTTGACCCCAATTTCGTCTAAGTCATTTTTCTGCAGATATTTTGTTGCATGTTCATCGCATCATAACTTTGCACGAGTGGCTCCGTTTTGGGCGTGTAGCAAACAGAATTGTTCGCCTCGACGAGTACATCATTGCATCTCATTGCATCATTTTCATTTGAGCTCATCTTGATTCCCTAAATGCTGTTGGAAGAGTGCTATATAATGTTGTCTGCTGTAACTTATCAGAACTTGCTCTTTTGTCATTTTTGTATATTTTTGTGTGATTTTAGTTTGAGCATGAAGTCTACATGTGTTATGTGCTATAACATGCCATCTTTGCTGTGGTGCTACCCATTCTTCATGATATGCCATGTATTGTTTGTTTCAAGCTTGCAAAATAGCCTCCATGATGTTTCTGATTTCAGGGTCTTATAATTTCACCAGTCTTTGTCTGCTGTTATTTTTATGCCATGTATTCATGTTGCTACAGTGAGATCCATGCCTCTTTTGAGTATGTTCATTAAGGGTGTTTTGTTCATATGGTTATGCTATATCCATCCATGCTCCTGGTTGCATTTATAGAGTGCTCTAGCATGTCTTAATCTTGCTCTACTTTTGCTATAAAATGTTCCTGGCAGATTGTTAACATGTTTAGCAATTTTGCCTAGCTTGTTGTTGTTGATCCGTGCATGCTATGTTATTGTTCTTGCCATGTCTAGCTTCTATGACATGTCTAGTTGCTTATTATATGCTTGGTTTGTCATGCAATGCCTCGTAGTGAGTGCATCGAGCTTGTAAACATGCCTACTTGTTATCTGTTTTGCCATGCTCCAGTTTTTCACCAAGTCTGAATCTGTTTATGTTTTTGTTATGTTCACATGCTTGCAATTGTATTTTCTGATCTCTTTTGGCTTATGGTTACTAAGGGACTTTTGTTATATGCCTTGAGTACATTCATGCCATGCTTTTATTTGACATGATAGCTTGCTGTAACATGTTGTTTTATAGATCTAAACATGCTAACCTGATGTTATTTCTGCCATGTCCTGTGAATTTCACCAAGTCTGTGAACCTGTTATTATTTGCTATCTTGCCATGTCCTTTTGAGCATGTTCTATTAGTTTCTGGAGATAGCTCAGTGTTCATGTTTTGTTATGATTTACCTGTACATCATGTCCATGTCTTTTGTTATCATGTTTTGGTCCTGTTGCATGTTGTTTTGATGCTTGCAAGATGCCTACTTGCTGTTTTGGACAGATTGTTGTTATAACTTGTATAGGGTGTATGTGTTGAACCGTTGCTCCATTTTGAGTGTGCTCTACATGAAACTTACTTAGTTTTGAATGTAGTTTCATGTTACCTTGTTGCATCCATGTTTTGAGGTGTTTGCTTGATGTTTGAATGCATTTTTCATCAATGCCATGTTTACCTTGTTTTGCTCATATCTTCTAGGCCGTAACTCTAAATCTAATGAACTTTATATGTAACTTGACTAGAATTTCGTGTAGATCATATTGGTGCATCTTAACTTTCTGTTTAACAAATTGAACTTAAGGTTTATTCAGACCTGGACCAATTTTGAAATTTGCATATGAGGACTTACCGGAATTGTTCTATGTTGTTTCCGGCCTCATTTAAACTTGCTTTGATGTGTTGCTCTTGTATGCATCATCTCTTGCCATTCGTAGCCTCATGTAGCCTTGTCATGCATCATACTTGGTTGAGCATCATGCCTTGTTCATGTGTGGTGTGTTTACCGTGTTGTGTGCTTCTTCTCGATAGTTCCCGTTTTGTTGTGATCGTGAGGATTCGTTCGTCTACGCTTGGTTCGTCTTCGTGGCTTCATCTTCTTCATCGACTTGTTCTTCTTCCTTGCGGGATTTCAGGAAAGATGACCGTCACCTTGGATCTCATTACTATCATTGCTATGCTAGTTGCTTCGTTCTATCGCTATGCTACGTTACCTACCACCTGCTTATCAAGCCTCCCAAATTGCCATGAACCTCTAACCTTTGTCACCCTTCCTAGCAAACGTTGTTTGGCTATGTTACCACTTTTGCTCAGCCCTCTTATAGCGTTGCTAGTTGCAGGTGAAGATGAAGATTGCTCCATGTTGGATTATGTTCATGTTTATGTTGGGATATCACAATATCTCTTATATTATTAATGCATCTATATACTTGGTAAAGGGTGGAAGGCTCGGCCTTATGCCTGGTGTTTTGTTCCACTCTTGCCGCCCTAGTTTCCGTCATATCGGTATTATGTTCCCGGATTTTGCGTCCCTAACGCGGTTGGGTGATTTAAGGGACCCCCTTGACAGTTCGCTTTGAATAAAGCTCTTCCAGCAAGGCCCAACCTTGGTTTTACCATTTGCCTCACCACCACCTATTTTTCCCTTGGGAGTCGCTCTCTCGAGGGTCATCTTTATTTTAGCCCCCCCCCCCCCGGGCCAATGCTTGTCTAAGTGTTGGCCCGAACTAGAGTCCTTTGCAGCGCCACCTCGGGGAAACTTGAGGTCTGGTTTTAGTTGTACGGTGTGCTCATCCGGTGTTGCCCTGAGAACGAGATATGTGCAGATCCTATCGGGATTGTCGGCGCATCGGGCGGTCTTGCTGGTTTTGTTTTACCATTGTTGAAATGTCTTGTAGCCGGGATTCCGAGACTGATCGGGTCTTCCCGGGGAGAAGGAATATCCTTCGTTGATCGCGAGAGCTTATCATGGGCTAAGTTGGGACACCCCTGCAGGGTTTGAACTTTCGAAAGCCGTGCCCGCGGTTATGTGGCAGATGGGAATTTGTTGATATCCGGTTGTAGTAAACTTGAAGTAAACTCTTCTAAAATACACCAACCGTGTGCGTAACCGTGAGTGTCTCTTTTCAGGGTTGATCGAGAGGAGAACACGGTTTTTGGGTTATGTTTGGCGTAAGTAGGAGTTCAGGATCACTTCATGATCATTACTAGTTGACGACCGCTTGCTTTGCTTCTCTTCTCGCTCTTTTTGCGTAAGTTAACCACCATACATGCTTAGCCGCTGCTGCAACCTCACCACTTTACCCCTTCTTTACCCTTTAAGCTTTGCTAGTCTTGATACCCATGGTTATGGGATTGCTGAGTCCTCGTGGCTCACAGATTACTACACCAACAGTTGCAGGTACAGGTTATGCGATGATCATGACGTGAGAGTGATGTTCATTTGTGTTGAAGTTCTTCTTCTGCTTCTTCTTCGATTGAGGGATAGGTTCCTGGTCGGCAGCCTGGGCTAGCAGGGTGGATATTGTTTGAGTTGCTGTTTATGTTTCATCCATAGTCGGATGTTGATCTTGTATATGATGTATTGTTGTATTCATGTGACATTGTATGTCTTGGTTGTATCCCCACTATTATGTAATGTTGATGTAATGATATCCACCTTGCAAAAGCGTCTTCAAGATGCGCTTCTATCCTTGGTGGGACCTTCGAGTTCCTTTAGGATAGGGTCGCATCTTGGGCGTGACACCTAACCCTATCCGGTGTCTATATAAACCGGAGGGTTGTAGCTCGTAGGACGAACCATCATCATACACAATCATACCATAGGCTAGCTTCTAGGGTTTGGCCTCCTTGATCTCGTGGTAGATCTACTCTTGTACTACCCATATCATCAATATTAATCAAGAAGGAGTAGGGTATTACCTCCATCGAGAGGGCCCGAACCTGGGTAAAAACATCGTGTCCCTTGTCTCCTGTTACCATCCGGCCTTGACGCACAGTTTGGGACCCCCTACCCGAGATCCGCCGGTTTTGACACCGACATTGGTGCTTTCATTGAGAGTTCCTCTGTGTCGTCGCCTTTAGGCCCGATGGCTCCTCTGATCATCAACAACGATGAAGTCCAGGGTGAGACTTTTCTCCCCGGACAGATCTTCGTCTTCGGCGTCTTCGCTCTGCGGGCCAATTCGCTTGGTCATCTGGAGCAGATCGAAAGCTACGCCCCTGGCCATCAGGTCAGATTTGGAAGCTTAAACTATACGACCAACACCCGCGGAGACTTGATCTTCGATGGGTTCGAGCCACAGCCGAGCGCGGCGCACTACCTCGAGGGGCATGATCTAGCTCTGCCTACGAACAGTGTCCTGGAGACCGCACACGCACCGGTTCCGACCCTAGACTCGGAGCCTATTACGCCAATCGAGGATGAGCGGTTGGACGTCACCTTGGGGGCTGCGATCTCAAAGGCAATCGAGCCAAACGCCAGCCCCGCACTCCGCATGACCCGTGACTCCGAGGGTCCAGACTCCTATCCGGACTCCGAACCCCTCGTGCCCCTACCAATCGAATCCGATTGGGCACCTATGATGGAGTTCACCGCCGCGGACATCTTTCAGCACTCGCCTTTTGGCGACATCCTGAACTCTCTCAAGTCTCTCTCTTTATCAGGAGAGCCCTGGCCGGATTACGGTAAGCAAGGATGGGATACGGTCGATGAAGAAATTCAAAGCCCACCCACCACCCACTTTGTAGCTACCGTCAACAACCTAAACGACGTGCTCAACTTCGACTTCGCAGACATCGACAGCATGGATGACGATGCAGGAGATACCGATGAACCAACGCTCATAGGGCATCAGACAGCCACCTCATCTCACGACGTGTACATGGTGGATACCCCTAAAGGAAATGACAACGAGGAAAAAGGGGATGGAACGGGAGATAGACCCCCTGGAAAGCAATCAAAGCGTCAGCATAAACGCCGACCCAAGCCCCGCCTCGATAAAAACCCAGCCATAGAGTAGGACAAGCCGGTAGACGACGAGCAAGCCTTAGAGCAGCCGTCCGAACAGGGCAACACGGATAGAGAAACCGAAACTCCCTCCCCCGGCGAAAATGGCATTCCAGACAACCTTACGCCGGATAAATCCATGGAGCAGAAGAGTCTCCACAAGAGGCTCGTTGCAACTGCATGCAGCCTGAAAAAGCAGAAGCGGAAGCTAAAGACAGCGGAAGATGCACTCCGTATTAGATGGAATAAAGTAATCAACACCGCAGATAAATACGGCGACGGTCGCCATACTAAAAGCTATCCAAAGAGAAAGCTACTGCCCAAATTCGATGAAGAGGCCCTAGAGCCCTCGCATTCAAAAAATAAGAAAGCCATACGGTCGTATAGACGACCCCATAAGGCGGCAAGTGGCATCGCAGTTAAATCGGTATGCGACCCACCTAAGGATTCGCATCATGGCCCAGCCAGGTCCATTTATGGGCCAAGAAAGCAAGCTCTTGTAAGCAATGCAAAAAAGCCATCATCAGAATCCGGCACACCCAAATACAGGGGCGCCGCACATCCCCTAAGCTTCACCGATGAGGTTCTGGACTATGAATTTGCAGAGGGATTCAAACCCGTCAACATAGAGGCGTATGATGGAACAACAGACCCCGGAGTCTGGATCGAGGACTATATCCTCCACATACATATGGCTAGAGGAGATGATCTCCACGCCATTAAATATTTACCCCTTAAACATAAAGGGCCAGCCCGGCACTGGCTTAAAAGCCTTCCCGAAAACACAATTGGAAGTTGGGAAGAGCTTGAAGATGCTTTTCGAGCAAATTTTCAAGGGACCTATGTCCGCCCCCCGGATGCAGACGATCTTAGTCACATAACTTAACAGCCCGAAGAATCAGCTCGGCAGTTCTGGAACAGATTCCTCACTAAAAAGAATCAGATAGTCGACTGTCCGGACCCCGAAGGCTTAGCAGCTTTCAGGCATAATGTCCGAGACGAATGGCTCGCCAGACACCTCGGCCAGGAAAAGCCAAGAACAATGGCCGCACTCACAAGCCTCATGACCCACTTCTACGCTGGAGAGGACAGCTAGTTGGCAAGATGCAGCCCCAACGACCCAAGTACATCCGAAATTAGGGATGGAAACGGAAAACCGCGACGCAACAAGGATCGTCGCCGAACTAAAGAAAAAAGTCCGAAGAGCACGGCAGTCAATGCCGAATTCAAAGGCTCGCGACAAAATCAGACAAAACCACCCCTCCAGGATAATAGGGATGATCCGTCCAACTTAAACAGAATCCTGGACAGGATATGTCAGATACACAGTACTCCTGGGAAGCCTGCTAACCATACCCACAGAGATTGTTGGGTTTTTAAACAATCCGGCAGACTCAATGCCGAACACAAGGGGCTCGACACACCAAGCGAAGACGAGGACGAACCCCAGAAGCAGAGCACCAGGAAACAAAATAACTTCCCACAAGAAGTAAAAACAGTGAACTTACTTCACGTAACAAAACGTGTGGCACCTATAAAGGTACGCACCATACGACCTATCCCCAAGGGGTCCCACCACTGGTTATTAAAACCAATCACCTTCGATCAGCTAGACTATTCTAGAAATATCAAGAACGCAGGCTGGACTGCCCTGATACTCGACCCAATAATTGGCGGATTCCAGTTTGCAAATGTCCTTATGGACGGTGGCAGTGGACTAAACCTGATATATCAGGATACAATCCATCACATGGTGTCGTGGATTTGTCACGGCAGATGTCCTTAGTGTCAGGACTTAGTCGCGAGGCCAACGCATCCATGTGGTAGCTTGAGAGGGGTTGAGTGGGACGAGAGACGCAGGGTGGATCAACACGCAGGACAAGGATTTAGACAGCTTCGGGCCCCGGGAAACATCCTCCGGTAACAACCCTACATGCTGTTTGAGGCTAGGTCTCATTATCCTCCCGAGGGAGACGCCGTAAACTGGCTCTTGTGTCTAGCCCTCGAGATCATTGATTGCTTGTAGCTTGTGGCTTTTAACTTCTAACCCGTCCCCCTTTGGGGAGCCCCGCCCCTCCTTATATATGTTGAAGGGGCGGTTTACATGTGGAGTCCTATTAGGATTAGGACTAGTCTATCTCTAATACAAACCGGGTACAAGTCTCGTTCTTGACTCTTTGTAAGGTAAATATTCCTTTCCTCTTGAACCGGCCCACAATAGTTGAACCGGCCTTCATGAACCGCCAGACGGGCCACCTGGTCTTGTCGCTCCTCTGACCCGTCCGTCGGGTTACCATTGAGTTACAACGTCCAAGCGGGTTGCTTGTAAACCGCCAAGGTCAGGGCAAGTCTTCAGGTAAACCGCCAAGTCCGGCCGGTTTAACTTCCGGCCGGTTTACACCGCGGGGTATATCCCCGACATTAGCCCCCAAGTTTAGCTTGGATTTATCCATGGTAAACTTATGCTGCAAATAAACACCAGAACAAATTTGACAGGTTGTGCTCCGGATTAAGAATTCTTGTAAGCCGGCATCTGATCATCCTTAGTCTTTGTCATTTCCTCCTTCTAGAAAATCCAGGTCAATAAGCCAGCGTCATACTCAATTTGCTGACATTGGTTTCTCACAGGAAAATATTGTGAAGAAATAATCCACTTGAGTCGGCTTCCAAAACGCCGGTTTAAGAAATATTGGTTTTGAAATATTCATCTGATATTCAGCCGGTTTGAAGATGATCCCGGTCTTGAAAACTTGCCGGTTTAACATTACCAAATGGCCGGGTTATAAACTGTTGACCCCGGATTATGATTGTTGCAGACACTGGTTCATGATTGTTGCCAACATCGGTTTATGATTATTGATGACACCGGGTTGCAGCCACAGGGTCATAATGATTGGTGACGCCGGGTCAATCCAACTTGCTCAACAGAGAATTTGAAAATCTTTCTTCGATAATAATATAATACCTGTAGCCCCCAAGTGTCGGGTTGTCATGCTTGCAGCAACCTGGGACTTGTAATTTGATTGATGCCCATAAAATTCCAACCAATGTAGCCCCCAAGGGCCGGGTCATTATGTAATAATCAGCAGGGACTTGGTAAATATGATCTTGTAAACTTGGAACAGCAATGTGTAGCCCCCAAGGTCCGGCTCAGTAAGATAATATTGAGCTTGAATAGTTGACAGGAGCAATTGATAGCCCCCAAGGGCCGGCTCATTACAATGTGATGAGGTGGGTCTTCAATAAGATGAGCAAAAATGTCCTTGCATTAGCCCCCAAGTGTCATGGTGCATGCTTGCAGCAACATGAGACTTGCATATTTGATGTAATCTCAATTTTGAATAATGTAGCCCCCAAGTGCCGGGTTGTAAGCCTGCAGCGACTCGGGACTATTCCTTCAATTGTATAAAATGATAACCATTGCGCTAAAGCGACTTTGAAAACCTTTAATCATAATTTTAATAACCATAATAAAAATCCAGCCATGTTGGCTATTCAAGATAATATAATCTCGTATGAAAACCTTTATTCATCCAATATCATAATGAAAATTCAGCCAAGTTTGGCTATTTGAATAATATAACCCAATCAATTTATAAGCGCATGATTCCAATGGCGCAATCCAAATGTATACTGGCGACTTATAGTCCAAAGCCAGACCGGTTTAAAAAACACTGGACAATCTCTCATCATAGACTGGCGATTTATCGTCTTAAAGCCGGGCCGGTTTAATAAACACCGGATAATTTATCATCATACTGGCGACTTATCGTCTTAAAGCCAGGCCGGTTTAACAAACACCGGATAAGTTATCATCATACTGGCGACTTATCGTCTTAAAGCCAGGCCGGTTTAACAAACACCGGATAAGTTGTAATCATGCGTTATTCAACCTGTTTCTGCATACAACAAGTTTAAAGTGTCCTGGCGGTTTACCGCCGGACGGGTCATAATGCCCAATATATAACGTAGGTTTATAACCAAGGTTGCACTTAAAAATATGAAATATATCATACCTGTGATATAGTCGGTTTACCAACTTTTTGTAGTAAGAGTGATAACCCCAATCTTGAGTAATGATAACTCCTTCCATGTTGCGCCGGTTTATGATAGAACCGTACCGGGCTGTGATAAACACCGGTTTAGCAATATATAATACTGGTGACTTGTAGTCAAACCAGACCGGGCTGATAATCTCCGGATTATAACTTGATCATGCACTCACAACCTGTAGTTGAAAGCCGAGCCGGGTTGATAAACACCGGTTTACTCCATAATAGGATGGTAACAGAAAATCAAACCGGGCAGATAATCTCCGGTCTAAAAATGGACCGTGTTCCGCTAACTTAGCTGTTTGAACCAGTACAAAATACTGTCGGTTTAAAAAGTGCAAATAAAATAGCAACTTCTCAAGAAAGGCTATTAAAGCAAAAGCAATGGCAACAATTTTTTGCAAAAGAAGAGCTCTACTGAGCTTGGTCAGGTGGAATTACCATGGTCAGACGCAACCAAGCCCCCCGAAGGCGTAGCAATGGTGCCAGTCAGCCAGGACCCCAAAATGACTCGTGGCGTTACGCCGGCCAAGTGGCATTGCATTGGTTCGGATTCGACCAAGCCCCCAAGTGGCTTAGTGGCCTAGGGCCGATCAAGTGGCATTGCATTGGTTCGGACACGACCAAGCCCCCAAATGACTTATTGGCTAAAAAGCCGATCAGAAGGCATTACCATCATCAAGACATGACCGAGCTCCCATAAAGGTGTAACTACGGTTCAAGTCGATTAGGTCCCCAACTGACTTAGTGGCAAATGTGCCAGCCAGAAGGCATTACCGTCGTCAAGACATGACCAAGCTCCCAGAAGGTGTAGCTACGGTTCAAGTCGACTAGGTCCCCAACTGACTTTGTTGTTCTTCTGTGAAGCGGCCTCAAGGGGTAAACCGGAGGTTGCCCTAAAGTGAATCCACTCCGTGTAACCACGCAGAATAGATACCCCACTTTACAAAGCGGGAGCCCCCATGTGATAAATAATATGTCAAGCCAATAAGGCCGGATACCCATGTTTGAACCGCGCATCATGGCAGCAGGTCCTCTTCGGTAATTTTTAACCTTGTTGCAGGAGGTAAATTCTTCTTGAACCGGGATCTTGAACCGGATATTGAAAGCTTCAAAGCTGTGGGAGACATCTTCCCCTTGAACCGGATTTTAAACCGGAATCTTCATTTTCAGCCGGAAATTTTCTGACGGCCTTTAAACTCGAACTTGCGAGAAGTTAATTCCCTTTTGAACCGGACATTGTTAAACCGGATCTGAGCGCTTTAGAACTTTGTGGGAGAATAGATTTATCTTGAACCGGATTGTAAACCGGATATTTGAGAGCTTCAGTGATACTGACTTCCCTTCAGCCAGGTTTCAAACCGGAATCCTTTCCGATGATCCGAAACTTCTTCATTGAGTCGGGATTTTGTAACTGTCATATACTTTCTAAGCCGGAAATTTTCTGACGGCCTTTAAATTTTCATCAACATAATAGTAGCCTCCGGGATCGGGTTATCTTTCCCTCCATCGTCCTCGGGTTCTTAAACCGGCTGAAACTGGCAAGATTTGCTGCGTCATATCATCATAGCCCCCAAGTCTCAAGGTGACTCGAGGAGTTGGCTTGAGATTCTCCATATTTGACCGTGATATAAACCGGTATAACTTGTATATCATTGGTGTTGATAACACGATGTGAATACACAGAAGGTTGAGGTGACTGCGGCGGGTTGTAAATGATCCCGTATGAACCGTGTCAGCAACTCGGCCAATGGTTCCTTCCAACTGGTGATTTGAAGTTAACCAAACTGTAGCGGCGGTGACTTGTGTGCCTGCCCGTTGATCCATCCAGTGCAGACAGCGGTTGATGATAATTTGCCTTTAATTTGAAAGAAAACCAGGCTACCCAAGCTGTGACTTGTTCATACTCAATAAATGGCTCGCGCAGACAGCTGCGGCCCGGTATGTTGATGTAGACCGGACTGCGGGGGATGGCAGCCTGTGCATGCGCTATTGGGTAATTCGCATGGTCCTGACGAGTTGACGCGATCTGGATCGCGATATAAACCGGCACGGGTTATCCAATAGCTCAGTGATATAATAATCCCCTTTTTGCAACAGACAATTTGTCCTGATATGTTAGCCGGAAAATATCCACCGCGGAGTTGACGATCACCACAGTGAAACTGAAATCAATCATGGCAAGTCAGCCATGCGAACAGACAGATGAACCGGTCGCGGCATTGTAAACCGGTGCGGAGCAAGTAGTCCTCCGCGCCGCAAACCAGCGCGGTCGCGGGAGACGGCCACGATGTTGTAAACCGGTGCGATCGCGAGAGTCGGTTACGGCGCTGTAAGCCGGCACAGTCGGGCGAGTCAATCGTAAGTGCGGTAAACCGCATGGACGGGCTAATTGCGGGCGCGGTCCCGGTAAGCTGATGTAAACCGGACCACAGGGACGGCGACTTGCGCATGCTCATTCATCGGGTGGTATGAACGGACGAAACGCCGATGCAGAATATTGCTAGCGCGTGCTCCGTGCCCGTAACATAGCGCCTCATTTGTAATGAACAATTGTCCTGATGTGTTTAGGCCGGAAGTAACCCGCCATGAAGCTGATGACCACTAGGTGAAACTGAAATCACTCACGGGTGAATCGGCCGCGGGAGCAGACATATAAATCGGCCACGGCATTTGTAAGCCGGTGCGGTTCGAGCAAGTTATCCTCCGCGTTGTAAGCCGGCGCGGATACGAGAACCGGCAACGAAGGCGGACGGGCGAGTCGTCCGTGGCGTTGTAAGGTGGTGCAGACGGGCGAGTCGGCCGGCGCGTTGATGTAACCGGTCCGCGGGAGCGACGGCTGTATATAACAATACTATAGGGCAGAGTGGCTGTTTTCAAAAAATTAATAAGTACTGATAAAGAGTAAACCGGATGGATATCACCTGATGTATGCTGCGGCCGAAGAGGCCTGCGGCGATCCGAAGCCTGCTCCTGCGGCTCGGAGACAGTGCGAGTCTGTGCCCCATGACCAACTCTCCCTCGGGGTCATGGCTGGTTTGATCATTTTTTTTAGAGCTCCGGTTTCTTTCAACTCGTACTGACTGCATGTCCTCAGTGGAAAAGCTGCCAAGCGCATCGCTATCAGCCTTAACTTGTAGGGTAAACCTGGTAGCTTCCTTGGGTAGATGTAGCGTTTTGAAGAAAAACCAATCTGGATTTGCAGCTCCGCCCGGCCACGTACAGAATACTAGTTCACAATGATTTGAGAGATCAATTATGACCCGGCCACATACTAGAAGTATAGTACTACTAGTAGACCAAGTAGTAGCAATCCTGATTTTTATATGGGATGTTCCCAGTCCATCCAATCCGGAATAACAAAAATTGTAGCTTCTCCGGACACGTGCCTGCCATCAGGTGGAGGTGAATCACACGTGGAGCTGCTGTAGACCAAGCACGCGCAATGCTCCGTACAGTACGTGAACGAAACAAAGTTGCTCAGATAGCCTTGGAATTTGAACACCGAGTCCGGAGAAAAGATTTCAGCAGCCGCTAAGTAGTCGACACACCAACCAGATTGACGCAATTGTTGGGATTCCTGTCAGTCTCGGCGACGCACCGCAACGCTCCAAAGGTCGATCTAGTTGCGGTTTGATGGATCGCTCCATCGACTTTGGCGATTCTTCGGTGGCTCAGCGGAATCTAACCTGGGTTTGGCGACTTAGTCGGCCGTGGTGACGCGTAACATACAATCCGATTTGCAAAAGCGGTCGCTCACGGCTCAGCCCTTCGAACCGGCTTTTCTTCATCCGGAAAATTGCGAACTCTTGATTCCTAGTAGAGATCCCTCCAAGAACTCAACACCACCGTGCGCCGACCCCACGGTGGGCGCCAACTGTCGTGGATTTGTCACGGCAGATGTCCTTAGTGTCAGGACTTAGTCGCGAGGCCAACGCATCCATGTGGTAGCTTGAGAGGGGTTGAGTGGGACGAGAGACGCAGGGTGGATCAACACGCAAGACAAGGATTTAGACAGCTTCGGGCCCCGGGAAACATCCTCCGGTAACAACCCTACATGCTGTTTGAGGCTAGGTCTCATTATCCTCCCGAGGGAGACGCCGTAAACCGGCTCTTGTGTCTAGCCCTCGAGATCATTGATTGCTTGTAGCTTGTGGCTTTTAACTTCTAACCCGTCCCCCTTTGGGGAGCCCCGCCCCTCCTTATATATGTTGAAGGGGCGGTTTACATGTGGAGTCCTATTAGGATTAGGACTAGTCTATCTCTAATACAAACCGGGTACAAGTCTCGTTCTTGACTCCTTGTAAGGTAAATATTCCTTTCCTCTTGAACCGGCCCACAATAGTTGAACCGGCCTTCATGAACCGCCAGACGGGCCACCTGGTCTTGTCGCTCCTCTGACCCGTCCGTCGGGTTACCATTGAGTTACAACGTCCAAGCGGGTTGCTTGTAAACCGCCAAGGTCAGGGCAAGTCTTCAGGTAAACCGCCAAGTCCGGCCGGTTTAACTTCCGGCCAGTTTACACCGCGGGGTATATCCCCGACAACATGGGGATAAACCCAACAAGAATCCGCCGCAGCAAAACCTCCTTTCAAGGGGTAGCACCTGGTCCGGACACCCATTGTATGGGTTTTCTCCAGCTCAAAGTTATATTCGGCTCTGCCGATAACTTCCGTCGCGAAAAGCTGACCTTCCATGTCATCCCGTTCTCAAGTCGCTATCAAGCATTACTGGGACGCGAAGCTTTCGCTCGCTTTAACGCAATACCACACTATGCATCTCTCACGCTTAAGATGCCCGGTCCACGAGGCATCATCTCTTTGAAGGGGAAGCACTAGAGTGCGCCTCCCCCAAGCGGAGGACTGTGCGGCCGCTTAGACAGCCGCACAATAAAATGGCCTCACCGGCCAAAAAACTTTTCGACATAGGTCATTAAAGGCCACGAACGCGGAATAGACGAGTTTGGTACAAGTCCATCATTAATGCAGGCTTAGAGGCCATATACCCCCGTACTAGGGGCTACGCGCAGAGACAATAAAGCTCAATTTTATATTTTACTTTATACTTCATTTATTTTAAAACCTTTTGTTCGGCACGACCCGTTTTCAATTTAGTTCCTCTCTTTTTCAGAGGAACGTCGTGCGGCGCCCGTCCAGGATATGGCACAATGGAGACACAGGCGCAGACGTGCAGTAGGGACCCGTCCTAAAGGATTCTTTTTAGATTAAGACCCTGCGTAAACCTTTTTTACTGTCTCTTGTTGCAACACATCCCTTGGTTTTTCCCGATATAACCAAGGAGGAGGCTGGCGTCTTGGCATGTGGCCACGTCAGAATTTTTCGCATGTACCTGGACACTAGGGGCTTTTTTAGCAAAGAGTGTTGTTTCGCCCGCACTCATAAAGACCGAACACCTTAGGGAGTGTTCGGCGTCGCGAGTTTTGGCATTATATGCATCAGCTCCGAATCATGTCTTTGGTCAAATGTTGGGTTGCCCGGCTCCTGAGTTCGGCTACCTTACGTTCCACTCTATCGGCTAAGGTAGCACCAGGAGAACTACTGCGATTGTACCCCGGTTCGGCCGGGCGAGCACCTCAGTAGAGAAAGCCGAAAACTGACTGTCATGATGTAGCGTCAGACTGGTCAGCCACTCGATGACCTATTGGAATCTATCAGATTCCTCCGCTTTAAATAAGGGCCGCTTCCCGGTCAGGCACATACGCGCCCCGAACTCGAGCGAGCGCAGTCGCCACTAATGGGCTACCTAAATAGTCCCACTATCAAGCTCCTATGGCGAAGTGAAAGTGTTAAAGCATTATAGTCCGGTTGCCTGGCCCGCTGCGCTATCACCTCCTTTGTAGGACCAAGACGTTGGGTTAGGTGTGAAAATGCGTCTTCTGCGAGCACTCCCGCACTATGTGCGTGGGGGTTGAAGCCAACGACTGCAATCTTTCAGATTATATATATATATATATATATATATATATATATATATATATATATATATATATATATATATATATATTTTTAAACGGCCGCACAGGAGGTGTTCACAATACTTGAAGGCACAAGTATAAAAAGGCCACTACAGTTTATCAAAATATTACTTCATCATTACATATGCTATAATAACATAGCATCCTTCGAGCACTGCGTCTCTATTACATGAGCGCCTTCAAGGACTTCCTGGAAATAGTGCTCAGAGGACACTCGGCTTTTATCCGAATCTCGGGACGCAATAACGGTGGTCTCCATCTCTTCCCAGTATGTCTTGACACGGGCAAGAGCCATCCTTGCACCCTATATACACGCCGACCTCTTTGTTGCATTAATGCGCGGCACTACGTCAAGGAATTGCTGCACCAAGCTGAAATAACTCTTCGGCTCCGACCTCCCCGGCCACAGATGACCCATGACGTACTTCATGGCGAGTCCGGACAACCTATTAAGTTCGGCCCATTGAGCCAAACGATCGTCCACTGCCAGTGGACGCTCTGGATTGTGAAATTGCGACCAGAACAGTTTTTCCACTTCACGGTCTTCCAGATCTCGGAAGTGTTCGGTCGCATCAGCAGCACTCGCTGCCAAATCCAGATAGGTGTCCTCCACACTCCACATCCGGTCCAACGGAGCAAACTTCGGATCGCAACATTTTCTCCGCAGCATGAAGGGCTTTCCAGCCGCAATCTGTTCGGCCTGACGCAGCTCCTCCTTCGCAGCTCTCATCGCAGAGCGCGTGTCCTTGGCATCAGCAACGGCCTTCTCTAGGACAGCCTGTCTCGCCTGGTCTTCTTTCTCAAGAAGTCTGCAACGGTCTGTAGTGCTCTTTAAGTTTTCGGCCATACTGGCCATCTCTTCCTTGCTTCGGCAATGAGCAGCCTGTTCGGATCTCAGCTCTTCAAGGGCCTTCTTGGCAGCCGCATCACTTTTCCTGGTTTGATCTTTAGCTCGGGCAAGTTTTGCCCTAAGACTCTCCACGGCGGTCGCACCATCTGCGTCAAGCACACACATCGTAAGACACTGGCATAAAACTCTTCTTACCTAATGCTGCCCGAGGAATCACATACCTTGAGCCTCATCCAACCGCTTGTTGACAAGCGCGATGTCGGCATCTGCCACGTCCAGTTGCCGCTTTAGTTTGGCAAAACCAGCAGTTCGGCTTGATTCCGGACACCCTGTAGCCTACATTAAAAGGCGACATTTTAGACCTGGGATTATGATCCTCCGCGTGCCGTCATTTCTTGACGACACGCAGAGTCTCAGGGGCTACTATCTACATAGGGCGCATCTTATTTACGCGCAACTGACAAAGGTACACATTATCTAATGTACCTCAAAACCCGTCAATAAACTCTCGACGGCCACACACAATCCGCTCTCTGCGGACGAAATCCTTTCAATCACCGTGCCCATTAATGCACGGTGCTCCTCTGAAATAGAATCTCGCCCTAGCAGAACCTTTAGCTCCTCCGGCCGAGCACCAGAAGGTGCCGGACTCGTCCCATGACCTCTTTCGAAGGCCGTACGCGGAGAACCTCGGGGGGGCCATAGCTATCTTCCGCCCCTGCCGGACTCAGAGAAACCCTCCGTGACGACACCTCAGGGTCGCCCGCCTTGTTAGGCGGCACAGGAGAAGGAGGCGTCCTGCTCTCCATCATCTCCGAAAGAAGATCCCCCGAAGACAAGCTCTGCTGAGAAGGGCTGAGGTCCGAACTACAAGGTAAAAATTCGGTTAAATTTCTCAGATATAAATCACGGATTTCTCTCATCCCTCGAAAGGAAAATCTTTCTCTACTCACGGCTCACTGGAGGGCTGATCTCCTTGAGTACGTAGTCCGGCCGAGGAACTCCCCGGCGTCGGACCCTCTGACGAGGATCTTTTCCCCCGCTTCGAGACCATGGTCTTCGGGTCGTCAGAGGCGGCTCTCTTCTTTCCCCTAGGAGAGGAATCGTCGGTTCCTCCCTTCGGAGTAGCCTCCTTCGAGGAGGCCATAGTTTCCTTATCCTCCCCCTTACTTCCCTCCAAAGGCACTACCTCCAGCATCCTGACTAGCACGGGATCCGGCCTAGTTTCGGGAAGGGGAGACGGACACCTGATCAGCTTCGCCTTCGCTATCCACTCCTGTTTAAAAGGGGAGCTCTTTTAAGGGCAAGTTTATGATAATTATGCGGATAGAAGGTCCGGGCACAAGGTTACTTACTTGAGTATCCAGGCGATTGCGGCTTAGGCCTGCGTCCTCGGTCAAATCCGGACACACTTCTTGTGATCCGAAGAACAGTTTATACATCTCCGCGGGCGTCGCGCTCATAAAATCCCGGAGAGCTCGTGGTCCCTCTGGATTGAACTCCCACAGGCGAAGGGGCGACGTTTGCCGGGCAGTGTCCGGCGAATCAGCACGACCTGCGTCACCTTGACCAGGTTGAGGTCCCCTTCCAAGAGATCCTTAATGTGGCCCTGCAGCAAGGGTACATCTTTGGGCAAACTCCAATCTAGCGCTCTGTTGACCCACGACGCTAGCTGTAGTGGGGGACCCGAGCGAAAGGCGGGAGGCGCCACCCACATGGTGCCCCGGGGAGTGGTGATATAAAACCACTCTCGTTGCCACAAGCCTAGCTCCTCTTGAAAAGAGCCCTCGGGCCATGGAGCATCGGCATTTTTGCTTATAACAGCGCCTCCGTACTCTGCGTGCCGTCCCTCGATCATCTTCGGCTCCACTTTGAAAGTCTTGAGCCATAATCTGAAGTGAGGGGTAACACGGAGGAACGCTTCACACACGACGATAAATGAGGAGATATGGAGGATGGACTCCGGAGCTAAATCATGAAATTCCAGCCCGTAATAAAACAACAGTCCCCTCACAAAGGGATCCATGGGGAAGCCTAACCCTCGGAGGAAGTGAGACATGAACACCACGCTCTCGCCGGGCTGGGGACTGGGAATAACCTTCCCTTGAGCAGGCAATCTATGTGAAATTTCACCGGTCAGGAACTTAGCCTCCCTCAACTTTAGCACGTCCTCCTCCGTGACAGAGGAGGGCGTCCGCCGGCCTTGAAGGTCAGAATCGGACATTGTCGAAGGTCCGAAGCGCCTAGAATCTGTAGCCTCGGGTGTTGGAACTCGAGGCGACGGGCGAACACACTTGAGATTGAAAAAAGAAGTAAGGCCTTGGTCTCTTTATAAGAGGTTGAATACCAAGAGCCCTCCCCTTAACCGTTTTGGACTCGCCTTTAATTGAGGGAACGTGCTAACGGGCACTATTGGGTTACCCACGTCCGTATTGATGAGAATCCCGTAAAAGGGGCACACGATCTCTGCTTTGAAAAGACGTGCCAAGGAAACCGCCTCGCAGAGCGTGCTGAGGGCGAAAAAGTAAAGATGATTCGTAAAAGGACTTGGCCGCAGTGTGATGACGCACTGCGGAATACGTCGGCAGATTTGATTTGTGTTAATATTATTCTCTCTATGGCAATATGTGGAAACTTATTTTGCAGAGCCGGACACTATTTTTGGTGTTTACAATCTTCTATGAAGGACTTGGAGGAGGAACCCGCCTTGCAATGCCGAAGACAATCTGCGCGCCGGACTCGTCG
Organism: Aegilops umbellulata; assembly: GCA_032464435.1. Classification (NCBI taxonomy): domain Eukaryota; kingdom Viridiplantae; phylum Streptophyta; class Magnoliopsida; order Poales; family Poaceae; genus Aegilops; species Aegilops umbellulata. The sequence goes on from CP136058.1 coordinate 445,687,165, forward strand.
TCATTGAAGCCTGGTTCAGGGGCTACTAAGGGAGTCCTGGATTAGGGGGTGTTCGGGTAGCCGGACTATACCTTCGCCGGACTCCTGGACTATGAAGATACAAGATTGAAGACTTCGTCTCGTGTCCGGATGGGACTTTCCTTGGCGTGGAAGGCAAGCTAGGCGATGCGGATATTCAAGATCTCCTACCGTTGTAACCGACTCTGTGTAACCCTAACCCTATCCGGTGTCTATATAAACCAGAGGGTTGTAGTCCGTAGGACGAACCATCATCATACACAATCATACCATAGGCTAGCTTCTAGGGTTTGGCCTCCTTGATCTCGTGGTAGATCTACTCTTGTACTACCCATATCATCAATATTAATCAAGCAGGACTAGGGTATTACCTGCATCGAGAGGGCCCGAACCTGGGTAAAAACATCGTGTCCCTTGTCTCCTGTTACCATCCGGCCTTGACGCACAGTTCGGGACCCCTACCCGAGATCCGCCGGTTTTGACACTGACAGCGACAAACAAGCAATCCAACACACGAGCAAACAAAGGGAAAGTGAAAAAAAGGCAAACAGAAAAGGAGAAGGAGAAGGAGAGGGAGAAAGAGAGGGCGAATAAAACGGCAAGGGTGAAGTGGGGGAGAGGAAAACGAGAGGAAAATGGGAACTAATGTAATGCGGGAGATAGGGATTGTGATGGGTACTTGGTATGTTGACTTTTTGTGTAGACTCCCCGGCAACGGCGCCAGAAATTCTTCTTGCTACCTCTTGAGCTTGTGTTGGTTTTCCCCGAAGAGGAAAGGATGATGCAACAGAGTAGCGTAAGTATTTCCCTCAGATTTTGAGAACCAAGGTATCAATCCAGTAGGAGGCCACGTGCAAGTCCCTCATACCTACACAACACAAAGAGCTCAACGCAACCAACGCGATTAGGGGTTGTCAATCCCTTCACGGTCACTTACGAAAGTGAGATCCGATAGATAATATTTTTGGTATTTTTGGTATAGAGATGCAAAGTGAAAAGTAAAAGACAAAGTAAAAACAAAGCAAGATTAAAGTGATGGAGATTGATATGATGAGAATAGACCCGGGGGCCATAGGTTTCACTAGTGGCTTCTCTCAAAAGCATAAGTATTCTATGATGGGTGAACAAATTACTGTTGAGCAATTGACAGAATTGAGCATAGTTATGAGAATATCTAGGCATGATCATGTATATAGGCATCACGTCCGTGACAAGTAGATCGAAACGATTCTGCATCTACTACTATTACTCCACTCATTGACCGCTATCCAGCATGCATCTAGAGTATTAAGTTAAAAACAGAGTAACGCTTTAAGCAAGATGACATGGTGTAGAGAGATAAATTCATGCAATATGAAATAAACCCCATCTTGTTATCCTCGATGGAAACGATACAATACGTGTCTTGCTGCCCCTTCTGTCACTAAGAACACCGCAAGATCGAACCCAAAGCTAAGCACTTCTCCCATGGCAAGAACTACCAATCTAGTTGGCCAAACCAAACGGATAATTCGAAGAGACTTGCAAAGATAATCAATCATGCATAAAAGAATTCAGAGAAGATTCGAATATTGTACATAGATAGACTTGATCATAAACCCACAATTCATCGGTCTCAACAAACACACCACAAAAAGAAGAAGATTACATCGAATAGATCTCCACAAGAGAGGGGGAGAACATTGTATTGAGATCCAAAAAGAGAGAAGATGCCATCTAGCTAATAACTATGGACCCAAAGGTCTGAGGTAAACTACTCACACTTCATCGGAGAGGCTATGATGATGTAGAAGCCCTCTGTGATGACGGCCCTCTCCGACGGAGCTCCGGAACAGGCCCCAAGATGGGATCTCGTGGATACAGAAAGTTGCGGCGGTGGAATTAGGTTTTTGGCTCCGTATCTGTTCGTTTGGGGGTACGTGGGTATATATAGGAGGAAGAAGTACGTCGGTGGAGCTTTGGTGGGCCCACGAGGGTGGGGGCACGCTTGGGGGTGTAGGGCGGGCCCCCTACCTCGTGCCCTCCTTGGAGCTTTCTTGACGTAGGGTCCAAGTCTCCTGTGTCTTATTCGGGAAGAAAATCATATTCCAGAAAGGATTTTTCTGTTTGGACTTCGTTTGATATTCTGTTTCTTTGAAACACTGAAATAGGCAAAAAACAGCAATTCTGGGCTGGGCCTCCGGTTAATAGGTGAGTCCCAAAAATAATATAAAAGTGGAAAATAAAGCCCAATATAGTCCAAAACAGTAGATAATATAGCATGGAGCAATCAAAAATTATAGATACGTTGGAGACGTATCAATGGCGGAAGCGGTTTGCGGATCATCAGCGTCTATGGGACTCCATTTCCCACAGGAACAGCTGACCTGGATAACTCCTATCTTCGCGAGGCTGCTATCTCCACTCGCGTGGGTTCCGGGGCTGTCATCGCAACGCTCCTCTCCTTGCAAGAAATCTGGCTAAGACAATAGCCAGGGACAAGCCAGTGAATACTTTGAATGTACTCGCAAACATTAAGAACATAGGTATAATATAGCCAATTATAATCATGCTTTGAAGTATGCCATGATCACTATGTCAGTCATGAAATAAGGTTCATGATGCACACCAGCAAATTATTCATATAAAACATGAATAAATAACCCGAGGATAGAAATAAAATGCACCGATCGGGTATCTGAAGCGACGCCCCGAAAGGATGATAATATAAAGCATGCCTCAGTAGGGTGTCTGAGCGACGTCACATAAAGGCCTTATAAAGTAAATAAGTAACAAACATGCCACAGTCGGGCGTCTCCGCGACACCACATAAAGGGCTTATAAGGTAAATGAATAACAAGCATTCCACAGTCGGGCGTCTGAGCGACACCACATAAAGGGCTTATAAGGTAAATGAATAACAAGCATGCCACAGTCGGGCGTCTGAGCGACACCACATAAAGGGCTTATAAGGTAAATGAATAACAAGCATGCCACAGTCGGGCGTCTAAGCGACACCACATAAAGGGCTTTATGAGAATAATTCAAAGTGAGTATCCAGGAGGTAGAACCGTCCCAGGGATACCCATTAATATAAATAATACAAATGGTTAGTCCATAGTAATAATCATAATCATCATATGTCACGGGTCATAATCAATGTTCTTGATTTGTAGTTTTCCTCCGAAGACCGACACTAAGACCGACACTTGACCCATCCCAGACTGTAGTCCTTAACCATGGACACGGCTATTCGAATAGATATAATCTCTACAGAGGGTGTACTCTTTACCCACGAGTAATGGATTTCTTTAGTCCATCGGGACTAGTTCCGTCTACGGCCTTTCATTCGAAAACACACCTGACCGCACACACCAGCCTAACTTACCGGTGTTTGGAATCACCCACGACACCCGTCAAGCAAAACTCTAAGTGGGGAGGCTACAACCTCTCTTAGCATGGGATCAAACTTATATCCCGCGCTCTAAGGGGTGCCCCCCTCTCGGTCCCAACCGGAAACACCCATGCCCCTGGACCAGGTGGCATGCCTATCGGATGCAGCCGAAATCTTCCACCATGGCCTCTCTGTACGGTGTGTGCTAGGACAGGGGTTGACGATTTACTGAACAGTACCCTACCTGTGGCAGGGACAAGTGGTAGTACGAAAAAAGTATGGGGGTTACCGGAACAAGACTCGATCTATGGTTGACTCAGGAGGCTTAATTATTTTCTTGCACGATTAGTACAACAAATATGTTTTAGCCAACAAACACAATCACCACTCATCATGCCTCATTATGCCGTACCGGACACAACCACCTCGACGAAGACCGGAGACAAAGTCGTGTCTACCCAAGACAGAGGCTTTCCCGGCTTCCTCCCGGTAGGCATGAAAGGTATATGAGGGCGATTACTATCAAAAGCATATCCGTTTCAGCAGCAAGACTTTTCATCATGCACTCATGCATATGATCATATCGTCAAAAATAACGAATGCTCCATGTCAAGTGGTGTTGTAACCGTTGTCAAACGACACACAACATATTATGCCAGGGTTCAGGATGCTTGCCTTCAAGTTGTGGAGAGGCAGGGTGCACTCAAAACTTTTGAAAGTTTTCTTCTCTCTCCAAAAATCCTATTTAAGAAAATTTGAAATTAACACATAGTTTAACAACAACACAAAAATTTGTTTGGAAAATTTTCAAATAAATATGAAAATAAACTAGACCAAATTTGAGGAACAACAGAAAAAGAATCAAGTCATTTGGCCTTATATTTAAAAAGTTATAGCCAGTCAAAGTTTAGTCAAATTCTGTTTTTAAATAAAAACCAGAAAAGAAAATGTTTCGGGGAGAAATAAGTTTTTGAAGCAGAGGAGACGTACTTTGGGTCGTTTGCGCTTCCACTTAAAAACACGCGGGCCAGCTCGGGATCACTGACAGTGGGTCCAGGGGGCCCACTAGTCAGGTTTGACCGGTCGCCCGCGCCTCCCTCCTCATCTGTCCGAGCGGGGGCGGGGCTCCGGTGATCGCCGTCGGTGAACGGCAGCTTCCCGCGGGGTTCTGAGGGCGGGGATGGATCCGCCAGCCCAGGGCGGTCCTCCCGGTGGTCGCCAGGTTGGTGGGGGTGGAGGGAGTCGCCGGCGGCGATCTCCGCGGCGGAGGTTGCTTCGGGAGGGATTGGGGGTCTGGGCTACGGTGGTTTTTGATCGTGTTTGAGAGGCTGGGCAGCTCCGCAAGTCTTAGGGGAAGAGGATGGTGGCGCTGGATGGACGGAAGGGGCTCTGGTTGCGACGAACTGAGCCGGAGCGTGGCGGCGGCTGAACCGGCCGGAGTCGAGGAAGACGGCTTCCAACCGATGATTGCTGGCTGTGGGGTGCTATGGGGGTGGCCTGAGGTCGCCTGAGTGCTCGGATGGGCTTGGGGCCTCCTTTTATAGCGCAACAAGGTCGGTTCCGCGGCGGTGGATAAGAACGCGGCGACCCGCCTCGCTGTAGCTAGAAGGGCGACGTGGAGCTGGCCGGCGCGCTCTGACGAACTTCACACTACTCAAGGGGCGAGCTGGCGCATGCGTGTAGCTTGGGCGGCACCGTCCAGGGCAGAGGTTGTCGGGGCGGCGGTGGCGGCTTGTGGTGGCGGCGCTGTAGAGCGCCAGGAGGGGGCCAGGGCGGCCCTGCGGTGAGGGAGGGGTCAGGGTGCGTCGACTGGGAGAGGGGAGGGGCCAGAACGGGCGCGGGGGTGGCGACAACGGGACGCGGCGGCTCGGTGCGCGCGCGTGCAAAACGTGTGCTCTGGGCGCGCCCAGAGCATGCACGCCAACCGTTCGGCGAAATGCCAAGGCAGGCTAGGTGGCTTGGGTGGGGCTGTGGATTAGCAGGTCTAGGTTAGAGGCATTTAGGAGCTTAGTGGACATGCCAGTATGTCGAGAGGGGCAAGATCACAGTGCAAAACTAAAATCATGCCAAAGCTATCCATGCACTCAAGGTGTTTGACATAATGCTAAGGGCATCTAGGCAACTCTTGGAGTGGCCAAAATCTCCAGATCAGGGTCTCTCTAGATGTAGGTGATGATGGCAAGGTCATTTGGGCAAAACCAGAAACTTGCTAGTGCAAGTTTTGCAAATCTTCAGTTTTGGACGGAAAGAAAAATGCCTCATTGCATGCACTTAAAATCCTCCAATGGCTCCACTCTCCTGGACTTAAGGGTTTTGTAGGGTGGTCTTTAAGTAGGAAAAAGCTCATGGGAAAAAGAGCAAGTTAAAATATGGTTGCAGTACGAATCACCAAGCTGGATCAGAATGAAAATGAGGTTGATTTACTCAAATTTTTCAAAGAACATCAGTGGATTTTTGCATAAAGTTGAATTATATACTCTTATTAACATCCCATAATTTTGGTGGGAGCTTTAAAGAAATATTTAAATAGGTTGTATTGCAAAATTGCCCACTGGACCAGATTTGAAAATTTGGTGTAGAGCTCAAAATCTCCAATGAATAGAATATATTTTTTTGCATAAAAGTGATTTAAAAACATCACATGACATCTCCAAATTTTGGTGAAAATTTTGAATGCATTTATCAAATGGTTGTAGTTCAAATGGGACCCTAAAACCATGGGAAACCATTTTTAAAGAAATGAAAATCAGTAAAATAATCATATAATTTAATTCCACTGATAAAAAGAAAAGTTTTCTTGAGAGGGTAAACAAATCCAAAAATATTTGGAAAGTTTTCACTTGGGGTAAAACTCCATAATAACCAAGAAAAGAATGGTCCTGTAATCAAAAGGAAATCCAGAAAATAAATTTTTTATTTCCTGGCAAAATTTTAATTAATAAACCAGGTCAAAATTTTGGGGTGTCACAGACCCCCTACCCGAGATCCGCCGGTTTTGACACCGACATTGGTGCTTTCATTGAGAGTTCCTCTGTGTCGTCATCATTAGGCTTGATGGCTCCCTCGATCATCGATAGCGATGCAGTCCAGGGTGAGACTTTTCTCCCCGGACAGATTTTTGTATTCGGCGGCTTTACACTGCGGGCCAATTCTCTTGGCCATCTGGAGCAGATTGAAAGTTACGCCCCTGGCCATCGGGTCAGGTTTGGAAGCTTAAACTACACGACCGACATCCGGGGGGACTTGATCTTCGACGGATTCGAGCCCCGGCCGAGTGCGTCGCACTGTCACGATGGGCATGATTTAGCTCTGCCGCCGAACAGTATTCAGGAGACCGCACCTGCAACCGCTCCGACTCCCAATTCGGAGCCAATTGCGCCATCCGTGGGCGGGCGGTTAGACCCCGCCACGGTGGCCGCAGCCTCAACGACGATCGAGCCAAACACTAGCCGCGAGGCCCGTGACTCCACATTGTCGGACTCTCCCTCGGACTCCGAACCACCCGCGCCCCTGCCAATCGAATCCGATTGGGCGCCGATCATGGAGTTCACCGCCGCGGATATCTTTCAGCACACGCCCTTCGGCGACATATTGAATTCACTAAGGTCTCTCTCCTTGTCAGAAGAGTCCTGGTCGAATTATGACCGGCAGGATTGGGATGCGGATGACGAAGAAATTCGACGCCCACCCACCACCCACTTCATAGCCACTGTCCATGATTTAACCGACATGCTCGACTTCAACTCCGAAGACATCGACGGTATGGACGACGATGTAGGAGAAGAACAGGAACCACCGCCCACAGGGCACTGGACAGCCACCTCATCATATGACATATATATGGTGGACACACCCAAAGAGGGCAATGGCGACGGAACAGCGGAGGATGACCCCTCCAAGAAGCAACCTAAGCGTCGGCGTCAGCGGCGCCGCTCTAAGTCTCGCCAAAGCAAAAATGGTGATACCGGCACAGGAGATAATAACACCCCAGACAGTGCCAAAGACAACCCCCTCCAGCAAGATTCAGCGCAGGAGGATGGAGAAGCCAGCCCTCCGGAGAGAGCGGCAAATAGAGAGGTCGAGGATGATAATTACATGCCTCCCTCTGAAGACGAGGCAAGCCTCGACGACGACGAATTTGTCGTGCCTGAGGATCCCGTCGAGCAAGAGCGCTTCAAGCGTTGGCTTATGGCCACGACAAATAGCCTTAAGACAAAGCAGCAGCAGCTTAGAGCTGATCAAGACCTGCTAGCTGATAGATGGACTGAAGTCCTTGCGGCCGAGGAATACGAACTCGAACGCCCCTCCAAGAGCTACCCAAAGCGCATGTTGCTACCCCGATTAGAGGAGGAGGCATTAAAACCTACATCTCCAGTGTATGACGCCGCTGATCGGCCACCTCGTGGCCGCGACAGAGAGGCCTCTCGGCCCACACCCCAAACCGCACCCTGGCGTCACTCCAAAAATACCAAGGCATGGGGAAATACGCTAGATCTATGAGACATATTGGAGGACAAAGCAAAGCAAGCAAGGTCGATCTACGGATCGCGAGGGCGCCCCACCACACAAGACGATAACTGTCACGCCAGATACAGTAAAAGTAAATCCGGCTGGGCCGAACACAGCAGACAAAACTCATTTGAGCTGCGTCGTGATATAGCCCAGTACAAAGGCGCCGCACACCCGCTATGCTTCACAGATGAAGTAATGGATCATCAAATCCCAGAGGGTTTCAAACCCGTGAATATCGAATCATACGATGGCACGACAGATCCCGCAGTATGGATTGAGGACTATCTCCTTCATATCCACATGGCCCGTGGCGACGATCTACACGCCATCAAATACCTCCCACTCAAGCTTAAAGGACCAGCTCGGCATTGGCTTAACAGCTTGCCGCAGAATCCATTGGTTGTTGGGAAGATCTAGAAGCCGCATTCCTCGACAACTTCCAGGGAACTTATGTGCGACCACCAGATGCCGATGACTTGAGCCACATAATTCAACAACCAGAGAAATCGGCCAGGCAATTCTGGACACGGTTCCTAACCAAGAAAAATCAAATCGTAGACAGTCCAGATGCGGAGGCCCTAGCAGCTTTCAAGCATAACATCCGCGACGAGTGGCTTGCCCGGCACCTTGGCCAGGAAAAGCCGAAATCTATGGCAGCCCTTACGACACTCATGACCCGCTTTTGCGTGGGAGAAGACAGCTGGCTGGCTCGCAGCAATAACATATCAAAGAACCCTGGTACTTCGGATACCAAGGACAGCAATGGCAGGTCATGTCGCAACAAACACAAGCGCCACATTAACAGCGACAATACCGAGGATACAACAGTTAATGCCGGATTCAGAGGCTCTAAGCCCGGTCAGCGGAAAAAGCCATTCAAAAGAAGTACTCTGGGCCCGTCCAGTTTGGACCGTATACTCGATCGCTCGTGTCAGATACATGGCACCCCCGACAAGCCCGCCAACCACACCAACAGGGATTGTTGGGTGTTCAAGCAGGCCGGGAAGTTAAATGCCGAAAACAGAGACAAGGGGCTACATGGCGATGACGAGGAGGAGCCCCGACCACCGAACAATGGAGGACAGAAGGGGTTCCCCCCACAAGTGCGGACGTTGAACATGATATACGCAACCCACATCCCCAAGAGGGAGCAGAAGCGTGCGTTAAGGGACGTATACGCGTTGGAGCCAGTCGCCCCAAAGTTCAACCCATGGTCCTCCTGCCCGATCACTTTCGATCGCAGGGACCATCCCACTAGTATCCGCCACGGCGGATTTGCCGCATTGGTTCTAGACCCAATCATTGACGGATTTCACCTCACTCGAGTCCTTATGGATGGCGGCAGCATCCTGAACTTGCTTTATCAGGACAAAGTGCGCAAAATGGGCATAGATCCCTCAAGGATTAAACCCACAAAGACGACCTTCAAAGGCGTCATACCAGGTGTGGAGGCCCATTGCACAGGCTCAGTCACACTAAAAGTGGTCTTCGGATCCCCGGATAATTTCCGAAGCGAGGAGTTAATCTTCGATATAGTCCCGTTCCGCAGTGGCTATCATGCACTGCTCGGGCGAACCGCATTCGCAAAATTTAATGCGATACCGCACTATGCATACCTCAAGCTCAAGATGCCAGGACCTCGGGGGGTCATCACAGTCAATGGAAACATAGAGCGCTCCCTCCGAACGGAGGAACACACTGCGGCCCTCGCAGCAGAAGTACAAAGCAGCCTCTCAAGGCAATTCTCCAGTCCGGCAATCAAACGTCCGGACGCCGTCAAGCGCGCTCGGAGTAATCTGCAACAAGACTGCCTGGCACGTTCTGAGCAAGCGTAGCAATGCGGCCCCAACCCCAGCCCCAGCCAAACGGCGAAGTCTGTGCCACGTGTACATAATTGCGCTCTGAAAATACCATGGGCATAGGGGGAGGGGCATGACCACGGCATGCCCCAAAATGCGGCTCAACCGCACTAGGGGCTTCCTACTTTATTATTTTTTTTCTCACTTTCAGGACCTTACTCTCTGGAAACCCTGTCCGGCAGTATAATTGCCGAACATTAGATACAAGAACCAGGGGGCGGAAACCTACGTCGCATCATGGAACTCCCAGGTGGTCTCTATAACGAGCAAAATACCTGCTTTAAATACCATTCCTCAACTTGCCCCCGGAGGGGGCATGTCAGATAGTCCGATCTTTTGCTTATCGCACTACTTGTATCATTCTGCTTTAATGCACCATTTCAAATAAACAATGCATAGCTTCAAACTATTACTGCATTTTTTATTCATTCCTTTATATATATATATATATATATATATGTGTGTGTGTGTGTGTGTGTGTTCATTCATGATATTTAGCACTCGTACACTTTGGTACGGCCAATACGCCAGGGGCTTAAGTACCCCATAATACGGTGTGAGAAGTCCGAGCACTTTCAAAAGTGCGGCACCCCGAACTTATAGCACTATATGCATCGTCTCCGAATCATGTCTTGGGTCAATAGTTGGGTTTGCCCGGCTCCCATGTTTTGGTACCTTACGTTCCGCTATATCGGCTAAGGTAGCACTGGGAGAACTACTGCGATTGTGCCCCGGTTCAGCTGGGCTAAGCACCTCAGTAGAGAAAGCCAAAACTGACTGTCATGATAAGGCAAGAGCTGGTCGCTGTTCGACAGGTTTCGAGTCCCTAAAGACTTATGCCGCTTAGGGCGAGGAGTCAGCTTTGTCCGGCTTAGGCGTGTATAGCACCCCGAACTCGGTCTTCCGAATACTAGGGGCTTCGCCAAAATTTAAAATTATAGAATTCTCTGGCTAAGTGAGAGTGATAAAGCATTATAGTCCGATTGCCTTGTTCGTTGCGCTGAGCACCTCCCTCGAAGGACCCAAGAATGGGAAAAGGAGTGCTCAGATTTACCCCGAACACCCCAGCACTCGTGGCACGGGGGCAGAAGCCGACGACTGGCCATCTCTCAGATTCAATAAACAGCCGCACAGAAGGTAATATTTTAAATTCAAACAAGTGTTGCATAGCGCATATGAACAAGTTTTCAGCGTACATGATCACACGAGCAAGTTCACTCAAATATTAAATCTTTGAACATTCATCCGCCACAAGGCGGGCACCCTTCAGGACGCCCTCATGGTACATTTCAGGGTGGCGATGCTCCTTGCCCTGCGGTGGCCCATCCTTCACCAGCTTCTCAGCGCCCATCTTGCCCCAGTGTACTTTAACATGGGCAAGCGCCCTGCGGTGCCCTCGATGCAGACGGAGCGCTTGATGACCTCAAGCCAAGGGCAGGCGTCCATAAGCCGCTTCACCAGCCCGAAGTAGCTCCCTGGCATGGCCTCTCCAGGCCATAGCCGGACTATAAGACCCTTCATGGCCTGTTCGGCCGCCTTATGGAGCTCGCAGATTTGCTTCAGCTGGTCGCTCAAGGGCATCGGGTGTTCGGCCTCAGCATACTGAGACTAGAACACCTTCTCCGTCGAGCCCCCCTCCTCGGCTCGGTAATACTTTGCGGTGTCCGACACACTGCGGGGCAAATCTGCGAATGCTCCTGGAGAGCTCCGGACTCGGGTAAGTAACAAGTAATTTACTTTCACATGCTTGCTTTACATAATGAATGCCTTACCCGCCGCAATCTTCTTCATCACCTCAATCTCCTGGAGGGCCTTTTGGGCTTCGGCCTTGGCTTGCTTGGCGCTCTCGAGGGCCGAGGCAAGCTCGGACTCTCGCGTCTTTGAGTCAAGCTCCAAACTCTCATGCTTTTTCACGAGAGCCTGGAGCTCTTGCTGCACCTCAGCAACCCGTGCCTCTTGTTTCCCCCGCTCGGTGCGCTCCGTGGCCGCTTTGTTTTCGGCCTCGGACAATGCTTGCTTCAGGGTCGCCACCTCGGTCGTGGACCCTGGCACATTAATAACGATCCTATCATTTTGGCAACTGCATCTTTTATATATATACACACATTGACAAGGCTTTACTTACCTTGGTTCTCCTCAAGCTGCTTCTTGGCAAGGCCGAGCTCTTTATCGACCGCTTGAGGTTCTGCTTCAGCGCATCGACCTCCGCAGTCAGTGCGGCAGAGGTCAGCAGCGAAGCCTGCTTACGCATATCGACATACTTATGTTAGACTCCCGCGGATATTCTTAGATCCTCTATTCGGCTTTTCTTTGTGAACACCGAACAGAGCATCAGGGGCTACTGTCTATGAGGTAATATTTTTCATATATTAAATACATACCTCAAAGCCTGTTAAAAGGCTGGCACAGGCTTCTGTCAGTCTGCTCCTGGCGGACTGAACCTTCTGGATCACCGCACTCATAATAGTGTGGTGCTCCTTGTCGATGGAGGCGCCGTTAAGCACCTCCAGCAAATTATCCGGTGCCTCTGGTTGGACGGAGGTAACTGGCACGGTAGGCTTGCCCCTCTTAGTGGGGGGCCGCCTGCCGGAGTCCGGAACCACTGGAGGTTCCGGTGCGGTGTTCGGCCCGGGGCCGAACTTGGAGCCCTTGGGAGCCTTGCTCCCTTTGCGCCTGTAGTCCGGAAGGTCGCCTTGTGGCGCCTCCAGGACTACCTCCCCTCGGCTTGGTGCCCTTTGAGACAACACCTCGGCGTTGTCCGTAGGGCGAGGGGTAGAGGCGGTCGGAAGTGATCCTCCGCTGCTCATGGCCGACAGGCCCAAAGAACCGCTCAATGAGGATACATCGATACGGGCCCGGGACGGACTGCATAACCGTGTCCGGCGTTAGAAGAAGCTGTGCAATTAAACAGTGCCACGAGTTACTCTGGTGTCCGAATACTTACGATCTCGCCAGGGGCTTGGCCCTGGGTGGCCACTCGTCTTCGCTGTCGGCAGCGGTGGCGGAGTAGTTCGGAGGGAGAGTCCTTCCCTTCTTGGACCCTCCGGCCTCCCAAGTTGGGGCGGCCTTCCTTTTCTTTTCTCCCCCCACTGGAGGGGAAGAAGCTTCTTTTTCCTCCTCCTCATCTTCGTGGGAGGAGTGCGCCTCGGAGTCATCGGACGACTAGTGTGATACCACCGGGTGCTGGGAACTCTTTCGGGTTCCCGTGGCCTTCTTCCCGGCCTTCTTCTCCGGCACCTCGTAAGGTGCCGGAACCAGCAGCTCCGCTAAGCGAGCGTCTGTTGGGCCTTCGGGCAGAGGAGCTAGACAGTCAATCTGCCCCGATGTCTCCACCCAATCCTGTCAAAGGCATGGAAGCTCAAATCCCGCACATAGCTAAACAATGAAAAATGAATACCCTATAAAAGGTAAAACAGCTTACAGCGCTGGCTTGGCGCTTCGCGCTGAATCCGCGATCCTCGGTAAGGGGAGGGGGAACCTCGGCGCCCTTGAATAGCGCCTTTCAAGCATCCTCGTGCGTTGTCTCGAAGAGCTCGCTCAGAGTTTGGTGCTGGGCCGGGTCGAACTCCCACAAGTTGAACGCCCGTTGTTGACACGGGAGGATCCGGCGGATGAGCATGACCCGGACTATATTGACAAGCTTGAGCTTCTTGTTCACCATGTTTTGGATACAGGATTGGAGTCCGGTCAGCTCTCCCGAACTACCCCAGGGAAGGCCCTTCTCTTTCCAGGAGGTGAGCCACGTGGGGATTCCGGATCGAAACTCGGGGGACGCTGCCCATGTGGGGTCACGCGGCTCGGTGATGTAGAACCACCCCGATTGCCACCCCTTTATGGTCTCCACGTAGGAGCCCTCAAGCCATGTGACGTTGGGCATCTTGCCCACCATGGCACCTCCGCACTCCGCCTGCTGGCCACTCACCACCTTCGGTTTGACATTGAAGGTCTTCAGCCATAAGCCGAAGTGGGGTTTGATGCGAAGGACTCGCACACGACGATGAACTCCGATATGTTGAGGATGAAATTCGGGGCCAGATCGTGGAAATCCAGGCCGTAGTAGAACATGAGCCCCCGGACGAATGGGTGAAGGGGAAATCCCAGTCCGCGGAGGAAATGGGTAAGAAACACGACCCTCTCATGGGGCCTGGGGGTGGGGATGAGCTGCCCCTCATCTGGGAGCCGGTGTGCGATATCTTCGGACAGGTATCCGGCTCCCCTCAGCTTCTTGTTGTGTCCCTCCGTGATGGAGGAAACCATCCACTTGCCTCCCGCTCCGGACATGGTTGGAGAAGGTTGAGGAGGAAAATGTGGACTTGGGCGCTGGAGCTCGAATGCGCGAGAATGGATGAGCAAGGAGGAAGGAGGCGTGGGTAGGAAAAGGTGAATCCTTATCCCTTTATATGGGCGGACAAAACTATGCGCCCCCACCAGCCTGGTAAAACTCGCCTATCCCCCAAGCGCCGTAATCAATGGCGCGGTTGGGTTACCCACGTCCGTATTGATGAGAATCCCGCGATAAGGGGACACGATCTCTGCTTTGACAAGACGTGCCAAGGAAACCGCCTCACGAAGCGCGCTGAGGTTGGCTGTAAAAAACGATTTGGAAAAAGGCTTGGCTGTGGTGTGATGTCACGCTACGGAATACGTCAGCAGATTAGATTTGTGAAAATATTATTCTCTCTACGGTGGTATGTGGAACTTGTTCTGCAGAGCCGGACACGATCCTCGTGTTCAAAATCTTTTATGAAGTATTCAGAGGAGGAACCCGCCTTGCAATGCCGAAGACAATCTGCGCGCCGGACTCATCGTCATTGAAGCCTGGTTCAGGGGCTACTGAGGGAGTCCTGGATTAGGGGGTATCCGGACAGCCGGAATATAACCTTTGGCCGGACTGTTGGACTATGAAGATACAAGATTGAAGACTTCGTCCCGTGTCCGGAGGGGACTCTCCTTGGCGTGGAAAGCAAGCTTGGCAATACAGATATGTAGATCTCCTTCCGTGTAACTGACTCTGTGTAACCCTAGCCCCCTCCGGTGTCTATATAAACCGGAGGGTTTAGTTCGTAGGACAACAACAATCATACCATATGCTAGCTTCTAGGGTTTATCCTCTCTGATCTCGTGGTAGATCAACTCTTGTACTACCCATATCATTAGTATTAATCAAGCAGGAGTAGGGTTTTACCTCCATCGAGAGGGCCCGAACCTGGGTAAAAACATCGTGTCCCTTGTCTCCTGTTACCATCCGCCAGACGCATAGTTCGGGACCCCCTACCGAGATTTGCCGGTTTTGACACCGACAGCGGGCGCGGATGAAGATAGTGGCATGGGGCGCACTGTGGCTTTGGCCGCGTCGTGCCCATGCTCGCTGCGGCGGCTCCAGCGTCGGTGAGCGCTAGGGAGAGGTCAAGGGCGATGAGACGAAGCTGGTGGAACGGTGCGACAGTCGTCGGCGAGCTCTGAGACGAGCACACATTGAACAGAAGCACGGGTGCAGCGCAGAGCACGTCGAACGCGTTGCCAGGGTCGTGTCCTCATGTGGTCACCATGCTCGCTCGAACAAAACGACGCCCAGGCGATGCCAAACCGTGTCTAGTGTGTTGTCCGTGTAGTGTTTAGTCTAGAGGAAGAGATGGCACACTGCTAGGCCGACCAGTTGGAACGTGAGCTAGCCAGCAAGTTCCTGGTCAGAAACTTTGGCACTGTTTTTGGAGAGGTTCTAGAAAGAGTTTAGGGCTAATCTCCTGGGGTTAAGGTTTTCTTAGGAGGGTAATGAGGCTCAAGAAAAATCAGCCTCATAATATCAAGGAAAAATATACTTGCTGTAGAAACTGCATTTTGAGGCACATAAATGATTTTCTGTAGCAAAAATATTCCAAAAACTTATGCAATATTTTTGCTCAGGGAGGTGTGCCAAGGTCCACAGAATATTTGGGAATTTTCTTAGATTTTTGGGTGCAAGAAATATGAGGGTTGCTTTGGAGCATATGTTGCTGAATTGAATTTCAGAGAGGAAAATGAATATTTTTCTTTTATGAAAAATATTCCTTGGGTCATTTTGAGATTTTTCAGAGAAAGAATGATGATTTTGAGAGGGATGGGTCACTTGGGTGAAAATCAAGGACATGCCCAAGTGTTTAAGTCCATTTCAATTGATTCAAAACTCCAAATTCAAAATCAGTTGCAAAGAAGTCAGAAAAAAGAGAGAAGGCAAAAACCAGGCTGTCACAGCATCACAAGCATCACAGCCTCATCGCAAGCATCATCACTAGCATCACAGCCTCATCGCAAGCATCATCACTAGCATCACAGCCTCATCACAAGCATCATCACTAGCATCACAACCTCATCGCAAGCATCACAAGCATCATCACTAGCATCACAGCCTCATCACAAGCATCACAGCCTCATCGCAAGCATCACAAGCATCATCACTAGCATCACAGCCTCATCTCAAGCATCTGAACAAGCCTCATGTCAAGCATCTGAACAAGCCTCATCTCAAGCAGCACAAGCCTCATCACCGAACCCTCTCCATTAGCTCTAAGTTGTATAGGGCATTTGCGTAAACCTCTTTAGGGCATGTTAGTCTTGGAGGTAGCTGCCAATGACCTTCAAGCCTTTCCTTGTTAACATGTGGTGTTTTATACCCATTGCCCCTGCATGGTTCAGGAATTCAATCATGCACAACTGTAGAGTTAGGAAAATTCTATTGAGCTTGTAAACCTCATAGCCTTCAAATTCCTCCAAAACACCTGCAATAAGGTCTTGTAGTGTTTTAGGACTCAGATAATCTGTCAGGGATTGTAGCGAGTTGAAAAACCCCAGGTCAAGCACATTCAAATCAGGACTGTTGGCGGGTTGTTGTATTATTCTAATGTCAAGTCCAGTTTTTGCGATAGCTGATAGAAATTCTGGGTCATCTGGCAAGATATGGGGCTTAGAATTATCTTGCTGAATGTAGATGGTCTGTCCAGCATCACTTTCTGGCCAAACAACTTGTATCGCTGGCAAGACCTTCTCTATTAGGAACTCCCTCATCACTTTTCTGTTGACCTTTATTGACTTTGTCTCTGTTGTAACTTTGGTCCTGTTGTCGCTTCTCCTCTGATTAGGAACTTCTTTCACGAATGGCCAGATACCAATTTTCCCAGAGAAGGTCACATTTCCTTCACTGTCCCACCTTGGCCTAGCAACGGTCGTTAAGAACATCACCTTGCCAATACAATTGCCATGTATAGGCCTTGTAGGCTCTTCCTCCCCACCCAGCAGATAATATGTTATATTCTTCTTTGTCATGTTAAACCACTTCTCGTCAATATGGACAACATTATGCATATTCTTGAATGTAGGCCTCGCAGTTGTTATTGTTGCCTCGTCAAGCATCGACAAACAAAATTTCATCCTATCCATCTTATTCTTTTCCTTTAGAGCCGGCTTCACACAGTTTGTATGCCTCCTTATCAAATTCAGCATAAACTTTCTATGAAGTGTGGTAGGGCTACATCCCAGTTGCCAGGCTAGTGACCTAATAGTAGACCTTCTGTTTAATGGGATTGTTAGGATTTTTCTAGGTTAATGTCCTTAGGCTTTCTTACACAACATCGACCTCTTGACCTTGTTATATTTGCAACATTGCTTTCCTCCAAATTCTTTGTATATTCCAAGCACCCACTCCAAAAAATTGCAATGTCTTGCGTATCAGTTCTCTTAAAAGTGCCTCCTCTACTCATACACAGTGTATGCAATGCTACATAAGCAGCAAAGTTTTGCTGGTCATTGAGGGTTTTATTTTTTTCTACCAACTTGCCCAGCACCTGCACCAAGACATACAACAAAGAAATTATTAAATGATCAAGTGATGAAATGATCAACTGTAACTGTACCTGGATTTTGAACAATTTCATCTCCTTCCATTCCATCTTCTGCATCTCCTTCCATTTCATTTTCTGCATCTTCATCCATTTCGTCCATATCTTCTGCAGGTGGAGTGAAGTTGAGGTCTGGGAGATCCATTTTGTCCTGAAGATATGAATATGCAAGATGAAGAAGAAGAATAAGTACAAGTAGAAGTAGAAGGAGAAGTACAAGTAGAAGTAGAAGAACAAGTAGAAGATGATGCAGCAATTTAGGATCACTGAGTTTAGGATAGTTGAATTTACAGTAGTCAAATTTTTGCTGTACACCAATTCAAATAAACCTAAATTTACAGTAGTCAAATCTTTATTGTACAACAGTTCAAGTAAACCTGAATTTGGAGTAGTCAAATCTTTGTTGTACAACAATTCAAACAAACCTGAATTCACAGTAAGATAACTGAATTTAGGATAACTGGATTTAGGTGCTGTTGAGATTATTACACTGTTGTCAATTCAAATAAACCTGAATTGACTTTGCCAGTGTTGTATTTGTCCCCTTGGATTATTTGCAAAATTTATGTAGTCAAGATTGCAAATTGGATTCACTATAGTCAACCTATTACATTTGCCTGTTCTGAAAATTCAGTTAATTTGCTACTCCTTTGCAAGAGGTAGATGTAAATGTTCAGATGTTAATTCAGTTAATTTATATGCACCTAAATTTGTACTGTGAACAAGAGTAGATAACAAGTGTATTAAATTTATATAACTCCATATTCAGTACTTACATATAAATTCAGTTAGTGCTCCCTAAATTCAGTATATTTTGAGTGTGGAGTATAAGTGTACTGAGTACTCCAGTATATAGTGTATTTTGGATTACACTAGATATAAAATCAGGCCTTCGGTACAGTACTCCAGTATATAGTGTATTTTGGAGTAATTCACCAGCTAGTGTTTCAGTAAATCAAGTTAAATGAAAAGCGAGTCACTGTGACAGCAATACTGTTACTGAAAATATTTCAGTTTCAGTTAACTGCTTGCTTGCTCTCTTCTTGTTTGAGCACACACACACCCTTGCCCACACAACCTTTCCTGTTAATTACTCCTTATATTGAATGCAAAACTACTCCAGCAGTACAAGACATTATCAGTAGTAATGCAAAAGTTTCAAAGTTGCACACGGTCATTATTAGCAGTAATGCAAATGTATTAATGTTACTATTGTTTACTCTGTCAAATAAACTACGCCGTGTCAATATTGCTAGTGTTTACTCCTATGAAATAAACTACTCCATGTCAAATAAACCTTGCTAGGGGATGGGGCGCCACTGAGAGGGGGATAGATCGGGGAGGGGGCCTTATTGCAAAGTTTCTCGCCTGGCTGTTGTGCCCTCTGCCGACGTGGCGTGAGTCAACGCACCACGCGGGCAGGTCAGCGACCCCTAATTAAAAAAAGGACCTCGGATAAACCACTTACTAAAGAATTAGGACCTAAAGATGCATTTTTAAAGAAATGGGACTAAAGTGACACAACGACAAACTTTTAGGACCTCCGGTGCATTTAACTTTTTTTTTTTCGAAGAAATACCTTTCCTCTTCCTCCCGGATTGACCCCTTCCTCCTCCGCGCCGCTCTCGTGTTCTGACCTACCCAAGTTCCAATCCATCCCATCCACGCCGCTCTAAAATCTCTCGTGTAGCATCAGGTGCGCCCTAGAGCTGCCGCCTTACGGTAGCTTAGCATCACCGCAACCGTCTTCTCCGCATCTCGTCGCCGCCATCGCTGTTCCCCTCTGCCTCGTCGTGTGCCTGCTGTCTCCACCACCGTCCGCAACATTGGGCACTGTTCTCCTAGGTATGAGTTTTCGTCTGCCGGTGATTAGTTATTCCAAAACAAATCTCCACAAGTTTTGGATGCGCACCATCTGGATTCGCCCTTACGATGTGCAAAGTTGAACGGTTTAACCCCAACCTGAAATTGGGTTGCGTTCTTTCTTTTTCGAACAGCAGTTAAAATTTGTGCGTTCTACTTATGTCCGGGACTAGCGCAATAATTTTTTGCACTGATCTTACGCACTCTGTTCTTTTTTTTTTAGGGGTTACGCACTCTGTTCACGCATCGGGGTTATCCAAGTTAATTTTGCGGGTTTAGTAAATAATGTATTAGCTCAAGGACCATATCATCTGACATAAACTGTAAGACTTAAAATAGGGACCTTTTCTTTGATGATCTGTGATGATTCTATAACCTTGTGTTACTGTTGATGACAGAACATTTTGAGACTTTACTTTTTTGTGGTTCAGTGTTGGGAATATGCTGCAAATTAAGAGGGGTACCGATGATGGTCTTATAGAAAATCTCAGAGAAAGCTCAAAAAAGAATAGAACTTGCATTGGTAGAGAAGAGACACTTGATTTGTCGATTTCAGGTCTGCCAACACTTCATTATTCTACACATATTTTTCCAGATCTATTGGAGCACTCACAACTGCGCTGTCTCATGTTTGTTTACCTAGGTGACTTACATCGGGATAGCACTTTGGAAGAACAAATTGAAAGTGATTCTGGTCAAAGCATCTGGAGTGAGCTCAGTGAACAAGTTACTTCAGAATTTTCTACAAATGTTGTCTGCCTTGCTTTGTGTGCTGGTGACTATGTTGTTTCACCCTTCTAGCCTCTTTTTAAAATAATTTTATTTTATAATGTTACAATGCTAGTTATAGATGACCAAAGTTACATCATTGTGTAGGACATGATGTGTTATTTGCGTGCTCAGGCATAGCCGTGCACTGCCAGGTTCATTTTGCAAGGTTTCTGACTTCAGCAAGTTTGGTCAGAGCTTTCAATGATCTTAAAAGAGAAGGCCATGATGGCTTGAAGGTTGGTGCTGCTAATCATCATTCACTTAATTTGCTTGTTTACGTAAGTTAACTGCACCATTCTGTATCATTATAGATCCAAGTGCAGCGCAAGGGCTATGTTGCCAGAGGGTCATTGGGGGACTATAATTTCGATCAGGGAATTGCTCTTGTCAGCATAAAGCTTTTCACCCTTGGTGTTAATCCAGTGAAACTCTATCATCAGCTGGGATTTCTTCCTTGTAGTAAGGTAGTACCTGTAGCATGTGCAACCACTGGCAAATTAATGGTCACAAGTGGAATACTGACCGATGATACAAGTGGATCTGAAAATGGCAAAGAGCTTATGTTCTCAACTTGTAAAATCTCCAAGGTACACTTGCTCTTTGGTCTGAGTATTTGATATGTAACTATATGCACCGAAAAGTGACATTTCACTTTGTTTGGTTCCAATGTAACCCTTGTCATATTTGCTAGGATTGGGAAGGCGGAGCACTTTTTGATTATGATGGAAACTTTGTTGGCATGAACCTTTCTTCGGTTGAGGAAAGAACATCTTTTTTGCCAACTAGTATAATTATCAAACATTTGGAACAATTTGTGCCAAACATGGAAGTTAAGGTAGTCAGGTATGTCATGTGTATTTGCATTTATTTGCTTACCAAAGTTTGTTCACCCTTATTCCTATACAATTTCCTCCTTGGATTTTAGTTTTTTGAGTAATACTGGAGCTTAATTAAACTATAAGCCATTTCAGTTGCCAAACAACTTTCAAGGCTTATGAATCTTGCAAGAATCTGGATTGTTGGGTGTTGTTCCTTTTGTAGCTTTATTATCTTTAATTTTTAGTTTCTTGCAGTTTCAATTTTTTTCTCCCTTGATATCAACTTGATTCTTTGCTGCCTCTGCCAAGAAAACCCACATTGCTTCAATATCGAACTTGGTAGATTTTTCTAATTTAAGTAATGTTTTTTGTTTTGTTCGGACTTGAAATGTGAAGGGTTTGTGATAGTCTCCTGAACCTGGAGGTTGTGTAGTATTTGCTCAGTTCTCCACACAACTTTGCCCTTCGGATGACCCTTGGATCATCCCAGGATAAGGATCATCCCAGGATAACTAGGCTTAGAGGTCTTGCAGTGGCCTCCACCGACCTCATATTCATTGTGGCAGCCAATGACTCATCTCCGCGATTGCCCTAGATGGTAGAAGCAGCATTACAGCTGCTGAAGGTAGTATGGTTGTACCGCCGCCGGCGATGGCATCTTTGTCTAAATGTCAACAGAATCTGGCGCCACCTCCACCTCCAAAGACACAGCCTTCAGCCAACATCGATACAGTAAACCATAAGCAGATGCGCTGTAGCGCCTTGGTCAGCTACGGTTGCCAATTGCACCATTGTCAGTTTGTCACCTTCGTGAGGTGCTTGGCCCTCCGCCCTCAGCACTGTGACTGCTGCACTAATAACTGCCAATCTGCGCTTAATCTCCCTGTCTAATAGCAGCGCCAGCGAGAAAACCCTGCTGCTAGCCATTGATGGCGTAGCAGCAGGTGGTTGCTCTGACTCTGATAATAGGATAACTAGGATATACTTCACTAAACAATAAATACTCTTGATTCATTGTCTGATTTATATGGGGTACAAATATAAGTACAATTACATGTCCACTTTCGTACAGGCAGACAAATAACTTATCTCCTATACTGTACTAAACTAATCTTACGTTTCCCAATAACACTGGGATATTATCCCTTATTTTTTGCAATTCTACTCATCTGATGCTGCGTATGTGTGATGTTTTCGTCCATTTTACTTGAGTTGCAAGTTTACTATGTCCTGCAGGCCTGTAACACTACGGAGATATGAGGAAATACAACCCAGGCCCTATATGCACTATCCAAGAGGTGAACAAGTGGCCAGACCTTTTATAGTTCATATCTCTCATGACCTCAATGCTAATCAGCTAACCTTATTTACACTATCTTCATATGTGTGTCTGATTTGGGAACCTAGACATATATGGGGATCTAGACTCCTTGGGCTATCCAAAGCAATCAACAACTACTATCAGTGGTTAGTCAATGCTTGTAATTTGGTCCTGCATTGCGCTCATTTACGCATTTCCTCTGCCTCTGACAACTATTCTACCGTCTATCATTGAACAGAGGGCTTGATTTTGGTTAATACTTTCGAAGAGACTTTTGGTGAAGTATACGATTCTGGTAAAGGTGTCTGGAGCCTACTCGGGAAAACAATTTCTAATCATTTCCATCAAGTTGTTGTCTCACTTGCTTCATTCATCGGTAATCAATCTCAGAGTGATGTGCTATATACTTCTCCACATTTCAACTTGGCTATCAATTATAACTGTGGTATATATGCAGGAGAAACAAGGATTTTTGCATGCACAGGCTTATTTATTGATTGGAATGGATGCACCACCATTTTGACTTCAGCAAGTTTGATTCGGGATCCTAACGATGGAAACAAGATTGCTGAAAACTTGAAGGTTTGTTCTTGATGTGGTCCTTGCATTTTCTGCTTAGGTCTCACAGTGCGATTTGCAGATTGAAGTCAATATTCCAAACGAAGGATGCAAAAAAGGGATATTACAACATTGTAATTTACACTACAATGTTGCTCTTGTTGATGTCGAGAAGTTCCGTCCTCTTTGTTCATCTAAGATTCTTGAAGAACAGTGGGACCCTAGAATTCTTGAAGATCCGAATGTAGTAGCTGTTGGGCGCTGCTTCAAATCAGGCGTGTTAATGGCTACACATGGAAAACGGACTGACTGGTCAGGCATGCTTGATTGCAGAGATCTTCGGTACTCCAGTTGTACAATCACTAAGGTTAGTAGTGCTCTTGGCGATATTCTTAGTTGACGTATCCATCGCATGATGTACTAAACCATATCCCTTCACCATTACAAATGGAAACTTCTCCATCCAAAAAAATTCAGTGTCGCTTTTGCTTGCTAGGCTGGGATTGGAGGGCCCCTGTTTGACTTTAGGGGGAGATTTGTTGGCATGAACTTCTATGATAAGAAAATAGGGACCCCCTTCGTGTTTAAGGATCATATTTGTCGACTGCTGGCACAGTTTGAGGGAAAAAGGTATGTATACTTAGAATGTTTGTTTGACGTATTCAAGTGCATGCCATGTGAGGTTTGAGATGATTGCATGACATGCTAATTTTTGCATCTTCTCAAAGGAAAAAATAAATCTTTCTATTAAATCTAGCCTACTGTGTTCGACAGCACCGTTGATGAAGTTGGCAGTGATGATAAACCAATTAGGTATGCCTTTAATTTACGCATCTCTTTGATATTTTGCATAAAAACTGCCGGTAACATTACTATGCCTGGAAAATTACCAAATGATGGAAACAGGTGGCCTGTGCCCAAGCCGTGTTGGCGCCACCCGCATGATGAGCTCGATGATTTGCGCCCACCTGGGTATGGGGAAAAATCTGATAGATTCGGATTTACATATGTGCGTGGAGTCAGAGTTGACTACCATTAGATGACTCTTTCTATGCTCCGTTGGATTACCTTTAGACGACTTTTTCTCTGCTCCGTTGGATTATCGTTCTCCATATTGTCTATCTGGTGAACCTGTTGGCTGTCTTGTAGCCTTATTCTAATGTTTGAACCAATATTTTGGTGTTCATCTGCTGTCATAGTTGAAATTGTACTACTTGTGCACTGATTCCATATGATGGTACTTTATCGTGTTACTTAAACTGTAATGTGTAATGATGTGCAACCATTGGCCAGAATTTCTGTTGGGCATAGTTTTACTTCAAATTCTCAAATTGGATGATAAAAGTATCGTATAAAATTTTAAAGGGTGGGTGATTTAAACATAAAAAATAGTTTCTTGGATTTTACGCCCCTTCTACCTTGTAACCAATGTCCACTTTTCCCTCTTGTGTCGACATGCGTGCAGCAATAACTTGTTCCATGGTAAGTGTTCTGGTATCGAACATATAAACGCTGCTAGAGTACGTGCCATCTCCGTTTCAAATTCACCCTGTACGCTCAATTTTTATTGCTGTCCATTGACATCGTACTTTTCATTGCCGTGGTAAACATCTGGGCGCTCGTTCTTTTGTACGCCCGTGTAATCGGGCTAGAGTAACTGATGCATGGGCCAGGCTTGCGCGCGGGCCAGCCTAGCAGCGACACGGTGTGTGCGTGCGTGTGTCCGGGTGAAAGCAGTGGTGTTCGTGGGTTGGCGTGTTTTTTTACTGTCCTCGTTTGCACCCAGCGGCGGCGCCTTCGCTTCAGCCGCGGCGGGCCCATCTATCGGTCTCGTGGGTGCGCGGCTCAGAGAGAGCAGTGAGCGGGCACGAGAGAAAAGAAAGGGGGATTTGATTTTTTTGCCACCACTTTCTTTGGACTTCGATAATTTGCCACCCTTTACTTTTGTAATTAATTTGATGACACTCTTTTGTTTGGACTTTGCTATTTTGCCCTCTGTCAGATGGGTCCTGCAACAAATATCCAACATACTCCTCTTTCTGGATTGACTGACCACGAACTGGGACGTCTGCAGTCGCTCGCCCTTGTTCCCCTTCGCCCGCAACAATTCACGAAGAGGGCGGCGACGGCGAGTTGCGGTCAATGCTTCTCGGCGGTGGCGGAGACTTGCACTTGGTGGTCCTCAATGCCGGCGGCTGGATCCATCCCAGGAAGATGAGGCCCTTTCTCTCTCGCCCATCTCTCCCATCCCCTAGGATTACGCGATCCGGGCCCGGGCGCCGCCCCCGCCGCTGCTTGTGCGCCACCGCGGGGATTGCGCCGCCGCCGCTGCTTGTGTGCCACCGCCGCTGCTTGTGTTGCCTCCGTTGCTGCTTGTGTGTGGCCGTGGGGTAGAAGGTGCAGGATGAGAGCAAGAGGGGGCGGCGGCAGCAGGGAAGGAAGGGCAGGCTAGGAGCAACAAGGGCCGGTGAGGAGCAGCAGGAAGGTGCAGGAGAGGAGTGCAGCACGAGTTCATCCTTACCATGTGTTATGTTTGGGTCAAACAAGTACAAGGGCATAATAGTCCTATATTTTGTTATGTGAGAGCGGCGTTTCGGTGCCCGGGTGCATCTGCACCCGGTCAAAAACAAAATCGTAAAAAATCAGAAAAATTCAAAAAATTCCAAAAGAAAATTAGGGTGGTAGACAATTTGATGCGTGAGGTACGCTCCAATTTTCAAAACATTTGGACTTCTGTGCAGCTCTCAGTAAAAAAAACAAATCAGACCAGAACAGTATATGAATAGTACACATTTTTACAGACCTTTGATTTGTCTTTTTTGCTGAGAGCTGCACAGAAGTCTAAATGTTTTGAGAATTGGAGCATACCTCGCGCATCAAATTGTCTATCACCCATTTTTTTTTGAATTTTTTTGAATTTTTTCTAATATTTATTTTGATTTTTTTCGTGAGCGCAGGTGCAGATGAGCTCGGGTTTAGATTCGAATTTTCCGTTATGTTGTCTATTATTTCCAAAGTTTGTTTTTACTCTGAAAAGTGGCAAAAGATCAAAGTCCAAACAAAAGAGTGTCATCAGATCAATTATACAAAGTAAAGGATGGCAAATTATCAAAGTCCAAAGAAACTGGTGGCAAAAAATCAAACCCCCGAAAAGAAAAGGGGAAGCGGCAGCGAGTGAAAAGAGCAAAAGCAGCCAGACCA
This sequence comes from Aegilops umbellulata, assembly GCA_032464435.1. Taxonomy (NCBI): domain Eukaryota; kingdom Viridiplantae; phylum Streptophyta; class Magnoliopsida; order Poales; family Poaceae; genus Aegilops; species Aegilops umbellulata. The sequence goes on from CP136058.1 coordinate 445,713,330, forward strand.
CCCGCGCCCCCACAACCGCCTCCTCTCGTGCCGCCGCCGCCGCCTCGGCCGGCCCGTGCTCTACCGGCGCCCGTCGGCCTCGATCCGGCCTCGGCACCTCGAGACTTGGCAGGAGGAGCTCACCCTCGAGTAGAACGACAGGAGGAGGGGAGCAGCAGCCGCGCCCCGTTCTCCGCCGGTGCCCGTCGGCGTCGACCCGTCCTTGGCAGGAGGAGCTCGAGCCGAGGACCGCGACCTCAATCCGGACTCGGCAGGAGGAGGGAAGCAGTAGCCGCGCCAGCTGGCGGGCTGGCGCGCCTCGTCGCAACCTCCGCCTCCTCCTCCGCGACGCCGCTGAAGATGACGAGGCCGTTGCCGCCTACGCCCTCAAGTGGCTCGGCTTCGCGCTCTACCACCCTGTACTCATCTCCACCATCTCAGGTAGTAGCCCCTATCTCGTCCACTTTACATGGGGTTTGATGATTTGCCCCATCATTGTCTCAATGGCAAGTGGCTCCGGCCCCACCCGGCAGCCTCTGGGGGGGGGGGGGGGGCAAATTATCAAATTGAGAAGTAAAGTGTGGCAAAAGATCCAATTTCTCGTTTATGTCTGTGCCGAGTTAGGCTTAGGCCCAGTCACAAGAAAATCTTGGTGGAATGTGGGCGACCACCATGTTGTTCTCACAATCTGGCTTCTATCAGTCCATGCCTTGCACGGCTGTAGGTTTACCTTCCAGTCTTCCACTGATACTATATGGTTAATAAACCATTGTCTCGGATCCATTTTCCTATCATCCAGCAGTTTCATCCTCAGACATTGGCCTTTCAAGAGAGCTGGTAGTTTACATTTTCTTAGGAAAACGTAGAAAAATTTCATTTCATGGCAGGTACCCTGCGTACACATGCTAGAAGTTGGAGCTGATAATTTTTTGTTTTGATAGTTCATGATTTTCTACAATTAAAGAGCCTGTCCCTTTTGCTATTCTAAATCACTATCCATTGCTATCTCTTGTTTTTTTATTACCCTCTGAACCGATTAATGTGCTCAGTTGCTCAGACATGCCCTTGAATCATGAATTGTATACAGCAGGGCGCCGATCCTTTCATCTAAAAAAAACCCATCAAATTACCTGTTGGTTTGAAGGGATTATAATATTTATTTTTCTTACCCTGCAGGACAGTTGGCTCAATCGATATTGGCTACTTTGGTTCGGCTGATCATGACCACCAAGATGAAGGTTTGTTCTGCTCACCATTTTTTGTTTTCAGGCTCTTCTTTTGTTCAGTGTTACTGTGGAGAATGTGTGTGCTCGTTCAGTAATTGAGTTCCTATTTCTTGTCTTATTAATTTGTTATTACAGGCTATTTGTAATCTTGCAGTCCGGTGCATTTCTGTTCAACAATTGGAGGCTTTGGTGGTAGAGGATGGATTAACTCCCTTGCTCAATGCTATTGTTTATGCCCTTGACAATCCATTTGGTTCTTTGTCTACAACATTTGAGGCTATTCAGGTTATCTTCCCACTTAAACGGCATTCTGTTGCATTACATCTCTTTTGTTTGGTGAACTAAGTAATTAATCTCAGAGTATGCCTATCTCTGGTTTGTTGAACAGAGTAATTAATCTCATAGTATATTTGTTATAGCAATAAAACAGTTCATGTGAATGATTTCTTTGCAGCATAATGTATTGCCAGTGACCAACATAGTTGGCATCTTTTTACAATTGCTGTAACTGAAGGGGTTTACCTCCAGCCCTGCAAGACATCTATGTAACCTTTTACAGACGGGCTCAAGTGTTAAGACTGCCGTATTAAGATACATTTTTTCTTGTCAAAACAGTTTAAGTTACTAACTAATATATGCCCACTCTCTCGCTAACGAAATTTGAGTGAATCTTTTTAACATCACTTATAATTGCAATGGCAACACTCTTCCTTGAGAAGTATGTTAATTTACTAAAATATGTCGGTAATTATTAGAGTTCATTACTCATATATTTCACGTCTTCATCAGGGAGGAAAAACAAATTGTTCATAGATGATGTCATTATATTTTTTCCATGCCTCTATGAATAGTGCATCGAGCAGGCAGAGAGCAAGCGGGCAGCTGCGAAGAGGCAGAGAGCGAGCGGGCAGCTGCGAAGAAAAGAAAAAGGAGAAGCGAGAGCGGGAAGGGAGAGAAAAAGACCTAGCCCGTGACCCCCGCCGCCGCCTCGTCTCCTGCTGCCGCCCGCCTCCTCTCTCTCCTCTTGTTTCTCTCTTGATTTGATCTGCAGGAGAGAGAGAGAGAGAGAGAGGGAGAGAGAGAAGATAAGAGGGAGGGAGGGAGGGAGAGAGAGAGAGAGAGAGAGAGAGAGAGAGAGAGAGAGGAGTGAGAGGAAAGGAGGTACGGTGGCAGGGAATTCGTCGTCAGATGCGTCCTATATGTGGTGATGATCTCCTACTTTATTTTCTTGATTTGTGTTTTGTTCTTCCTTTCTTTCCAACTTAGTAATCATGCTCTTGCTTTTCCTTTGGTCTCTGTTGTAGATGGGTGTGCCCATCCAGTCGATGGTGGGGTTGATGTGCCCGTCGATTCGGTGATCTGCCGGCTGAGCTCATCTTCTCAATGGCGGACTGATGTTCTATGGTAGTCGCAGGCATTGTATGTGATAGTGCAGTCGCTGATGTACAAGAGGCGTCCGTGGTGTCAGTTCTCCATCGTCCATGCTTATCTTCTATATGCTCTAGCAGCCAGGTGACTACATATTACCTTTTCTATCAATTCAGCTAAGCATTAGCAGACATGCAGTGTGCTTCTCATTGTTCTCTGAGGAATTTGAATTGGATTGATTTCGTGTGCTTCTTAATTTTTGGTAATAGAGCTGTAGGAACAAGAGAAGAGAGACACAAATCCCTTATTGTGATTCATGACACCTAAGCACTGCCAGATATACTATTGTTACTATGGCCAACACTTAGATTTTGTTACATATATGAGTAGGGAACACATAGTGATTCTAATAATCGAGTAAAGTCATGTATATAGACTGATTAGTGTGATGTGTTTATGATTTTTTCGAGGACACCTAAGATGAAAAGCGGTGGATGTGGTGGCTTAAACAAAGTTTGTGCAATTTCACTTTAACTTCAAACTGTTGTTGGTGAGACTGCCATGTCAGGAACTCATGTACTTACAATACGTTCAGTTAGATTAGAAAATGTCATCTCATTTAAAAAATAACATCTCATTTCTTCCCCTTGATTCAGTTATGAACTCTATTGTACGTTCAGACTCTGAAGTAGTTATGCGAGAGTAGAAGAGGTTTGTAGCCTCCGCTGCTGGTGGACTGACTATTTTATATGGACTGAGGCTGCAACTGAGGGTAGTGCTACTCTATGCTGGTCAGCAGTAACTTAGGTCTTGCGCTTTTGTGAAATTGACACATGGACTAAACATACACATTGGATTTTTCTCACAGTTTTTGCTCACACCAAATCAAGCTTTTCAAAGCATTATTCCAGTGTTGTTTCTTCCTCTGCTAATTTTTGATTGTTGTTTTTTCTTGGTGACCTTCCTTGATCTGTGCTAATTTGTGCAAGAGATTTTTGGAGAACATGAATTCTTCTGCTTTACTAAAACTTGGATCTCCGTTAGGCATGAGCTGAGCTGCCTTATTTAATATGTTATTCCTAGGCATCAATAAACTAGACGATTTGCCAGTAGAAACAATTATAACTGGAAAAAATGCATGGCTGGATGTGCTTTCTCTTGACACTGAGCAATGGATAAATATTCTGGCTTACTTCCTTTTTGTATTTGAACGCGATGTAATTGTGGAAATAAGAAAGAGACTATTTAGAGCTCTCTGCCCTTTTTTTTCTTTGTGGCTAATCTCTAACTACCCTATGGACTGTAGTAATCACTTTCTCTTTTTACCATCAGCAGGATTTAATTGATGGAGTCCTGCTGCTAAAGGACGTGAACAGGAAGTCCTATTGCTGGATGTTTACTGTCTGAATTGCAAGGATCTGGGAATACATAAGTACAGACCCTATCGAATTCTACAGCTCTATTCATTGGCACACCGGCTGATCAATTTTGAGGTAATAAAGCGAAGTTGTTATCTGGAAAATACTTACCTACTTAAAAAAGGACGAAATAGAAAAATCGTTGGCATAGTTTTTATTTATACACTATACTAGCTTTCATATCTACTTTGGACACCAGATGGCACATCAACATTCTGTACCTGAAGCGATAGCTGCAGAAGAAAGGTACCAAACAAGATTAACTCTTTCTATGCTTCTCAAAATAGTTCAGTATATGCCCATAATATCACAGTATGAATTGTTGTGTGGAAAGTTTGCTTTTTCTACCATCACGGAATAATAATTCATTTTTTAATTTGATATGTTCCGCGTCCAATTAACTATTTGTGTTGGTGTTTATGCCACTTCTGATATGACACCGTCTTCTTTGTTTCTTGAAGATGATGGCATTCTTCTCCTGTTTGATATGGCTGTCAGAGAGTCAGATTACGCAGGTTATCCATTCGTGGCATCTTGTGTTCATGGAAGATTTAGTACTTTTTTGCTTTACGAACCGAACACATGTGTAGCCTTTGTTGAATATGCAAATTTTGAACCATTCTTATGTAGTAAAAAAATGTCAGTTCTATGTAACGTAATGTAGTTTCTTTAGCTTCTGGGTTTGTAAAGGGAAACATGCTATTTTAGGTGTTTGACCGGAACAACACAACCATCATCATAGTATGTTACCTATTCAGATCACCAAAGTTCTGCTCCCAAAGTTTAGTTTTAGGGTACTTTACCCCAATCATTGCTGATACTTAATACCCATCACCGAAAGCACTGGGTAGCATCTGAATCATTTTTCTTCAAGTAATTAAATTCAGTTGTTATGCAGCAATTTATTCCTAATTTTATGAATAGCTTTATAAATATCCTGTTGGTTTTTTCTTGCTTTATTGAGTACTCATATGCGCCATTGGTTCATATCCATGTTTGTAAGGTGTTAGTGCTCCATCAACACAGCTCTCTTCAGTTAAATGTGGTTCTAATCCAGTTTGTACAGAAATATGGTTGTTCAGTACCTATATTTCCTTTTGTTAGATGCGCTTCTAATTTGGATTGTGCTTGTTGAGTGCCATCATTTTTGTACGGATCGGACGCAGGTAACTGCCATTGGAGAGCGCGGATGGCGTGGTTATATTGTGGGTGTCTGAGCAGGGGAGGGTGAGGAGGACGAAGGTGGGGGAAGGAGCAGTGAGTTTGGTGATGGGTCGGGGCCACCAGTCAAGGGGAGGGGAGTGTTAGAAATTTAGGGTTTTGCGGTTTACCCCTTAATTTCTCTGCGCTTATCGGTGGTGTCGCTCACAATCCGCATATCTGAGACTAGGGGGTAGGGACCTTCTTATACTGTCTTTTCAAAGAGTACATCTCTTATACAGATAAGATTCCTAGTCTTTTCAACTAGTTTTCCAGGATAGACTTCAGACCAAATTACCAACCACGATTAAATTTGTCTGTTAACGGATTTTATTCGTTGTGTCCCCGGAGCACGCGCTTGTCTTCGGTTTGATCATGTCTTCCTTCGTCGCGCCCGCCCCCGCCGTCCTCACCCCGGAGGAGGTGTACGGGGTGCTGCGGGACCTAACCCAGGCGGTCCAGGAGATCCACCTGTTCTTGGCCGGGTCCTACGGGCCGCACCCGGCTGCGCCGCCCATCGCCGCCACCGCGCCACCGTGGCAGCCGCCGCACCAGGCGGCCTTCGCCGCGCTCGCCGGGTCGCACTCGGTTGTGCCGCCCATCGCCGCCATCGCGCCGCCACGGCTGTCGTGGCAGCCGACGCACCAGGCGGCCTCTGCCGCGCTCGCCGGGCCGCTGCAGCTGCAATCCACCGCCCCGCCCTGGCTGCAGTGGCAGCCGCCGCTCCTGGCGGCCTTCGCCACGCCCGGCGCTCCGCCGCAGCAGCCGCTGCCGCTGCCCGGCGCGGCACCGCAGCAGCTGCAGCAGCCACCGCCGGTCAGCTCCGGCCCCGCATCGACCGCACCGGCGGGAGTCCCGATCCACCAGATCAAGTTCCCGCCGTCGCCATCACCGCTTCCCCAGCGCGTCCCCATCCAGCAGATCAAGTTCTCGTCGTCGCCGTCACCGCTTCCGGCTTGGATCACTACCCGCCACGTGTCGGCGGCGGTGAGGCTGCAGGCTGCTGCGCGCGGCCTCCTAGCGCGTCGGCATGTGCGGGAGATGCGTGGTCTGCAGCTGCCGCTCCTCCCAGTCGTGCTTCGCTGCGCAAAGGACCTTGATCTCATCCGCTGCGTCAGGGATCTTGGGCATGTTGTTTTCCCCACGGACAACGACCTCAAAGTCTGCGACATCGGCGGTTGGGGGGGCGCACCCCTCCTCGGCATTCTCCATCGACAGCCCTCCACTCTTCTCTGTGCGGTGCAGACCAACAGCCTTTCGGTGGGGAGAAGGCATGGTGTCACCGACAAGAGCGCACGACGTAGCACCACTGCATTCCGCCGCCGGCCGCTGCGAGGGCGCCTCTGCTGGTCGCTCTTGCGACCACTTCCAGGTGGCCATATACATACACTCTTTTTGTCCAGATGGTTTCCATGGGATCCAGGTGGCTGTACACGTGCACGTCCGACGTGCGGATGGTGTCCATTTTATGTTCAGGGGTCCAAAATAAAGCGTCCCAGTCCATTTCAGGTTGAGAGTAATAAACCAAGCCGAGATGTAAAAGGCTTGTTTTTAGGTGTTAGGTTTGTGTTGCGTCGAGTCATGGTTATAAGTTGGTTAGACTGCAGCTTGAGGACAAGCTGCATGTCCAGGTGGGGTATAGTGTTAGAGTACGTAATGGGTCTGGGCCCGTTAGTCTTAGGGTTATTTAGAGATAAGGGTCGCTTGCTTAGGGGTCAAGTAAGCCTTGCTTGGGAGTCAAGTAAACCTCTCTATATAAAGAAAGGAGATGTATCAATCTAATCAAGCAAGAATTAAGAAGGAAATCCCTTCCCTCTTGCCCGGCCGTGGGCAAAAAGGCCCCCGGCCGGCACTCTCGCGCCCTCCTTCTAGCGGCGCCATAACAATATGCTTCCCAAGTACCACAATCCTTCCACTTAAGTTTAGAATTCTAGAACCAGTAAGCCACTCAATTCTGTTCCATGATATCTGACCAAGTCGTCCATGGCAAAATAATAAATTCCAAGCATGTGTTCTCATTATCAGCATTCCTCTCCGTGAGTTATCTTCCCCAAACGACAATTTGGGTTGCTAACTTCCAATGGACCATCAAGAAAGAATAAACCATTGTTCAAAATTCCGTAATGCACTAATTTTATCATCGAGTAATATTTCCACTCTTCCTTTTCCAAATAGTATTTCATAAACATTGGGTTTCAAGATAGAACCATAAATCAAATCCCTTCTTACTGAAGTTGCACAGAATGTCCTATAACAATAATAGTTTTCCTCCACAAGGGAGTTTCATGGCATAATTTCCAATCCAAAGTACATCGATTTTCCTTTGAAATTGTTGAATGCCAATAAAGTTGCTATGGTATTTCAACAATAAATGATGTATATAATCGAACACCATAATCTAACTATTTGAAAGAGTATGCAAAATAAATAGATAAATATAGTGCAAATATTATCATTAGACATACCAACAAATGAAGAGCAAATTTCATTATCCTTGGAGTGACTCCCATCTTCCTCCATTAACAAGTGGTGCTCAATAATAATAGTTGTCTAAAATCCCTTTCGAGATTATGCATTATTTTCCGTGGAATAATTCAACCATGGCAATTTTTAGTACGTAACCATCTTCAGTGTGCAGTCCATCCACATATTTAATCAAGAGTCCTGCTTTACTTCTTCCAAGGAGTAGACGTATTTTCCTTGTTGTGACGTAAAGTCAAAATTATTAATTCCTTTTTCATGGAGTGTCTTCCACTTCTTCCAAAACAAGTGCCGTCAACTTCCGAAGAAGAAACTAGAAAAAGAAAACCATTATCCTCAAATATTCCGTCTTCCACGTGCATCAACAGTAACATGTCTAATTCCTTCTCTTCCTTGAACATTTTCCAGCAGCAATCTATGTGTAATCAAGATTCTAGCAGAACAACAACTAGCATTGCGGACACAACCAACATGGTGATTTCTATTTAATCTGTGTATTCCTCATCGCAAGAGTATGCGTTCCAGCATGCACCAAATTCCGGTGTACGCCGTCAAGTGCGGCTGACGGTTGACAATGATCACTATTCTGATTTGATATGAAATCAGTACCTTACAAAAAACAACACTGGTTCCTTGGCAAATAGTTTGAAACAACCGTGACCTGTTCGAGAAATTGTGATTTGAAGAAGTCGATATACAGACATGCCGAAGAAATTCCAATTTGAGTGAATCAGCCGCAGGCAGGCTCAATTCCTCTGAGCATGCAAGTAGCAGCAACAAATTCTCCTCGTTCCTCGTGCAAGATAATACATGTGCCTTTTCTTCCAATCTTCCTTGTTCTTCGTAGTGCAAGATAAATAATAGTAGTAAAAGAAATAACAACCTGAACTTTCATGATTGATGACGGTAATTGGCTATGATCCAATTGATTTTGTCTCTCCACATGAAGTGGAAATAGTACGTACACTACTTGAGTTTGACAACTTCCAACCGAGCAACTCCTTCCTCGATTTTCTGGTTCCACGTTTGCAGCTTATCGTGTGAAGCTGGCGTGTTTTGCTGTAGATTCCTGATCCCGGTGAATTCTGCAGGCGGTGAATACAGCGGAGGCTACCACAGGCTTGTGGGATTTCGTGGACTTGTAGATCCACGCAGAGGCAGTATTAAGCCTTAGTACTGTAGGCGGCGGTTCCCACACAGCTAGAGCAGCCTAAATCACACGGCGACAAAATCATCTGATGTGACGGAGCGACACCGTCGAACCTGCTGCGTGAGGTGAAGAAGCGAAGCGGAAGCGAGGGAATCATCCGGCGGCTTGGCGCTTGCAAGTTGCAAGATGCAACAAGAGCATGTGGGATCCTGTAACAGCTAGCGCAACCTTGACAAGGACGTGATACCTCCACTGTTGATTTGATCCGTAGTTCCATACGCATAGAAAAGCAACTCCAGCACTGCTAATCCCATGACGCGTACGCAAGATTTGAAAACAACTTTTTCTCCAATCCAGCAAAGTCCGACGGCAATCGGGGAAAGTTGACTGGATCGATTCGCAGCGGAAGATCTCAGCGAAGCCTTGAGGCAGATATGAGCGCAGCCTCTTATACTGCGATGAACGCACGTCCGGACCAATTGTCGACAGAGATAAGCAGAGTACGGGCGGCGAACCTAGCTCCGATGCCAATGTTAGAAATTTAGGATTTTGCGGTTTACCCCTTAATTCCTCTGCGCTTATCCGTGGTGTCGCTCACAATTCGCATATCTGAGACTAGGGGGTAGGGACCTTCTTATACTGTCTTTCCAAAGAGTACATCTCTTATACAGATGAGATTCCTAGTCTTTTCAACTAGTTTTCCAGGATAGACTCCAGACCAAATTATCAACCACGATCAAATTTGTCTGTTAACGGATTCTACCCGTTGTGTCCCCGAAGCACGCGCTTGTGAGCAACGCGCCATAATAGAGTGTAAATTTCTCTAATTATGTAGATCAACATTAGGGCTGTAATCTAACTATATGATCTAGCTTCTTCCGATTATCACTGTACCTGGATAGTCTTTCCAATATATATAGCATATTGTATTCCACTGATAATCGACCAGCTTCCTTAAGCATATAATTTAAGTATGTTCCAACAAGTGATAATTCCATGATAATCATGTAAAGTAATTCCATGCATAAATACATGTATAATTTTATAATGAGGTATTCCGATATTAATAATTCCTAGTAATTTGAATATAGTCACAGGACACATAATTCCAACAGAGAGGACGGCCGCTGCTCGCCACCTCCCCGCCTCATTTGCTGCAGCGTCACCCTCCTATCCGTTGCTCCTTGTCCGCCACGACACAGCTCCGGCTACGACAGCTCGTCGGCTCCCGCTTCCTGCCTTGCATGCTAACCACCTCACCAGATTGTTGTTGAACATGTATAAGGCCATCCATTCCGGAAAATGCGAACAGCGGCCGCGCACCAGCCAGGCCGCTATCCAGGCCGTCACACCCTCATATGGATCCGCACTTCCAATGTATATATGACGTATTTGATTTTTTCTTGGTCCGTATTGAAGCAGTCAGGACCCACCCACATGCAAAAGCCTATAGGGCTTTGACTCGATGCTGACATGTACGAGCAGCATGCTGGCGTCGGAGACCTGTTCGACCTTGCGGGCGGAGCCCTGTACGTCGTGCATGCATGCTGTGGAGCGACGTTGCACAGGGACGACCACAAGTTCTCACAGGTGTCGACGTGGATCACTCCCGTCCAGGTCCAGCGAACACGCACGTTGGTTCGCAGTAGTTATCAAGGATTAAGCATGCTCAACTTCTTCGATTGTTGTTTTTATTGCCAGCTTTCACCATGGATTACGACATGATTAACATCTTTTTCTTTGTTTACAATACACTACCACCAGACTGGCACGTGATTTGTTATCTTAAGAATTTTTATACGTAATTCTGAAACATGTGTTGGTTTAGGCCCATCAAGGTTAAGTCCACCACAACCCACGCTGACACATATTAACCATTAATTAGCATTAGCGAGTTTAGGTTTTCCACGTGACGCCCACTGCTGTGTGTTAGCTTTTCGCCACGCAGCGTGGTTCTGTTTCTACAGTCAAGTCACGTCTTGGAATTAACTACGCCTTCACATCACCCACCCCTTGTTGTCATCTACCTCCGCCCTCCTCACTTAGTTCCAAATGGTTGTAAGCTATGCTTCTTTATTAACAAAACGTGTCACGGTTAGATTTTTTGTGCTGAAACGTGATTCATTTGTTAATGAGTTTTTTCAGTTTGACACGCTATAGAAAATCCAGCCAATCGGTGTTTTTGAGCCTAACAAATCCTGTTTACAGGAGAAACACTTGTATTTACAAGTGGTAGCTTGCACTTAAGATGCCTCAACGGCAGCACCATGCTAATTGCATGTTGTGCATTTCGGTTTACGCGCGTGCACAACAGCACCGCTCGGTTAAAATAGAATTGCAAGCCGGTGTACTCTACGAAATTGAGATCGGCCGTAGTCAAAGTTTTTAAAATTACTAGCAAATTAACCAGCATGCATAGTGAGGGTTTCACAGGCACCAATCTTCATGTTAGTGAATGCCCACACTAAAGTACGTAAACAAAGTAGTTCAAAGACGACAATATGTACTATAATTAACATGGGTTTAACATTACTGTACCGTCGTTACAACAGTCAGTTTCGATTTACTCGTGGCCGAGCGCTGGTCACTAGTATTGGTGTTTTGTCTAAGTACAAGCCAACCATCATTGTTAGACTAATCAACCACACCTTCAAGATGATCATTAATTGTTGCTGGAGAACACAACCGGCCACTCATCAGTTTCTCGTTTGCCCATGCCGCGGGGATGCATTTGCAATGGAGGGAACTGCCTGAGCACTCCCTGAGCCCATGCCGCTCACTGCTTCTTGCATTCAATGCTTATTGCATCATTCAGGAACACCTGTACGTCACAGGGGAGGCTCCAGGGCATGTGCTGTCACTTCACTAGACCTCGTCACTAAGCTATGCATCACATTACACACCTGAAACTGTGCAAAGCAAACTATGCAGTGCTGTAAAGCAAACACATCAACAGTTATGGTATCAATCTAAGAAAATCTGTCAACAACAAAACTGCAGGTGATAGGTAGCACAATTTTACAAAGACCGACACATTTGTCTCCATGGAGCTAGCAGTACTCCACGCATGCCAACTCAGATCAAGCCAAATGCATATATTAAGTTGAGGACCAACAAGTCCACGCAAGATTCAAGACTGATGGGAATGCAGCACTTCTGAATTCAAGTTTAAGAAAATAGAAAGTTCTAAAGAAATAAAACACCATCCATCCAAATAAGAGTCACAGCATGCAATCTACGTACGTGGAAAACAATGACTGCAATTAATTATATTAGCCACCAAACAAGCATTTGCTGAGCTACAACAAATCCACACGACAGAGATTGTCGAGCTAGGACAAATCCACACACACCACCATTGACAGTTCACAACAATAGTACAGAACAACATTCAGGGATCCACAACTGGCCCATCACTCTTCTCTGGATATGCCTCTAGAGCAATTGGGATCTCCCTCTCCTTCGTATCCTAATCCTGCAATATTTGTAGAACTATGGTGTGAATCCAAGTGAAAGGAAATAACTGTGCTGCAAGATATAGAATCCTAAATAACACAAGGTCACATGGATCAGATCCTACAGCAAGGGTCATACTCATACATTCTGATCCTAACAAAGGAAAATCCATGACCCAAGTGTCCCAGTTTGAACAAATTAATATTAAGTAGTACACATCAAAGCTAACATTTTTCTCCCACTGATATAAAATACAATTCATCCGCCAATCCCAAAATATCCTCCAATGGATCTTAATCAAGTTACAGGGGAACTACAATTTCCAGTCTTAAGAGAGACAAGACGACAAATTAAAATCTCAGGAAACACACACTAGTTTGGCTAACAATTGACTGTCTCCCAAAACAAAAATGCAGGCTAGCATTCACCTCCTAATCTGCATTCCTAGATGGCAACTTCCGCATCTGCACTACGACTAAAATCCAATTGGCATCACCTTGGAACATGATTAAAATCACACTAACACTAAATAGAAATTGAATAACAACCTATGAACAATATGTTCAGAAAGTTCAGTCACCATTGCCATTGACTGTATCCCCAAAACCACGAGTGTCTCCCCAAAAATTGAGTCTACCATCACAAATCACACTTCGTTTGGCTAATCATTGACTGCCTCCCCAAAAACCAATCTGCAGTCTAAAGTGTCCCTCATACCAAAAAAATTACTCCCCAAAGATGTCCAGTATCGTGCCAAGGGCATAGAAACAAATCAGATGAAAAGAAATAGATATGCACTACAGCCCACACGACATCTCAGGTAAAAAACAAAAGGAACAACTCTTAACCTGTGTGTGACCTTGGTATAATCATCATAATTACTCCCCAAGCTATATACTGAACAAACCATATCTATCTGTCTTCCTAAAATACATATCCACCGATATCACATGAAGTGGCTAAACCCAACAACCAAAATCATCTTCACAAATCCAATTCCTTATAATCCAACTATAACTCTGAAAAAATATCCAACAGTCTGTATAAACCCAACCTGTTCATCTACATTACCGTCGGCGGTGCATCAAGCAAGTGAATCGAGCACATTATCTGTCCCACAGGGGGATGTACAGCCCATGATATAACATCAGTTATCCAGAGGAACATGTACATCACATAATCATCATTCCCTACTAATCAAGCATCCAAACAATCAAATCCCACTTAATCTTCCAACTGCTAGCACCAGATCTGCTAACCAAAAACCACTATCTAATAATAAAATATGACTAAAAAACCACCCAGCCTGCATTTTCCCTAAAAACAGAAAGCTCCGTAGTAAACCACCCATCAATTCAGCTTTACTACAGTGGGCAAAATCAAAATTTTTGGGTGCTAAATGACACATAATGCAGTTTTTTGACAAACTAAACGACAAAATCAACAAACAAAATGATATGCCTCTTTGTTTTCGCGACTTACCTTCGCGTCCAGCCGCTGGTTGCTTCCGAACAAACGTCGTATCTAGCCTCGCCTCCCACGATCTCTGGGTTGCCGGCGGCGACCCCCTCAACATTCACTAGACTCATGGAATCCTGAGACTCCAATGGGAGTACTGGAGCTCTACACACTGCATCTCCATAAACGCCCATGCCAGAAAAAAATCTAGCGTTAGGAGTCCAGATCTTACAAGAACAAGACGGCTAATCGGCAACGAAGAAGCTAGGGTGAAGGAATGGCGGAGCAGATTAGGCTTACCCGTTTAGCTCAATGCCATCGGTAGACATGCCGCCAGAACAGCTTCGCGGCAGCGCCGTTGTCGCCCACGACGAGTGTGGCGAGGAAGGGGGTGGAGAAGAAAACCTATCTCGTGGCTCTGTTCTGATCCACAAGGATTGCTGTGGGGAAGGGGGTCATTTGTTCCAGTACCTGTGCTATTTCGAACCAGCCCATGGGCCACCCTTCCTGGTGCAAGACACGTGAAATGTAATAAGCAATTCCCTCTATGTGCGTGTGTGCTTGTATGTCTTTCCTGCTTTATTATCAGTATATGGAATGGCTATATTTACTTCAATATTTGTACCTTGCTGCATCGAAAATATTAGTTAACTCCAAGACCTTATTTTTGTGGGTGAAGAATAGATGCACACTTGCGCTTTTGTTATTTTCGACGGGTTGCCAGATTATCGATAGAGAGATACACATATAGGTTAAGCTATGACACATTTGTCTCTTTACACTATCTTTAAATCCAGTTTATTTGACACGTGTTTGAAATATATATTTAGCATAATGATAATACTGTATTTCCTTGGGGACCTTAGTTTTGGGTTTGTCCTTGCTCATATTATAAGTAAACTAGCAAAAGAGTCCGTGCGTTGCAACCGGAGAGAAAACATAGCACACACTCTTAACCCAACAATCATCATTCAAGACCACAATAGGTCCATCTCTTTTATTTTTGCGAGGCATCATATTTGTGTTGCCGCTTATCCTCCATCTCACCCTCGCCGGCGATAGCCTCCGTGTTCACACAAAATAAAACAAAAACATGTTTGAATATGTTTAATCCCAAGGCGTCTCTCTCTCCCTCTCTCCTCCCTCCCCCTCTCTCTCTCTCTCTCTCTCTCTCTCTCTCTCTCTTTCTCTCACTCTCGCGGTGAGAAATCTGTTGTTTCCCCTGCGACATTTTTCAGAGGTATGCATGTGTAGTTATATCGATGTTTTGTTTTCCCTATATTGTTATAGTGGGGTGTTTATTGGCAATCCGGATCACCGCCGGTACGAAAGGAAAACGGATCTTACGCTATAAATTATAAGTTTGCTCCCAAAACGATATTTAAAAAATATTTAACAGGTAAAATTAACATCATATTTAGATTCCACATATTTTTCTAATAAAATTTCATATATAATATGTTAAAATCGAAGTTACAGTTTAAAAGATACAGATAATTTAGAAAATCATTTGTTTGACTTAAATATATTCTAAAATAATATTTCAAAATACTTAACAGGTGAAAATAATCTCATATTCATATTCTACATATTTTTCTAATCAAATTTCATATATAACATGTTTAAATCGGAGTTACGGTTTAAAAGATATGGATGATTTAAAAAAAACATTATTTGACTTAAATATGATCCGCGGATGAATTACCTAAAACATCAGTGGGGGGTTTCGAAAAATGTAAAATAACGGTTCGGGTGTGACTTAAATCCGGACTGCGGGTTGATTTCAACAAAACACAGGGACTTTTGTGTAAAATATGAAAAAACGATTCGTTTTAACTTAAAATAGGACTGCGGGTTGAATTCTCTAAAATAGATGGACTTTTCTGAAAAATGCCATGACGGACGAAAGAAACCCAATTTACTTTATTATTAGGTAAAGAAATAGAACACTTCATGTCTCCAACCGGTTCGTGATCAAAAGAAGATGCATGAACACTTCGTGTCTCCAACCAGTTTAGATCATAGGAAACTATGGCACAATGTACTGCCAATTTTTTTTGTTAGAGCCCATTGAAAATATTTGTTCTCACCTATGATAATGCCTTTCGGTTAAACTAGGAATAGTTTTTTTGACTATTTGCTGTAGAGCAACAGCCCCACAACCCTTTTTATTCCAGAATTTCTTGCACAGGCCTGTTTAAATCCCCTCCCACCGGGAGTCGAACCCAGGACCTGGGGTGCTACTAAGGTCGCTGCAACCACTAGGCTACAGGCCCATTCGCTAAACTAGGAATAGTTTCATTATTAAAAGCTTTCATCCGCATATATGGTCGTAAGGGGCGGTGTATTTATTTTGCTTCATTCATTTTTTGGTCTATTTACTTTTTTGCAGAAAACCATCTATGGTATGCTTTGATTGATGACCTTATTTAATACAGTACAAGAAAAATTGGAAGTACTCCCTCTCTCTCAGTTTACAGGGCGTGCGCATACTTCTAGGTCGTCAATTTGACCAACCTAATACAAGTCATATATTACAAAAAATATACCAATATAAACTTCAGATGTTCTATTTTCAAACGGTATAATTTTTGTGTTATATAGTTTATATTAGGGTAATAAAATTGGCAACCTAGGTACATGCACATGACTTGTAAACTGAAACGGAGGGAGTAGTAGCAAACCAGCCATGAAAAGCTTGAGAGAACTATGCAAACCACAAGAAATGATGCGCTCCTCTCATTTTCCCATGATCTTGTGGTTGGAAATATGCCCTAGAGGCAATAATAAAAGCATTATTATTATATTTCCTTGTTCATAATAATTGTCTTTATTCATGCTATAATTGTGTTATCCGGAAATCGTAATACATGTGTGAATGCATAGACACCAACATGTCCCTAGTAAGCCTCTAGTTGACTAGCTCGTTGATCAATAGATAGTCATGATTTCCTGACTATGGGCATTGGATGTCATTGATAACGAGATCACATCATTAGGAGAATGATGTGATGGACAAGACCCAATCCTAACATAGCATAAGATCGTATAGTTCGTTTGCTAGAGTTTTTCCAATGTCAAGTATCCTTTACTTAGACCATGAGATCGTGTAACTCCCGGATACCGTAGGAGTGCTTTGGGTGTGCCAAACGTCACAACGTAACTGGGTGACTATAAAGGTATACTGCGGGTATCTCCGAAAGTGTCTGTTGGGTTGACACGGATCGAGACTGGGATTTGTCACTCCGCATGACGGAGAGGTATCACCAGGCCCACTCGGTAATGCATCATCATAATGAGCTCAATGTGATCAAAGTGTTTGATCATGGGATCAGGCATTACGGTACGAGTAAAGTGACTTGCCGGTAACGAGATTGAATAAGGTATTGGGATACCGACGATCGAATCTCGGGCAAGTAAAATACCGATTGACAAAGGGAATTGTATACGGGATTAATTGAATCCTCGACATCGTGGTTCATCCGATGAGATCATCGTGGAGCATGTGGGAGCCAACATGGGTATCCAGATCCCGCTGTTGGTTATTGCCCGAGAGCCGTCTCGGTCATGTCTGCCTGTCTCCCGAACCCGTAGGGTCTACACACTTAAGGTTCGGTGACGCTAGGGTTGTGAAGATATGTATATGCAGTAACCCTAATGTTGTTCGGAGTCCCGGATGAGATCCCGGACGTCACGAGGAGTTTCGGAATAGTCCGGAGGTAAAGAATTATATATAGGAAGTGCTGTTTCGGCCATCGGGACAAGTTTCGGGGTCATCGGTATTGTATCGGGACCACCAGAAGGGTCCCGGGGGTCCACCGGGTGGGACCACCCATCCCGGAGGGCCCCATGGGCCAAAGTGGGCAGGGGAACCAGCCCATAGTGGGCTGCTGCGCCCCTCTAGGCCCACTTCATGCGCCTAGGGTTGAAACCCTAGGGGTGGGGGGGGGGGGCGCCCCACCTTGGCTTGGAGGCCACTCCAGCCCTTGGCCGCCGCCCCCCCTAGGAGATCCAATCTCCTAGGGCCGGCGCCCCCCCTAGGGGGCTATATATATGAGGGGGGGGGAGGGGGCAGCTGCACCTGAGTCCTGGCGCCTCCCTCTCTCCCTGCTACACCTCTTCCTCTCGTAGTACACGGCGAAGCCCTGCTGCTGTGACGCCCTGCATCCACCACCACGCCGTCGTGCTGCTGGATCTTCATCAACCTCTCCTTTCCCCTTACTGGATCAAGAAGGAGGAGACGTCACGCTGACAGTACGTGTGTTCAACGCGGAGGTGCCGTCCGTTCGGTGCTAGGATCTCCGGTAATTTGGATCACGTCGTGTACGACTACCTCATCCCCTTTCTCTGAACGCTTCCGCTCGCGATCTACAAAGGTATGTAGATGCATCCGATCACTCGTTGCTAGATGAACTCATAGATGGGTCTTGGTGAAACCGTAGGAAAATTTTTGTTTTCTGCAACGTTCCCCAACAGTGGCATCATGAGCTAGGTCTATGCGTAGTTCTTCTTGCGCGAGTAGAACACAATTTATTGTGGGCGTAGATGTTGTCAACTTTTCTTGCCGCTACTAGTCTTATCTTGCTTCTACGGTATTGTGGGATGAAGCGGCCCGGACCAACCTTACACGTACGCTTACGTGAGACCGGTTCCACCGACTAACATGCACTACTTGCATAAGGTGGCTGGCGGGTGTCTGTCTCTCCCACTTTAGTTGGAGCGGATTCGATGAAAAGGGTCCTTATGAAGGGTAAATAGAAGTTGATAAATCACGTTGTGGATTTCACGTAGGTAAGAAAACGTTCTTGCTAGAACCCTAATTCAGCCACGTAAAACTTGCAACAACAATTAGAGGACGTCTAACTTGTTTTTGCAGCAAGTGCTTTCTGATATGATATGGCCAAAGTTGTGATGAATGATGAATGATATATATGTGATGTATGAGATGTTCATGCTATGGTAATAGGAATCATGACTTGCATGTCGATGAGTATGACAACCGGCAGGAGCCATAGGAGTTGTCATTATTCTTTTATGACCTGCGTGTCAATGGAAACGCCATGTAAATTACTTTACTTTATTGCTAAACACGTTAGCCATAGTAGTAAAAGTAATAGTTGGCGAGCAACTTCATGGAGACACGATGATGATGATCATGATGATGGAGATCATGGTGTCAAGCCGGTGACAAGATGATCATGGAGCCCCAAGATGGAGATCAAAGGAGCTATATGATATTGGCCATATCATGTCACTTTTATTAATTGATTGCATGTGATGTTTATCATGTTTTGCATCTTGTTTACTTAGAACGACGGTAGTAAATAATATGATCCCTCATAATAATTTCAAGAAAGTGTTCCCCCTAACTGTGCACCGTTGCGACAGTTCGTTGTTTCGAAGCACCACGTGATGATCGGGTGTGATAGATTCTAACGTTCACATACAACGGGTGTAAGACAGATTTACACATGCAAACACTTAGGTTGACTTGACGAGCCTAGCATGTACAGACATGGCCTCGGAACATAGAAGACCGAAAGGTCGAGCATGAGTCGTATAGAAGATACGATCAACATGAAGATGTTCACCGATGTTGACTAGTCCGTCTCACGTGATGATCGGACACGGTCTAGTTGACTCGGATCATGTTATACTTAGATGACTAGAAGAGGGATGTCTATCTAAGTGGGAGTTCATTAATAATTTGATTAGATGAACTTAATTATCATGAACTTAGTCTAAAATATTTACAATATGTCTTGTAGATCAAATGGCCAACGTAGTCCTCAACTTCAACGCGTTCCTAGAGAAAACCAAGCTGAAAGACGATGGCAGCAACTACACGGACTGGGTCCGGAACCTGAGGATCATCCTCATAGCTGCCAAGAAAGATTATGTCCTACAAGCACCGCTGGGTGACGCACCTGTTCTCCCTGCAGAACAAGACGTTATGAACGCTTGGCAGGCACGTACCGATGACTACTCCCTCGTTCAGTGCGGCATACTTTGCAGCTTAGAGCCGGGGCTCCAAAAGCGTTTTGAGAGACATGGAGCATATGAGATGTTCGAAGAGCTGAAAATGGTTTTCCAAGCTCATGCCCGGGTCGAGAGATATGAAGTCTCCGACAAATTCTTCAGCTGTAAGATGGAGGAAAATAGTTCTGTCATTGAGCACATACTCACTATGTCAGGGTTACATAACCGCTTGACTCAGCTGGGAGTTAATCTCCCGGACGATGCGGTCATTGACAGAATCCTCCAGTCGCTTCCACCAAGCTACAAGAGCTTTGTGATGAACTTCAATATGCAAGGGATGGAAAAGACCATTCCTGAAGTGTTTGCTATGCTGAAATCAGCAGAGGTAGAAGTCAAGAAGGAACATCAAGTGTTGATGGTGAATAAAACTACTAAGTTCAAGAAGGGCAAGGGTAAAAAGAACTTCAAGAAGGACGTCAAGGAAGTTGCCACGCCCGGCAAGCAAGCTGCCGGGAAGAAGCCAAAGAATGGACCCAAGCCCGAGACTGGGTGCTTTTATTGCAAGGGAAGTGGTCACTGGAAGCGGAATTGCCCCAAATACATAGCGGACAAGAAGGCCGGCAAAACAAAAGGTATATGTGATATACATGTAATTGATGTGTACCTTACCAGTACTCATAGTAGCTCTTGGGTATTTGATACCGGTGCAGTTGATCATATTTGTAACTCAAAGCAGGAGCTGCGGAATAAGTGGAGACTGGCGAAGGACGAGGTGACGATGTGCGTCGGGAATGGTTCCAAGGTCGATGTGATCGCCGTCGGCACGCTACCTCTACATTTACCTACGGGATTAGTTTTAAACCTCAATAATTGTTATTTAGTGCCAAGTTTGAGCATGAACATTGTATCTGGATCTCGTTTAATTCGAGATGGCTACTCATTTAAATCCAATAATAATGGTTGTTCTATTTATATGAGTGATATGTTTTATGGTCATGCTCCGATGGTTAATGGTTTATTCTTAATGAATCTCATACGTGATGATACACATATTCATAGTGTGAATACCAAAAGAGTTAAAGTTGATAACAATAGTCCCACATACTTGTGGCACTGCCGCCTTGGTCACATAGGTGTCAAACGCGTGAAGAAGCTCCATGCAGATGGACTTTTAGAGTCTCTTGATTATGAATCATTTGACACGTGCGAACCATGCCTCATGGGTAAAATGACCAAGACTCCGTTCTCAGGAACAATGGAGCGAGCAACCAACTTATTGGAAATCATAAATACTGATGTGTGCGGTCCAATGAGTGTTGAGGCTCGCGGTGGCTATCGTTATGTTCTCACCCTCACTGATGACTTGAGTAGATATGGGTATATCTACTTAATGAAACACAAGTCTGGGACCTTTGAAAAGTTCAAGGAATTTCAGAGTGAGGCTAAAATCAAAGTGACAGAAAGATCAAGTTTCTACGATCAGATCATGGAGGAGAATACTTGAGTCACGAATTTGGCACACACTTAAGAAAATGTGGAATAGTTTCACAACTCACGCCGCCTGGAACACCTCAGCGTAATGGTGTGTCCGAACGTTGTAATCGCACTCTATTAGATATGGTGCGATCTATGATGTCTCTTACCGATTTACCGCTATCTTTTTGGGGCTATGCTTTAGAGACTGCCGCATTCACTTTAAATAGGGCTCCATCGAAATCCGTTGAGACGACACCGTATGAATTATGGTTTGGGAAGAAACCTAAGCTGTCGTTTCTAAAAGTTTGGGGATGCGATGCTTATGTCAAGAAACTTCAACCTGAAAAGCTCGAACCCCAGTCGGAAAAATGCGTCTTCATAGGATACCCTAAAGAAACTATTGGGTATACCTTCTACCTCAGATCCAAAGGCAAGATCTTTGTTGCCAAGAATGGATCCTTTCTAGAGAATGAGTTTCTCTCGAAAGAAGTAAGTGGGAGGAAAGTAGAACTTGATGAAGTGTTACCTCTTGAACCGGAAAATGGCGCAACTCAAGAAAATGTTTCTGAGGTGCCTGTACCGACTAGAGAGGAAATTAATGATGATGATCAAGATACTTCTAATCAAGCTCCTACTGAAATTCATAGGTCCACAAGGACACGTTCTGCACCAGAGTGGTACGGCAATCCTGTCTTGGAAATCATGTTGTTAGACAACGGTGAACCTTCGAACTATGAAGAAGCAATGGCGGGCCCGGATTCCGACAAATGGCTGGAAGCCATGAAATCCGAGATAGGATCCATGTACGAAAACAAAGTATGGACTTTGACTGACTTGCCCGTTGAGCGGCAAGCCATAGAAAATAAATGGATCTTTAAGAAGAAGACATACACAGATGGTAATGTGACCATCTATAAAGCTCGGCTTGTCGCTAAGGGTTATCGACAAGTTCAAGGGGTTGACTACGATGAGACTTTCTCACCGATAGCGAAGCTGAAGTCCGTCCGAATCATGTTAGCAATTGCCGCATTCTACGATTATGAAATATGACAAATGGACGTCAAAACGGCATTCCTTAATGGTTTCCTTAAGGAAGAATTGTATATGATGCAGCCGGAAGGTTTTGTCGATCCTAAGAATGCTGACAAGGTGTGCAAGCTCCAACGCTCGATTTATGGGCTGGTGCAAGCATCTCGGAGTTGGAACATTCGCTTTGATGAGATGAACAAAGCGTTTGGATTTACGCAGACTTATGGAGAAGCCTGCGTTTACAAGAAAGTGAGTGGGAGCTCTGTAGCATTTCTCATACTATATGTAGATGACATACTTTTGATGGGAAATGATATAGAACTCTTGGACAGCATTAAGGCCTACTTGAATAAGAGTTTTTCAATGAAGGACCTTGGAGAAGCTGCTTATATATTAGGCATCAAGATCTATAGAAATAGATTGAGACGCCTCATAGGTCTTTCACAAAGCACATACCTTGATAAGATATTGAAGAAGTTCAATATGGATCAATCTAAGAAGGGGTTCTTACCAGTATTACAAGGTGTGAAATTGAGCTCAGCTCAATGTCCGACCACGACAGAAGATATAGAAGAGATGAGGGTCATCCCCTATGCCTCAGCCATAGGTTCTATTATGTATGCCATGCTGTGTACCAGACCTGATGTAAACCTTGCCGTGAGTTTGGTAGGAAGGTACCAAAGTAATCCCGGCAAGGAACACTGGACAGCGGTCAAGAATATCCTGAAGTACCTGAAAAGGACTAAGGAAATGTTTCTCGTTTATGGAGGTGACGAAGAGCTCGTCGTAAAGGGTTACGTCGACGCTAGCTTCGACACAGATCTGGATGACTCTAAGTCACAAACCGGATACGTGTATATATTGAATGGTGGGGCAGTAAGCTGGTGCAGTTGCAAGCAGAGCGTCGTGGCGGGATCTACATGTGAAGCGGAGTACATGGCAGCCTCGGAGGCAGCACATGAAGCAATTTGGGTGAAGGAGTTCATCACCGACCTCAGAGTCATACCCAATGTGTCGGGGCCAATCAAACTCTTCTGTGACAACACTGGAGCTATTGCACTTGCCAAGGAGCCCAGGTTTCACAAGAAGACTAGGCACATCAAGCGTCGCTTCAACTCCATTCGTGAAAATGTTCAAGATGGATACATAGATATTTGTAAAGTGCATACGGACCTGAATGTAGCAGATCCGTTGACTAAACCTCTCCCTAGAGCAAAACATGATCAACACCAGTACTTTATGGGTGTTCGATTCATCACAATGTAACTAGATTATTGACTCTAGTGCAAGTGGGAGACTGTTGGAAATATTCCCTAGAGGCAATAATAAAAGCATTATTATTATATTTCCTTGTTCATGATAATTGTCTTTATTCATGCTATAATTGTGTTATCCGGAAATCGTAATACATGTGTGAATGCATAGACACCAACATGTCCCTAGTAAGCCTCTAGTTGACTAGCTCGTTGATCAATAGATAGTCATGATTTCCTGACTATGGGCATTGGATGTCATTGATAACAAGATCACATCATTAGGAGAATGATGTGATGGACAAGACCCAATCCTAACATAGCATAAGATCGTATAGTTCGTTCGCTAGAGTTTTTCCAATGTCAAGTATCCTTTCCTTAGACCATGAGATCGTGTAACTCCCGGATACCGTAGGAGTGCTTTGGGTGTGCCAAACGTCACAACGTAACTGGGTGACTATAAAGGTATACTGCGGGTATCTCTGAAAGTGTCTGTTGGGTTGACACGGATCGAGACTGGGATTTGTCACTCCGCATGACGGAGAGGTATCACCGGGCCCACTCGGTAATGCATCATCATAATGAGCTCAATGTGATCAAAGTGTTTGATCACGGGATCATGCATTACGGTACGAGTAAAGTGACTTGCCGGTAACGATATTGAACAAGGTATTGGGATACCGACGATCGAATCTCGGGCAAGTAAAATACCGATTGACAAAGGGAATTGTATACGGGATTAATTGAATCCTCGACATCGTGGTTCATCCGATGAGATCATCGTGGAGCATGTGGGAGCCAACATGGGTATCCAGATCCCGCTGTTGGTTATTGCCCGAGAGCCGTCTCGGTCATGTCTGCCTGTCTCCCGAACCCGTAGGGTCTACACACTTAAGGTTCGGTGACGCTAGGGTTGTGAAGATATGTATATGCAGTAACCCGAATGTTGTTCGGAGTCCCGGATGAGATCCCGGACGTCACGAGGAGTTTCAGAATAGTCCGGAGGTAAAGAATTATATATAGGAAGTGCTGTTTTGGCCATCGGGACAAGTTTCGGGGTCATCGGTATTGTACCGGGACCACCAGAAGGGTCCCGGGGGTCCACCGGGTGGGACCACCCATCCCGGAGGGCCCCATGGGCCAAAGTGGGGAGGGGAACCAGCCCATAGTGGGCTGGTGCGCCCCCTAGGCCCACCTCATGCGCCTAGGGTTGAAACCCTAGGGGTGGGGGGGCGCCCCACCTTGGCTTGGAGGCCACTCCAGCCCTTGGCTGCCGCCCCCCTAGGAGATCCAATCTCCTAGGGCCGGCGCCCCCCTCTAGGGGGCTATATATATGAGGGGGGGGGGGGAGGGGGCAGCCGCACCTGAGTCCTGGCGCCTCCCTCTCTCCCTGCTACACCTCTTCCTCTTGTAGTACACGGCGAAGCCCTGCTGCTGTGATGCCCTACATCCACCACCACGCCATCGTGCTGCTGGATCTTCATCAACCTCTCCTTTCCCCTTGCTGGATCAAGAAGGAGGAGACGTCACGCTGACCGTACGTGTGTTGAACGCGGAGGTGCCGTCCATTCGGTGCTAGGATCTCCAGTGATTTGGATCACGTCGTGTACGACTACCTCATCCCCGTTCTCTGAACGCTTCCGCTCACGATCTACAAAGGTATGTAGATGCATCCGATCACTCGTTGCTAGATGAACTCATAGATGGATCTTGGTGAAACCGTAGGAAATTTTTTGTTTTCTACAACGTTCCCCAACACTTGTTGCCCAGTTTCAAGACCCTATGGACTAATGTTAGCTACTTGCTTCTTTAGCTGATCTAATTAAGAACAAGTTTTATGTGTGGTTTATCCTCTTACAATTGTTACTATTCACTTACGGGGATGAATTGATCCCATGCCTTTGTTTTGGCCTATAAACCTACCATGCATTGTAATATATAACGATATGTATGAACAACATACCTAAATATGAGTTTCCTTATGCTTCAAGGATGTTATGACTGGTCTCTAAATATTCTTACTTTCAAGGTTTGAATACTTGGTTCCCTCTCGGCCTTTGCGCCATTGGCGTAACGGGTCATCTAGTCTAGTCGAAAGAGAAAAGGTAACCTTATGCTCCAGGAGGTGGTCGAAGGCTAATGGGTTGCCGGTGGGTAGAGCTCCACGCACCGGAAATCAAAGTGAAGATGGTGTAGTTCTCCTTCGTTTCAGTTTTGATGGACTTGAGTCGTAGGAGATACCGTATTATCAAGAGGGGATCCACTTCGGAAAGGCTAGGGTGGAATCAACACGTACACATCACTTTTGCACCCCGGCTCCTTTCCTCATCTTGATGGATGCTTGTTATCTTAGGAAGTGGCTTTGGAGGAGTGGCAGCGGCAGTACCGCTGCTGTGTGCAGTAGTACCGCCGAGAGCAACAGGATGTAGTACCACTGCTGTGTGCGGTAGTATCGCCGAGAGCAACAAGCGGTAGTACCGCTCCAGGAGCGGTAGTATCGCCCAAAGCTTCAAGCGGTAGTACCACCCCAGTTCTGCGCTAGTATCACCTCGACTCGAGAACTGCATTTCTCGTGTCCAGTTCAGCGGCAATAACAGCGGCAGTAGGAGCGTAGCACCGCTCTCGAGCAGTAGTACCCCACCTTTTGCCCGGGCGCTCTCTCTCCCGCCTCTTCTCTTTCTGCAGCTGGTGCTCGCAGTCTCAGCGGTAGTACCGCTGGGGCTCACGGTACTACCGCTCCCTTGAGCAGTAGTACCGCTCGCTGCGGGCTGTAGAGGGGATAACGGTTGGATTGCTTCCCCCACTATAAAAGGGGGTCTTCTTCCCCAAGAAGACCTACCTCTTTTCCCCCAAGCTCCATTGTTGCTCCAAAGCTCATTTTCGCCCGATCCCTCTCCCTAGCCAATCAAACTTGTTGATTTTCTAGGGATTGGTTGAGAAGGCCCGGACACTTCCACCAAGAGAAATTTGATTCCCCCCACTAATCCCTTGCAGATCTTATTACTCTTGGGTGGTTGAGCACCCTAGACGGTTGACGTCACCTCGGAGCCACATTCCATTGTGATGAAGCTCCATGGTATCGTTAGGAGCCTCCAATCAAGTTGTAGAGATTGCCCCAACCTTGTTTGTAAAGGTTCGGTCGCCGCCTTCAAGGGCACCACTAGTGGAATCACGACATCTTGCATTGTGTGAGGGTGTGAGGAGAATACGGTGGCCCTAATGGCTTCTTGGGGAGCATTGTGCCTCCACACCACTCCAACGGAGACGTATGTCGGTGTCAAAACCGGCGGATCTCGGGTAGGGGGTCCCGAACTGTGCGTCTAAGGTCGATGGTAAAAGGAGACAGGGGGCACGATGTTTACCCAGGTTCGGGCCCTATTTATGGAGGTAATACCCTACTTCCTGCTTGATTGATCTTGATGGATATGAGTATTTTAAGAGTTGATCTACCACGAGATCGTAATGGCTAAACCCTAGAAGTCTATCCTGTATGACTATGGTAATGAGTATCTCCGTTTCCGGACTAAGTCCTCCGGTTTATATAGACACCAGGAGGATCTAGGGTTACACAAGGTCGGTTACAAAGAAAGGAATCTACATATCCGGTCGCCAAGCTTGCCTTTCACGCCAAGGAGAGTCCCATCCGGACACGGGTGCAGTCTTCAGTCTTCGTATCTTCACAGCCCATCAGTACGGCCCATGGCCAACAGGCCAGACGCCCGAGGACCCCTTAGTCCAGGACTCCCTCATTAGCCCCCGAACCGGGCTTCAATGACGAGGTGTTCGGCGTGTAGATTGTCTTCGGCATTGCAAGGCGGGTTCCTCCTCTGACGACTTCCAAATAATGTATTCGGCTTATAATTCAATGCCGCACCCCTCGGCTTATGTGCATCTATGTCTTCAGCTTCCACACGTCGGGCGAATGCGGACGGTTAGGGTATTTTTTGCAAATAACACCCTGACCATGCAAGGAAGAGCGTCTATTTAAAGGGATTGGATCTCAGACCCATTCGGCACCACGCAGAGAAAATCCTCAGAGATTGCTAGGAAAGACCATTCCAACATGGCTTGCATCCCCCGCTCCTCCTCCCGCTCCAGCCCAGAGAAAGGCGAGTGGGAGAGGTGTTCCGTATCCCATGGCCAGCTAGAGAAGCTGCAAACACAGGGGTTTCTCCCTCCTGCAGATCTGGTCCCTATTCGGGCAGGGTTGGCTTCCTTCAACGGCAAGACCCAGGCCGAGGATTTTCCCAATCCATCCGCGGGGGAACGAGTGTGCTTCGTCCCCTATCTGCTGAGGGGTGTGGGATTTCCCATTCACCCATTCCCCCGAGGGCTTCTGGAGTATTATGTCCTCCAGCTGCACAATTTTACCCCAGCCTCCATCCTGCACATTACGGGTTATATCGCTTTATGCGAACTATTCCTGGGTTGTGAGGCCCATTTTGGTCTGTGGAGAAAGTTGTTTTGCCTTGTCCCGCGCAACCACGAGGGATCGATATTCGAAGTGGGCGGGGCCTAAATATGGCGTATTGCTGTGACCAGATACCTATCTGGCACACCGAAGAAAGCTTCCGAAGAGTGGATCTCCGAGTGGTTCTACATAGATGACGTCGTACTTCCAGATCCAGTCCAGAGAGGTCTCCCCGAGTTTGCGAGTGTTCCCCTGAAGAAGCGCCACAACTGGCGCCCTCGAAGCCTCGAGGAGGAAGATAGTGCGGAAGTTCGCCAACTCCTGAGCAAGATCAAGACGCTTGCCCAGTCAGGGTATACGATAGTCGAAGTGATGGAGACCTCCATAGTACGAGGAGTTCAGCCACTCCAATATAGAGGACTTCCCATGTGGAATTACAATGGGGAAGATGACGCCTCCTGCTGCGGCAGGAAAGGTCCAGACATCCCTGCCGCCCTAGCCAAAATATTGGCCAAACTGTTCAAGGGTGAGGAAGAGGAGTTCCTGCGCATCACGCACAAAGAAGGATATTCCATGTACAATCCTCCTAGCTGGGTGAGTCCCCAACTTCTTTTTGCTCCACTCATTCCCCTTCCTGAGCTTTGTTCACTTAAATATTAACCCGTCCATTTATAACAACACTGGCGAAAGACTTCCTAGGGGCTTCACAACCCCGCCCCGCAGCCCGAGAGCCACAATCAGGACCTTGACCCCGGATTTGAAGAGGATCCGGATATATTTGTGGTGCTGGGGAATGGGACATTTTACCAAATGAGCTATGACGGCACAGAGGTGGCCATCGCCGCCGACTATCCCGGTCTTCTCCCTGCTTCTCATGTAAGTAATTAGGAGACACTTTGTCTGAGAGGGTTTCCGCATTCTTTCTTGCTCACCGCGCCATCCTGTGCTTAGAAGGGGAGGCGCTCGGTGTGTCGGGCCACCACAGGGGCGTCTCCGGAGAGAGGGGCTCCCACGCTGGGCATGCCTTCGAAGAGGAAGGCAAACAGAGACACGGTCGGGCCTTCCTTGAAGAGGTATGGGTTTGCAAGTATGCTCTCTGTAGAAGTCACGTCCAACCATGACTCATATGTTCATTTTGTATCATAAAAAGGGTTCGACAGACTATGTCCGGGGACCAGGCCAGTCGTGCTTCTAATAACCAAGGTTCGGTCCCGGCCGAAAAGAAGGGGCCCGATATGGGAGTGGCGCCGGACTATCTTCTGCCGAGGGTTCGGAAAATATGTCCGTCACCAATTCGGAGGTGGAGAGCGCCATGGATCACTGGCATCGGAAGGCCGTTTTACGAAATCCCCGCTTCTCAAAAGAGGCGTTTGGTGCCTTCAGCTCGGCTGATGCATACATCCGAGCTGCTTGAGATGGGCTTAACCGAGCCACCGAGCAACATTTGAACGATGTGCAGGTAAGTTTACCTTGCCCGAATTTGATAACCATGAGCCAGTAGCCCCCGAGACTTGAAGCAGTTGGGACAAATGTTTTAAGGATCGTTATGTAACCATGTTCTTACGGAGAAGAATGACTGGCTAGCCCAAGAGCTGGAGCAGTGCCGGA
This sequence comes from Aegilops umbellulata, assembly GCA_032464435.1. Taxonomy (NCBI): domain Eukaryota; kingdom Viridiplantae; phylum Streptophyta; class Magnoliopsida; order Poales; family Poaceae; genus Aegilops; species Aegilops umbellulata. The sequence continues at coordinate 445,742,822 of CP136058.1, forward strand.
CACAGCTAAGTGTTGCTACCACCGAACTGAAAAAGTTCAAGAAGGCGTCCTCTGGTAATATTTCGCTCCATCGAGAAACAAAAAATGATACACCAACTATATTAAAACTTCTGCTTGTCTCATAATAGGCTCATCGGACCAACTAGAAGAGGAACTGAAGGCCACACAGACAAGCGAAAGCGAGGCGAAGAGACAACGCGCCGCTGGCGAGCGCGTCCTGACCAAAGTTAGAGAGGAGAAAAACAAACTCCAAGATTCAAACACCAAACTGGGCGAAGAACTGAAAGATGTATGAGCCCAGCTAGCCGACTCCGTGAAGGAGAACATAAAATTGCGAGGCGGCATATTCAGTATGTTGCTGTATTTACGTTATAATAGTTTGGAAGTAAAAGTAGCTGATATAGCTGTGATTGCAGGTATAGTGACAGGCCGCCCCGAAGAGGAGGTGTCCGGATCATCAAGTGATCTTCTGCAAGGGCTGTCGCAGTTGCACGAGCAAGCTCGACATGCAATGCAGAGTGTAGCCAAGGACTTATGGCCATCCGACTCCCCTCCAGGGAGTATGGAGAAGCTTGTAGAGCTGTTCAAGGGAGCGTGGCGGCGTATTCGACTATGGAAGACATCGGCCTACCGAGAGGGTGCGCGAGAGGCCCGGGCCATGGTAAAAACACGATATACCAAGATGGATCCGAATGACATGGCTCGGGTCGGACCGCTAGGGTCAAATGGGGAAGAAATCCCCGTTAGTTTAGTATATGGCCAGGTAGAGGTGGCGGCTAGATACTCCCAACAGGATTGTAAATTAGATCGCCTGTTGGATGGTATAGAGGAGGAAATTTTTAAGTCCTAAGTGACTACGTATTTTCCTTCTAGCTGGATTGTAAAACGATTGTCATGGCCGACCTTTTTTGCTTTGATCTCTCGACCGGAAGGTGCAGAGTGTTTCCGAATACCTGAGCGGCAAAATAAACCGGCTAGGGGTCATAGGTGCTTGAACAGACAAGTTGTATCCGGCTAGTTATTTTATATTACATTGAAATTGTAAGAAACATCTTCCAGAGAGAATAGTTCCGTTAAGGGTTCCTTTCCCTGGGTGTGCATGCATCAATGTGCATGTCCGGACTGTGATGAAAAAATCACAGTGTGTATAACTTCTGGGGGTTCATAATGGAGCGAGTGGAAAAACATCTTTAGTTCACCGACCGAATATTCCCTTAAGAATGCTAGCTTTAGGCTTCACCCAGTCTGAGGTACACATTTGGATGACCCGACAGTAACAATCACAGAGGTGCTCCCTTTATGCCCTAGCTGAACTAACAGGAACGTAGGGCATAAGCACAGGAGCTAGGCAACCCAGCTTGGCCAAAACTTAAGTCATATTGATGCATATAATGGCAAAGAAAATGTACATATGGGAGAAAACGCATATGTGATGAGCTTTATGCTTGGAAAAGAAATAGCAAGCTTCTGTCCAAGAAGCCCCCTAGGTATGATAGACGTACATACTTGAAGATGTATGCGTCGGGGGTGCACGGTCTAACAGCACGGAAGCCTTTAAGGATAAAGAGAAAAAAACGAAAAGAGAGAAGAAATGATGAAAACAATAAGAGGAAGGAGACGAACAAAGAGTTCAGCACTAGGCATAGAATCTTCGGAGTCTGGCCGCGTTCCAGGGATTCGGCTCTAGTCGATTGTCTGACGCATCACGCAAGCGGTACGCCCCTCCGGTGAGAACTTCGTCAATGATGAAGGGACCCTCCCACTTGGGCTTGAGTTTGTCCTTTTTCTTCTCCGGCAGGCGTAGAACGAGTTCGCCGACATTGTAAGTTTTGGCCCGCACTTCTCTGCTTTGATACCTGCGAGCCTGCTGTTGATAAAATGTGGAACGGGATTTTGCGACATCGCGCTCCTCCTTTAGGGCATCTAAGCTGTCCTGCCGATCGAGCTCGGCCTCTCTGTCTTCGTACATGCGCACTCGAGGCGAGTCATGAGTAATGTCGCAGGGTAGTACTGCCTCTGCGCCGTACACCATGAAGAAAGGTGTGCATCCAGTAGTGCGATTGGGCGTGGTCCGCAGCCCCCAGAGTACGGAGTCGAGCTCCTCAACCCACTGCTTGCACTACTGTTACAATCACTACAAAATACCAAAAATATTTACTATTGCTCGCACTACTATTTTGTTACTGTTACCACCACTATCATATTACTTTGCTACTAAACACTTTGCTGCAGATACTAAGTTTCCAGGTGTGGTTGAATTGACAACTCAGCTGCTAATACTTGAGAATATTCTTTGGCTCCCCTTGTGTCGAATCAACAAATTTGGGTTGAATACTCTACCCTCGAAAACTGTTGCGATCCCCTATACTTGTGGGTTATCAAGACCTTTTTCTGGCGCCGTTGCTGGGGAGCATAGCTCTATTCTTTGAGTTACTTGGGATTTATATCTGCTGGACACTATGAAGAACTTGAAAGATGCTAAGACAACAATTTATCCCTCAACTACGAGGGGAGGTAAGTAACTGCCATCTAGCTCTGCACTTGATTCACCTTCTGTTATGAGTAAGCTAGCGACACCTAAACCTGCTTCTGCTATTTGTTCTGATATGTCGCATGTTATTGATGATGCCACTTCTGCTATGCATGATACTTATGATGAAACTGCTTCTATGCCTGATACTACTGTGCCCCTTAGTGAATTTCTTGATGAACAAATTGCTAGGGCTAGAGAAAAAGAAATTATTGAATCTGAATACGATGATGATAGTGATGATGAAAATATGCCTGTTATTCCTGAGGGTTATGTTTTTGATAAAGAATCTTCTTTAGCTATTTTAGCTTGCAAAGATAGATATGAGCTCAAGAGGTTATTAGTTAAATGGAACAAAGAATCACTTAGAGATAAAATGAAACCCGACCCTGCTTTTGCTACTTCACCTATCTGTGTTGCTGATAAGGATTATGAATTCTCTGGTGATCCAGATATAATTACTTTGGTTGAATCTGATCCTTTTTATGGCTATGAATCTGAAACTGTTGTGGCACATCTTACTAAGTTAAATGATATAGCCGCCCTGTTCACTAATGATGAGAGATCGCGTTACTTTTATATACTCAAAATATTTCCGTTCTCATTAAAGGGTGATGCTAAGATATGGTTTAATTCCCTTGATCCTGGTTGTGTGCGCAGTCCCCAGGATATGATTTATTACTTCTCTGCCAAATATTTCCCTGCTCATAAGAAACAAGCTGCTTTGAGGGAAATATACAACTTCGTGCAAATTAAAGAAGAGAGTCTCCCACAAGCTTGGGGGAGGCTTCTCAAATTACTTAATGCTTTGCCTGATCATCCTCTAAAAGAAACCTGAAATTCTTGATATCTTTTATAATGGACTAACCGATGCTTCCAGAGATTACCTGGATAGTTGTGCTGGTTCTCTTTTCAGGGAAAGAACACCGGATGAAGCTGAAATTCTATTGAATAATATGTTGACAAATGAAAATAATTGGGCACCTTCTGAGCCAGCTCCCGCTCCAATTATCGAGCCTATTCCTAAACCAACTCCGAAGAAGAGAGGTGTTCTATTTCTCAGTCCTGAAGATATGCAAGAGGCAAATAAATCTATGAAAGAAAAAGGTATTAAAGCTGAAGATGTTAAGAATTTACCTCCTATTGTAGAAATACATGGTCTTAATCTACCGCCTGTCGAAGAAGTATATGATTTTAATCCTTTATTTATTGAAGAACCTCCTGATCCCGATATCCCGACATAGGTAGTAAAGGTAAATTCTCTCTATAGATATGATAAAGCTGAAGTCCCTCCTACTAAAATTGTAAGTCAGTGCTTGGATGAGTTTGATAACTTTATGTTTAAGCAAGACGACTTCAATGCTTATTTTGGTAGACAATTAAAAGAAAATGCTTACATGATTAAATACTTGGGTGATTATATGGCTAATATTAAAGGTGAACTTAAACTTGTTAGCAAACATGCTTCTATGGTTACCACTCAAGTAGAACAAGTACTTAAAGCTCAAAAAGAAGTGCGTGATGAAATGAATAGTAAGAAAAATGATTATGCTGTTAGAGTGGCTAGAACTGGTAGAATCACTCAGGAACCTTTGTATCCTGAAGGCCACCCTAAGAGAATCGAGCAAGATTCTCAGAGAAATAATATTGATGTTCCTAGTTCTTCTAATAAGAAGAAAAAGAAAAATGATAGAACTGTGCAAACTTCTAGTGAACCTATTGCTGAACCACCCGATAATCCAAATGATATATCTATGTCTGATGCTGAAACACAATCTGGTAATGAACATGAACCTAATGAAAATATTAATGATGATGTTCATGATGATGCTCAACCTAGTAATGATAATGATGTAGAAATTGAACCTGCTGTTGATCTTGATAACCCACAATCAAAGAATCAACGTTATGATAAAAGAGACTTTGTTGCTAGGAAACATGGTAAAGAAAGAGAACCATGGGTTCAGAAACCCATGCCTTTCCTCTGAAACCATCCAAGAAAAAGGATGATGAGGATTTTGAGCGCTTTGCTGAAATGATTAGACCTATCTTTTTGCGTATGCGATTGACTGATGTGCTCAAAACAAATCCTTATGCTAAATATATGAAGGATATTATTACTAATAAAAGAAAGATACCGGAAGCTGAAATTTCCACCATGCTTGCTAATTATACTTTTAAGGGTGGAATACCAAAGAAACTTGGAGATCCCGGAGTGCCTACTATACCTTGCTCCATTAAAAGAAATTATATTAAAACTGCTTTATGTGATCTTGGAGGCGGTGTTAGTGTTATGCCTCTCTCTTTATATCGTAGACTTGACTTGAATAAGTTGACACCTACTGAAATATCTTTGCAAATGGTTGCTAAATCAACTGCTATACCTGTCGGTATTTGTGAGGATGTGCCTGTTGTGGTTGCAAACGTTACTATTTTAACGGACTTTGTTATTCTTGATATCCCCGAGGATGATAGTATGTCTATTATTCTTGGAAGACCTTTCCTTAACACTGCATGGGCTGTTATTGATTGCAACAAAGGCAATGTCACTTTTCATGTTAATGGTAATGAGCATACGGTACACTTTCCAAGGAAACAACCTCAAGTTCATAGTATCAACACTATTGGAAAAATTCCATCGATTATATTTGGAGGTTTTGAATTTCCCCTTCCTACTGTCAAAAATAAATATGATATAGTTATTATTGGGGATGTGCATATCCCCGTTGAGGTAACCTAGTGTTATTTGAAATTTCTCCGGTTTCATGATTATCGGAATGAGTTTGTTAACAAGACTTGATCAACCTTGTTAGTGGATTCTTTTTGATGAGCATGAGATGGATGAAACTAGAAGCACAACCTTCTGTCCCCTCTCTATACTTTCTGTAATTTAGCAGAAATAAAATAAAAATAGTATTTTTCTGTATGTTTCCTGACTTATCCGTGCAATATAAAAATATCCCGAAAATAGAAGTCCTCAGAATGGCATGCCAATTTAATATAATTTTTTCGGGAATATTTGAGGATTTAATATGCAAAAATTACCGCGGGAGGAGCTGCCACCTGGCCACGAGGGTGGAGGGCGCGCCCCCCTGCCTTGTGGGCCCACGGTGGCCCTCCTCCACTTATCCCAGCACCCATCTTCTTCCTCTGTCTCACACAAACCTGAAAAACCAACTCAAGCACGAGTTCCAGCCACTTTTGCTGTGATTTTCGATCTCCTTGCTCAAAGCACCTCTCGCAAAACTGCTTGGGGAGATTGTTCCTTGGTATGTGACTCCTCCATTGGTCCAATTAGTTGTTGTTCTAGTGCTTTATTCTTTGCAAATTTGTGTTGCATATGTGACCATGTTATTGAGCTTGCATGTCAAATTTATATGGTTCCAAGTAGTTCTAATGCTTGATATATGCTCTAGGCACTTGTAGGAGTAGTTGCTATCAGTTTTATTGAAGTTGGTTCACTTTTGTTTGAAGATACTAAAAATTTCAGATTATTTCAGAAATAATGAGGAGACTTTTGAGGGGCTCATTGAGCCGAAGTTCAAAGGAGAAACAAAATGAAGAAGCTCAGAGGCCCAAATATAATTTGCCTCGTACCGCGGAAATCCGGCCGTGTGAATGGCCCTCTGATAATTTCTTGAGAGAGGCTGAGATTTATGAGGATTTCTATTCATTGATTGAAAATGCTGGCCTCACCGACTTCATCCGCGACCAACGTCCACAGTATCTCTTACTCACAAATACTTTTGTGCAAAACTTCTACTTTTTCCCTAAAGAATCACCTCCTTCAGTAGAGTTTCACTTATATGACGTTGTGATGAAAATGCCATTGTCTGAATTTTGTGCAGTCTGCAACATACCCCCTGAGGGTATCTTAGAGGAACCACCTCGTACAGAGTTGGAACCATTTATTAACCTTATCTTTGTGGGAGAAACCAGGAAGGTTTCTGATGCGAGGATCACTAGCATACATTTTCCTGTGTTACACTATTTTTCTTTATTTGCTAGTCGATGCTTGATTGGTCGTGGGAACTGTGGGAACCTTAGTGTTCCTGATATTATTATTCTGTTCCATGGTTTATACCACGACAACACTATCAGTATGGGCGGAATTATTGCTAGGAGGTTGAGTATGAACCGTACTAAAGGCCCCATCTTTGGAGGCATTTATGCTTCTCGCCTTGCTGCACACTTTAACATAGCTATTAGGCATTATGAGAAAGAAGAAAAATTGCTGCCTAATGCTTATCTAGACTATAAGAGCATGATAGCCCATGATTTTCTTGTTAAGGACAGGAATGGAGAGCTCAAATACAAGTTATACTTTGATACACATTATCCTGAAACTATTACGTTGCCTGCTCCTTCTTTGTTTAATTTTGTAGGACCATATCTCGTCACATGGGCTGCCGTCCAAGCTTACAAGAACCCTGCACCAGCCACGGAACCGGAACCACAAGATGAGCCTCCACGACAATCTGTTTATTCTTGGGATCCAGAGACGACTGTCAGCCAGTGGCAGTCAGAGCCCTCTTCTTCATCACAGTATGATCCCAGCTATTCTTCGTCGCAGTACGACCCCAGCTACACTTACGGGTATCCACCAGGCTATCCCTGGCAATAGACCAACTTAGGCCAAAAGTCTAAGCTTGGGGGAGTACATATTTCTCACCGACATTACATTTATGTTCACACACACTCATTGCTAGATGTCGGTGCTCATACTCTTTCACTGTAATATCCATGCTAGTTTATTTTCTTTCCTGCTTTCTTCTTGTGTGTTTGTTAAACCTTAAGAAAAACCAAAAAAAATTAGTAGTTTACTTTTCTTCTGTAGTAGTAATTAAAAAGAAAACCCAAAAATATTTCCCGTTCTTCTTTTGGTTGTTGGGAGCTTTCTCGTGTAAATAGTTTTTATTTCTTTTCTTTTCTTTGGGGGTCAGTAGGAGAAGACCATAATTTAATTGTTGAAGTGGCTCTTATATGCATTATTGTTGATTTAACCCAGAGCCCATATTGCCTTGTCTTCTCCTGTTTATTGAATGCTCGCAGATTCCAGCTTAGTCCAATGCACATGCACTCTTATTATTATTCACACCATTCGGTCGTGCAAGTGAAAGGCAATTATGATGATATATGACAGACTGACTGAGATGAGAAAAGCTGGTATGAACTCGACCTCTTTTGTTTTGGTAAATATGATGAGCCCGTCGTTCTTGATTCAGCTTATTATGAATAAACATGTTTGCAATGACAATTAGAGATAATAGTTGCTTGTGCCATGCTTGATTAGCTATGAGTTATAATGGTTTACCTTGTGTGCCAACATGCTATTGAGATGATTATGATGTGGTATGATGGGGTGGTATCCTCCTTTGAATGATTTAAGTGACTTGACTTGGCACATGTTCACGCATGTAGTTGAAACAAAATCAACATAGCCTTCATGATATTTATGTTCATGGTGGATTATATCCTACTCATGCTTGCATCCAATGTTTATTAATTTTAATGCATGCACATGGATCTTGTCGCTCTCTAGTTGGTCGCTTCCCAGTCTTTTGCTAGCCTTCACTTGTACTAAGCGGGAATACTGCTTGTGCATCCAATCCCTTAAACCCCAAAGTTATTCCAGATGAGTCCACTATACCTTCCTATATGCGGTATCTACCTGGCGTTCCAAGTAAATTTGTATGTGCCAAACTCTAAACCTTCAAATAAACATTCTGTTTTGTATGCTCGAATAGCTCATGTATCAACCAAGGCTGTCCTTATCTTCCGTGTTAGGCGGGTTATTCTCAAGAGGAGTGGACTCCGCTTCTCATTCACGAGAAAATGGCTGGTCACCGGGATGCCCAGTCCCATGCTTTATGCAAACTAAATCAAAATTAATTGCAAACAAAACTCCCCTGGGACCTGATGTATGTTGGAGACACTCGTTGTTTCGAGCAAGTCATGGATTGATGCTTGTTGGTGGAGGGGGAGTATAAACTTTACCATTCTATTTGGAAACCGCCTATAATGTGTTTAGCATGGAAGATATTGCCATCTCTTAGTTGCTACATTGACAATGAAAGTATACCGCTCAAAATGCAATTTATTTCTATTTCAAAACCGAGCTCTGGCACCTCTACAAATCCCTGCTTCCCTCTGCGAAGGGCCTATCCATTTACTTTTATGTTGAGTCATCACCCTCTTATTAAAAAACACTAGCTGGAGAGCACAGCTGTCATTTGCATTCATCACTATTAATCTATGTTGGGTGTGACTATGATTGGATCTCTTTTACCATGAATTACAATGTATAGTCAGTCCTTCATCTTTGAAGGTGCTCTGCATTTAGGTTTTGTGGTCTCAGAAAGGGCTAGCGAGATACCATCTTGTTATATCATATTACGATTGTTTTGAGAAAGTGTTGTCATCCGAGATTTATTATTATGGCTAGCTAGTTGATTATGCTATTGATATGATTAATTATGAGACCTGAGAATTATTGCAAATGTGGTTAGTTATGATCTTTGCTGAAAACTTGAATGCTGGCTTGATATAGTTACAACAACAAGAGCAAACAGAGTTTGTAAAAGTTTTTCTTTCTTTCTTTCAATTTGTCAACTGAATTTCTTGAGGACAAGCAAGGGTTTAAGCTTGGGGGAATTGATACGTCTTCGTCGTATCTACTTTTCCAAACACTTTTGCCCTTGTTTTCGACTCTATCTTGTATAATTTGAATGGAACTAACCCGGACTAACGCTGTTTTCAGCAGAATTGCCATGATGTTGTTTTATGTGCAGAAAACAAATATTCTCGGAATGACTTGAAACTCCACGGAACATCTTAGAAAAAATAATAATAAATCCTCGCCAAAGATGAAGACCAGGGGGCCCACACCCTGTCCACGAGGGTGGGGGGCACGCCCCCCTCTAGGGCGCACCCCCTACCTCGTGGGCCCCTGGATGCCCTCCGACGCTAATTCCAACTCTATATATTTGCTTTCGGAGAGAAAAAAATCAGAGAGAAGAAATCATCGTGTTTTACGATACGGAGCCGCCGCCAAGACCTAAAACCTCTCGGGAGGGCTGATCTGGAGTCCGTTCGGGGCTCCGGAGAGGGGGATTCGTCGCCGTCGTCATCATTAACCATCCTCCATCACCAATTTCATGATGCTCACTGCCGTGCGTGAGTAATTCCATCGTAGGCTTGCTGGACGGTGATGGGTTGGATGAGATTTGTCATGTAATCGAGTTAGTTTTGTTAGGGTTTGATCCCTAGTATCCACTATGTTCTAAGATTGATGTTGCTATGACTTTGCTATGCTTAATGCTTGTCACTAGGGCCCGAGTGCCATGATTTCAGATCTGAACCTATTATGTTTTCATGAATATATGTGAGTTCTTGATCCTATCTTGCAAGTCTATAGTCACCTACTATGTGTTATGATTCGGCAACCCCAAAGTGACAATAATCGGGACCACTCCCGATGATGACCGTAGTTTGAGGAGTTCATGTATTCACTATGTGCTAATGCTTTGTTTCGGTTCTCTATTAAAAGGAGGCCTTAATATCCCTTAGTTTCCAATAGGACCCCGCTGCCACGGGAGGGTAGGACAAAATATGTCATGCAAGTTCTTTTCCATAAGCACGTATGACTATATTCGGAATACATGCCTACATTACATTGATGAATTGGAGCTAGTTCTGTGTCACCCTATGTTATGACTGTTACATGATGAACTGCATCCAGCATAATTATCCATCACTGATCCGGTGCCTACGAGTTTTCCATATGCTAGTTTACGCTTATTTACTTTCTCGCTGCTACTGTTACAATCACTACAAAATACCAAAAATATTTACTATTGCTCGCACTACTCTTTTGTTACTGTTACCACCACTATCATATTACTTTGCTACTAAACACTTTGCTGCAGATACTAAGTTTCCAGGTGTGGTTGAATTGACAACTCAGCTGCTAATACTTGAGAATATTATTTGGCTCCCCTTGTGTGGAATCAACAAATTTGGGTTGAATACTCTACCCTCGAAAACTGTTGTGATCCCCTATACTTGTGGGTTATCAGCGTAATCGAGCTTTATGCCCAGATTGGCGCACCAGGTTTTCACTTCGGTGAAGTTGGAGCCGTTATCGGTGATGATACTGTGCAGAACACCATAACGGTGTACAACGCCGGATATGAATTCTATCACCGGCCCGGATTCGGCCGTTTTAACTGGTTTAGCCTCTATCCACTTGGTGAATTTATCCACCATGACCAGCATATATTTTTTCTTATGGCTTCCTCCTTTAAGGGGTCCAACCATATCCAATCCCCAGACCACAAAAGGCCAAGTGATGGGGATTGTTTGTAGGGCAGTGGGGGCATGTGGCTTTGGTTGGCAAAGAGTTGGCATCCGACGCAACGTTGGACAAGGTCCTGTGCATCTGCTCGGGCCGTCAGCCAGTAGAATCCTGTACGGAAGGCCTTGCTAACAAGGGCTCCAGCTGCGGCGTGGTGCCCGCCGAGACCGACATGAGTTTCAGCCAGGAGCTGCCACCCCTCCTCCTCGGAGATACACCTTTGAAGGACTCCGGTAGCGCTTTTCTTATAGAGCTCTCCGTCGTGAACCTTGTAGGCCTTCGAACGCCGAACAATGCGGCGGGCCTCATTCTGATCCTCATGAAGTTCTTTCCTATTAAGGTAAGCCAAGAAGGGTTCAGTCCATGGGGCAACGACTGCCATATTGAAATGGGCCGACTGTGTTATTTCGGTGGCGGAGCCGCCGATGATATCTGTGTGTTCAGCCTCTGGGCTTGTGCTCGGATCCGGACTAGTGTTGCCGCTTTCCCCCTGCCACACCACGGATGGCTTGAAAAGCCTTTCCAGAAATATATTAGGTGGGACGGGGTCGCGCTTGGCGCCAATACGAGCGAGAACGTCCGCCGCTTGATTACTTTCATGGGCCACATGATGGAACTCGAGCCCCTCGAACCGAGCCGACATTTTTAGGACGACATTACAATAAGCCGCCATCTTTGGGTCTTTGGCATCGAAATCTCCATTTATTTGAGATATTGCCAGGTTTGAGTCTCCGCGCACTTCTAGGCGTTGTATGCCCATGGAGACAACCATCCGGAGACCATGCAACAAGGCCTCGTATTCGACTACGTTGTTGGAGTCTATATATAGTATTTGGAGTACGTACTAAACGACGTCTCCAATAGGGGAAGTTAAAACGACGCCCGCTCCTAGCCTTGCTAGCAATGTGGAGCCATCGAAATACATAACCCAATTGGCATATGTGCCGTACTCTTTAGGGAGTTCGGCCTCTGTCCATTCGGCGACGAAGTCAGCCAGTACTTGGGATTTGATAGCTCGATGTGGTTTGTATGTAATATCAAATGGGAGGAGCTCAATGGCCCATTTGACAATCCGGCCCGTGGCATTGCAGTTGTTTATAATGTCATTGAGTGGTACTTAGGAAGCCACCGTAATCGAGCACTCCTGGAAGTAGTGACGGAGCTTTCGGGATGCCATGAAGACCGCGTATGCTATATTTTGATAATGGGGGTATCGGGATTTGCATGGTGCAAGGACAGTGGATACGTACTATACTGGCTTCTGAAGCGGGAATTTGTGTCCGTCCTGTTCTCGTTCAACGATGAGCACGACGCTCACCACCTGATGTGTTGCCGATATGTATAATAACATCGGTTCACCGACGTTTGGAGTGGCCAGGATTGGGTTGCTCACAAGAAGGGTTTTTATTTCCTCCAGTCCGGCTGTTGCCGCGTCCGTCCACTCGAAGTGATCGGTTCGCCGTAGAAGGCGATAGAGTGGCAGTGCCTTTTCTCCCAATCTGGAGATAAAGCGGCTTAGAGCTGGCACGCAACCCACGAGTTTTTGGACTTATTTAAGGTATGTTGGCGTAGCCAATTATGATAGAGCTCGGATTTTGGCTCGATTTGCTTCAATTCCTCTATTGGAAATGATGAAGCCCAGCAGTTTTCCAGCGGGGTCGCCGAAAACGCACTTTTTTGGATTGAGCTTAATGTCATACACGCGGAGGTTGTCGAATGTGAGACGTAAATCGTCTATTAGTGTCTCGACGTGCCTGGTTTTGATGACGACATCGTCGACATAAGCTTCAACTGTCTTGCCGATCTGTTTATCCAGGCATGTTTGAATCATGCGTTGGTATGTGGCGCCGGTGTTCTTAAGCCCGAAGGGCATGGTGTTGAAGCAGAATGGCCCATATGGGGTAATGAATGCTGTTGCATCTTGATCGGACTCCTTCATCTTGATTTGATGGTATCCAGAATATGCATCAAGGAAACACAGTGAGTTGTGTCCTGCGGTAGCATCAATGATTTAATCGATGCGGGGGAGAGGGAAGGGATCCTTAGGGCAAGCCTTGTTGAGGTCTTTGAAATCAACGCACATGCGCCAGGATTTTTCCTTCTTTGGTACCATCACCAAGTTTCCCAGCCAGTCCGGATGTTTTATTTCTCTAATGAATCCGGCCTCAATTATCTTGGCTAACTCCTCCCCCATGGCTTGCCGTTTGGGTTCGGAAAAGCGCCGCAGTGCTTGTTTGGCTGGTTTATATCCCTTTAATATATTGAGACTATGCTCGACCAGTTTACGTAGGATTCCATGCATATCAGAAGGGTGCCAGGCGAATATATCCTAGTTTTCATGAAGGAAATCCCGTAGTGCGGCGTCGACCGTTGGGTCTAGTTGTGCTCCAATAGATGATGTCTTCTTGGGGTCCGTTGGGTGGACCTGAAATTTGACTATTTCTTCTGCCGGTTTGAAGGAGGTGGATTTGGGTCGTTTGTCTAAGATCACATCGTCCCTATCCACCATGGAGCGCAATGCGGTTAATTCTTCGGCCGCGAGGGCTTCAGATAATGCCTCAAGGGCCAGGGATGCGGTTTTGTTTTCGGCACGGAGTGCTATGTCCTGATCGCTGACAAGAGTGATTATGCCGTTTGGTCCGGGCATTTTAAGCTTCATGTAACCGTAATGAGGTACAACTTGGAAGCGTGTAAAAGCATCTCACCCTAACAGGGCGTGGTACCCGCTGCTGAAAGGAACCACTTGGAAGGTTATTTCTTCGAACCGATAATTCTCCGGGGTGCTGAGTACCATGTCAAGTGTGATTTTTCCCACACACCGCGCCTCCCTACTGGGAATGATTCCTCGGAAGGTTGTGCTGCTTTGCTCGATGCTGCTGCTGTTTATTTCCATCTTATGGAGTGTATCCTCGTAGATGGGGTTTAGTCTGCTGTCGCCGTCCATGAGGACCTTAGTGAGTCGAAAGCCGTCCACGATGGGACTGAGGACTAATGTACCTGGTGCTCGGACTGTCCTATATTTGGTTCATCACCGGCATTAAAGGTTATAGCCATGTCGTTCCAAGGGTTTATCGCGGCGATTTGATAGACTTCGGCGAGGTTGCGGAGTACCCTTTTGCGCTTATTGTTTGAAGCGAATGTCTCGAAGATCGTCAATACCCTGGGGTCGTCTTCTTCTGGAGGGTGTTGCTCCAGTGTGTTTTTGGTAAGGATGCCCTCGCCGCTCTTGGCTACCTGCCAGAGTATCCAACATGCTCTAAGGCTGTGGGTTGGTATGGTGTCCGGTGTTGTGTGTATTTTGCATGGGACATATCCCTCCAGAACGGTTCCTTGCTGCGTAATGGGTTTATATTTCTTGGCTATTGGACTGGGCGTGTCCCGAGGATGCGCCCTTTTCGCCTGGACCAGTGGTTGAGTTGGGACCGATGGCTCCCAACAAGCTGCCTGGTCTTTCCATGAGCTTTCCATTGCGTTGTACTTCTGTATGATATTTGCCAGGTCAGCGAAGTGTAGTATGCGGTGGCGATTAATGGCGTTCAGGATTCCTTCATTCGTGCAGTTGTTGCAGAACGCTGATATTGCGTCCTCGTAGTGGCAATCTTGAACCTTGACCTTGACCAGGAGGAATCTGGCCTAGAAGTGGTGACCGTTTCCTGAGACTGCTGTTGTATGATCATGAGAGCGCTTATGTCTGGGTGGGTGGGTGGAATTGGACCCGGACCCTGACTCGATCGATGATCCAGAGTTTGAAGGTTTTCCAGACTTAACAGTCCGGGCTCCGAAGTATCTTCTGGTTGCTTAGGCATGCTGTACGATTCTATGTTCGAAAGGTCGGTCACCTCCTTTTGCTGGTGGGTATCCGGCTCTGCAGGGTCAGCTGTCGGTGGGAAGCGACAGCTATGGGATAACAGGAATCCCTACTACGGTTGTGGGGCACGGGGTTGTGAAAAGAGCGGATCAAACAGATAGCACACGGTTCCTTTACCCAGGTTCGGGCCGCAAGGATGCGTAAAACCCTACTCCTGCTTTGGTGGATTGTATATCTGAGTTCCTGAGCTAGCTATGGGGCATCGAGAGCTCCAAAAAGCCGAATCCTTCTCGTGGTCGCCTTGGGCCTCCTTTTATAGGAAAGGGGTTGCCACAGTGGCACACAGGAGGTGGAAAGGGTACAGTAGTGCGAGGTTATCCCTCGCATTACATGACAAGGCAGCTTTAATGTGCCTTGCTTAGGTGTCCTTGCTTTATCGGGGGCGGGGGAGAGCCCCGTCTCGTCCGTCGCCGCTCCCTCTTGCGTCGACACGCGCCCTGGCCAGCGGTGCCTATGGTGCCATGTAGGCAGGCAGGCAGCTGAGGTGGCGCAGTGGTGGGTCTCCACGAAGATCTGCATGCCGCCACGCAGGTGTCTGCCCAACTGGTTGGGTCGGCAGCTGTATGCGAACGACGGTGGGGGTGCGACTGGCTCGGGCCTAATGGTGGCCCCACGACGTCCTTGGCAAGGGCCTTGCTGCGGCCCCGGCAAGGGTCTTGCCGCGGCCACGGCAAGGGTCTTGCCGCGGCCCCGACAAGGGTCTTGCCGCGGCCCCGACAAGGGTCTTGCCGCGGCCCCAACAAGGGTCTTGCCGCGGCGCCTGCTGTCATCCCCGGCAAGGCTCTTGCCGGGGGCCTTGTGGTCCTCCTTGGCTGGGATCCCGCCAAGGATCATCATCTTCTGGAGTGGGTATCTGATCTTGAATGTCTTCACAAAGATCTGCATGCCACCATGGGGATGTCTCCCGAATCCTTGCCCCATGGGGGCAGTGGACTCGAGGGTGACTTCGCTCCGTAGGTGTGGGGCGAGCTGCCACGGCAAGGGTCTTGCCGGGTTAACTAAAGCTGCCCCCGGCAAGGATCTTGCCGGGGGGGGGGGGGTCTGCTCTGTCCCCTTTGCCCTTTGTGGTCTTGGCGTCATTCTGCTTCCCTTTAGCTTCGTCCTTACCTTGGTTACCTCCCTTGCCGTGCTTGGCGTGGCGGCGCTCGCGGCTCAGACTGCCCGTGCACAGTTATAGGGGTACAAAAAGTGTACCCCCATTTTTGTACACCGACAGGAGCCCCCGGGCCCGGGCCACACATAAGCGCCACGCGTTGTTGGGCTAGGCCCAAGAACGGTGCGCGGGCAGGCGGGGTGGTTTTTACCGTGGTAAGTTTCTTCGCGCGCTGCGCCTTCCACACTTCCCGCGTGTGGCGCGGCATGGGGAGGCGTGCGTGACGTGGGCGGCATGCGTGGGGTTGCTTCCCGCGGGCATGCGTCACATCACAGTTAATGTGAAAGGAGGCGGACCGCATTTCCCCTCATAAGAAGGAATAACCGCGGGCGCGCTGCTCACTTTCTCCTCTTCCTTCGTGACTTTTCCAATCTATGAGCCGCCATTCCCTCTCTTCCTTCCCTTGCAAGCTCTAGCCGCCGCCCGTCACTGCTTCGCCACCCCCTTCCTCAACCCTCTAGGTTCCTTGGCCGCCATGGCGCCTAAATCCGCCAAGGGCAAGGGGGCGGCTACGGGCTCTGGGACTGTGGAGCCGCCGGAGAGCACGCTGTTGGGGGGCAAGACGAAGTCTGCCTTCTTCTTCCCCTCGACGGTCGATGTTCATGAGCTTCGGACCGCCTTCAAGCCTCTGTGGGGAGTGAAGACGGGAGGGGAGAACTCGGGACACCCGGCAACACGTGTCATTCCTGCCGCTTGCGCCGATCCTGCCCCAAATCGATACCCCTTCTTTGTTGACTATTTTTCTTGCGAGCTATGCCCTCCTTTCTCCGATTTCTTCTGCAACATCATGCATACCTTCGGTTTTCGCCTCTTGGATTTTACTCCGAACGCGGTGGCGTGCATGTCTTGCTTTGCGCATCTTTGCGAGGGCTTTGACGGAGTGCAGCCCAACACGGCGCTCTTCCGCCATTACTTCTATCCTCGAATCCAAACGGGGGGTGCCGTCGCTGGTTGCGTCACCTGGAACCCAAGATCCAAGGAGGCGTACCCGGATGGTGCCGTGAGAGAGAGGTGGGACGAATGCCGTGACCGGTGATGCTGGATTGAAGATGAAGACCCACCGGAATTTTGCAAGGTCCGCCGAGTGCCGCCGGTTCGCAGCAACGATTGGGGTGATGTCGCCGCCGCCGACGGGAGGCTTACTGTCGCCACCACCAGGATTCTCCGGCTGACCCGAGCCGGGCGCACCCTCGAGATGATCGGGGCGGATTTTATTCGCCGCCGGATCGCCCCGCTGCACAATAAGGGGAGGTCAGCTTGGCTCTTCAAGAATCCGGCCGACATCATGCGGCTCCGGCCCGGCCTCGACCACAACTTCACCGTGATGGGGCATGCCCACTTCTACCAGCGGCTCTTCCAGCTGGAAGTGGATCACTACGGCGATGTCGAGCTGACCGGCAAGGCCGCGAGGGCTGCCGTAAAGGCCAGCAAGACCGTCAAGGGGCCGCTCTTCAAGTTGCCAGCGGGGGTGGTCCCGTTGTGCAATAACTCGCGCCGGTCCGAGATCATTGCCATGATGCCGGACTGCAATGCGCACGGCCCCGTTTCGAGCTGGAGGGAGCCATCGGCCGCAGACGTGCAGCAATTCTTCGACACCTTGATCGAGGTGTATGTTAATGCTGACGCCGAGCGGTGGCTCGTCATGGACACCACCCAGGCTGAGCTGGACTACATCGCCACCAGGGCGAGGGAGGCACAGCTTGCCCTGGAGCCCGGTAGCACCGGGGTGTGGAAGACGAGGTTGCCGCGGCTGCGAAGGAGGAGAAGTTCACCCTGTGGGCGGCAGCCACTGGAGAGGCCAGCGGCGCCGACGTCGGGGCTCCGCTCGTTGAGGACCCGGCCAACGGGTCGTCAGAGGAGGAGGGCGTGGCGGCGGGCTCGATGCCAGCCAGGGGGAGAGGGCGAGTCCTGCGGCGGGCTGGCTCCGCCGAGCCGGTCCGACCCGGCAGGGCCACGCGGCCTCAATTGACCCTGGAAGGGTCCGGGCGGCACACGAGGGCCTCGACAGCGAAGGGGTCGACGAAGGCCGCTGAGAAGAAGAAGGCAACAGCCCCCTCTTCATCTGGGCGCACACAGACCCCGCTGCCTTCTTCGCCTCCTCTGGCCGGCGTCGACTCGGACGATGACGCGAAGCTCCCTTTCGATCTCGGGCCTCTCAGCCCGGAGAGAAAAAGGAAACTGGCAGAAGAGGAGGAAACGGATGACGCGTAAGTACTATGTTCCTTACTGTCAGTCCTATTTCCCTGAATTGGATTTCTTGTCTTGATCCATTTTTGCTTCTGTAGGGATGCATAGACGTTGGCCCAGAGGGCGAAGAGGGCGAGGACCTCGGCGAGCGGCCAGTCCCCGGCTGGGGCTTCAAAGACACCACTGGTGGTGCTGAGCAGCCCGGACAGTAGCCCCCAGCGTAGCCCCCAGCATAAATTCATCACCCTCTTCTCGCTCGACACACGGTAGGCGCTTGATGCCACGACGCTGACCTTGCAGGGTTTGCAGGAGGGGAGCGGCAGCAGGAGGAGCTGCAGAGGGCTACTCCCTACACGCCACCCCCATCGACTACGCCGCCGCGGGGGGCGTCCCCGGCAAGGGCGTTAGGTATGGAGTCCACACCCATGGAGTAGGAGGGGAACTTAGGCGCTGGTGGCTCTGCCTCGGCGCCAAATGCTGGCGGAGAGGGGACTTCTGCTCCACGGCCCGGCACTGGTGAGTCGCCCGTCCTTCGTCTCTATTCTTTTCCCTTATACTTTTCTTGGCTTCATCGCTCCCGCTGCTGCCCATGCCCTCCTTCAACAGACACGGAGGACGTGGACACCGTTGCCAGGGATATTGCCGAAGAGGCCGCGACTGAGGCCGACAAAATTGCCGCCGAGGAGGCCGCCAAGAACGCTGACGAGGCCGCCGCTGATGAGGCCGCCAAGGGCGCGGCCGAGGATGCCTCCGCGGGGGCCTCCGAGGCTACCGGCGAGGCTCCCGCCGAGGGTGCCAGCGGTAGTCCTGCCGGGGAGGCCGGCAAGGCCCCCGCCAAGGAAGAGGTGATGGATGATCAGCCTCCCTCCTCCTCAGCCTCGGGCCCTGGCAGGTATTTGAAGGTGGGCGATGATCTTTTCGTCCACCTCCCAGGGGCGTCAAGCCGAGCGCCCGCCGAAGGGGAAATTTTCGACGGCGAGGTGTTTGCCGCCACCGGGTTCGAAGTTGTCGACGCGCCAGACGCTGGCGGCAATGGTTCCCCAGAGGAGCAGCTCTTCCGCGCCATGGGGGCCAATTTTCGGAAGCTCCAAGTGCTCTACCGCGCCCGCTTGGACAAAGTCAAGTCCAGGGCGGCAGCGGTGGACCACGCGGAGGTGGACTTCAAGGCGCGCGTCACCGAGACGCTCAAGTGTCAAGTTCTCTACAACCGGACATTAACAAATTCCCATATGCCACATAACCGTGGGCACGGCTTTCGAAAGATAATACCCTGCAGGGGTGTCCCAACTTAGCCCATCATAAGCTCTCATGGTCAACGAAGGATATTCCTTCTCCCGGGAAGACCCGATCAGTCTCAGAATCACGGTTACAAGACATTTCAACAATGGTAAAACAAGACCAGCAAAGCCACCCGACTGTGCCGACAAATCCTGATAGGAGCTGCACATATCTCGTTCTCAGGGCACACCGGATGAGACATCCTACGAGTAAAACCAAGCCTCAAGTTTCCCCGAGGTGGCCCCGCAGTCTACTCGGTTCGGACCAACACTCAGAGGAGCGCTGGCCCGGGGGGGGGGGGGTAAATAAAGATGACCCTCGGGCTCACGAAAACCCAAGGGAAAAGGCTTAGGTAGGCAAATGTAAAACCAAGGTTGGACCTTGCTGGAGGAGTTTTATTCAAAGCGAACTGTCAAGGGGGTCCCATAAATCACCCAACCGCGTAAGGAACGCAAAATCAAGGAACATAACACCGGTATGACGGAAACTAGGGTGGCAAGAGTGGAACAAAACACCAGGCATAAGGCCGAGCCTTCCCACCCTTTACCAAGTATATAGATGCATTAATTAAATAAGAGATATTGTGATATCCCAACATATCCATGTTCCAACATGGAACAAACTTCATCTTCACCTGCAACTAGCAAC
This sequence comes from Aegilops umbellulata, assembly GCA_032464435.1. Lineage (NCBI taxonomy): Eukaryota > Viridiplantae > Streptophyta > Magnoliopsida > Poales > Poaceae > Aegilops > Aegilops umbellulata. The sequence goes on from CP136058.1 coordinate 445,762,842, forward strand.
ACTATAAGAGGGGCTGAGCAAAAGCGGTAACTTAGCCAAACAACGGTTTGCTAGGAAATGATGGTTAGAGGCTTGACATGGCAACATGGGAGGCATGATATAGCAAGTGGTATGTATCGCGGCATAGCAAAAGAGCGAGCAACTAGCAAGCAAAGATAGAAGTGATTTCGAGGGTATGGTCATCTTGCCTGCAAAGTTCTCAGAGTTGTCGAAAGCTTGATCCTCGTAAGCGTCCTCAACAGGTTCCTCGTTCACGTACTCGTCTCCCGGCTCTACCCAAAACAAGAACACAAGCAAATGACCAATAATCAATCACGAGCAATACACAAGCAACATGAAGCAATACATGGCATGATATGCGAGATGTGGTATGCAATGCATATGCGTACTCCGGAAGGGAAAAGATGAACAAGGCATCAACTTGGAAAACCAAGTATGTCGCTGGAAATATGAGATGATATCGGTTGAAATCGATATAAAGATCACCGGAATCGGATGCACGGTTTGCAAATGGCAAGCAAAACAAGGATGTCACAATTCTGCGATTAACAACATGATGCCACTTAGTATGCAACAAGAAACTAAGCTACTGCACTCCAACATAACAACAAGGCATATGGCAGTTATGTACTCAAAATGCTTGACAAAACATGAACACTGAGCTACGGCTAAATCACAACATAGCAGGTTCAAACAAGCATGGAAAAAGTGCAAAAGATAACAGCTTCACAGACTTGGTGAAAATAACATGCCAGGAATTAACATCAGGAAGACATGTTTAGAGCAAGCAAACAACATGATACAGGAACATAACATAGCAAAACAAGGCATGTCATGAATCTACTCAAAGCATAGAACAAAAGTACCTTACTGACCATGAGCCAGAAAGGATCAGAAGATATGATGGGACCCATGTAAACATAGCAAGTTTCGTTAACAGATTCAGGCTTGGCAGAAAACAGAGCATGATATTAGCAGAATTATGAAGGCATATTTGCGAGCTCGATTCACTCGTCACAAGGCATTGCATGACAAGATAAGCATATAATCATCAACAAGACATGTCCATGAAACTAACCATGGCAATAACAAGCTCATAGCATGCAAGGATCAACTACAACAACCTTGGAAAAATTGATTAACACGTAAACAATCTGCCAGGAACATTTTATAGCAAAAGTAGAGCAAGAACAAGACATGATAGGGCACTCCATAATTTCGAAAAAGTGCATGGATGTATAGAGCATAACCATATGTTCAAAACATCCTTACTTAAGTATCCCAAAACAAGCATGGATTTTGCTGTAGCATCAGGTTTACATGGCATCAAAATAACAGCAGAACAAGGACTTGGCAAATTCCAATGTCACTGAAAACAGCAACATCACGAAGCCTAGTTTGCATGCTTGTGCTAGTCATCACATAGATCACAAAAATACATGGAAAGCACCAATGTGAAGATGGCATGTCAAAGTCCAAAACACATATAGAACTCATGCCCATATGCAGCACACATAATGTAGAAAAAATGACAAATGCTCATAATCTGATAAGAATCAACACCAAGCATTTTATAGCACTCTTGCATCAACAATTTGGCAATCAAGATGGACTCAAACGAGCATGGCACAATAGAACAAAATGAAGAACACATCATGGTGAACATTTTGATATATCATACATGCAAAACGGATCTACGGATGAGGAGTTATGGCATGTTGAACATGGGCTAAAAATGTTAGAGGGAAAAGGACTTGGGAAAAAAATGAGGTCAACCTCCCCGCGAAACGGATCTGGATCTGGGATCGGGCGGCGCCGGGCTCGAGGTTCGCCGGAGCTGCGAGGAGAGATGACGGTCAGCGGGGTTGGACGACGCGGAGGGTCCGGGGCGGCGCAGCCGGGCGCGCTCGCCGGGGCGGCGCGGGCAGAGGCCGGCGACCCACGGCGGCGCTCGGACGCGGACGGGGCGGCGGCTGGCAGCGCGGTTGCTGGCGCCGGCGGAGACGGGCCGCACGGGCGGCGCGTGTTCGCGACGGCGGGCGCAGGAGGTGGTGGCACGACGAAGCGGGCCGCGGGGGCGGTGACGGGCCCGAGCGGGCCACGACGGGGCGTGGACGGTGCTGCCACGTGGCAGGCCCCGTTGGCTGCGGGCAGCGGCGGCGATCTGTCCGGCGCGGACGGACACGTCTGGCGCGGAGAGGGGAGAGGTGGCTAGGGTTGGACCCGGAATTTGGAGAGGGTTGCACATATTTATACATAGAAGGAGGTGGGAGTGTCCAAATGAAGTGTAGTCTTCGACCACGCTATCATGATCCGACGGTGGAGGACATGGGATAGGTTTGGATGGGTTATTGGGCCATTTTGGAGGGGTTTTGGGCTGCAACACACATGAGGCCTTTACGGTTCCCCGGTTAACCGTTGGAGTATCAAACAGACTCCAAATGGAACGAAGCTTGACAGGTGGTCTATCGGTGGTGTACCAAGGCCACTTGGCAAAGCTCGGTCCATTCCGAGAACGTTTAACACCTGCTCACGAAAAGGGACAAGAGGGGTGCACCGGTGCACGTGGGCGTGTCGGATTGCAAAACGGACAACGGGGAAAATGCTCGGATGCATGAGACGAACACGTATGCAAATGCGATGCACATGATGCCATGATATGAAATGCATGACATGAACAAAATGCAAAACGAAGACAAAACCCAACCACGAAGGGAATCTCATAACTTAAAGCCGAAAATGGCAAGAGTCGGAGTTACAAATATGGCAAGTTACATCCGGGGTGTTATAGAAGATCCGGATTGGATAAATGCCATGCACGAAGAGCTACACAACTTTGAGAGGAACCAAGTGTGGACATTGGTTGAGAAGCCCAACAACAACCACAACATCATTGGTACCAAATGGGTGTCTTGCAACAACCATGACGAAGATGGACAAGTCGTTCGCAACAAAGCACGTCTCGTCGCCCAAGGCTACACTCAAGTTGAAGGTATGGACTATGGTGAGACATATGCCCCCGTTGCTAGACTTGAGTACATCCGCATCTTACTTGCCTATGCAAATCACCATGATATTACCTTTTACCAAATGGATATCAAAAGTGCTTTTCTAAATGGTGAAATTGAGGAGGCAGTTTATGTTAAACAACCTCCCAGCTTTGTTAATCCTAAGAAACCCGACCATGTTTACAAACTTTATAAAGCTCTTTATGGTCTTAAACAAGCCCCTAGAGCGTGGTATAAATTCTTGACCAAGTTCCTTATTGAAAAAGGCTCTGAGATTGGAAAAATTGATTCTACTCTTTTTACTAAAAGGGTTAATGGAGAATTATTTGTGTGCCAAATTTATGTTGATGATATCATATTTGGTTTGACTAACCCTCATTTTAGTGAGAAGTTTGGAAGGCTAATGTCGGAGAAGTTTGAGATGTCTATGATGAGTGAACTCAAGTTCTTTCTTCGTTTGCAAATCAAGCAAACTAAGGAGGGTACCTTTGTTTCTCAAACAAAGTATACCAAGCACTTATTCAAGAAGTTCAACATGCAAGAAAGCAAATGTATGAAAACACCCATGCCTACTAGTGGATATCTTGACTTGACTAAGGATGGCAAACCGTTTGACCAAAAGGTTTACCACTCTATGATTGGTTCATTGTTATATCTATGTGCCTCCCGTCCCGATATTATGCTAAGTGTGTGCATGTGTGAACGATATCAAGCGACCCCCAAAGAATGTCGTCTTAAGGCTGTGAAAAGGATAGTGAGATACTTAATTCGTACACCAAATTTTGGCATTTGGTATCCTAAGAAGTCCTCTTCTGATCTTATTGGCTACTCCGACTCGGACTATGCCGGTGACAAAGTTGATAGAAAGTCCACTTCGGGTACTAGTCAATTTCTTGGTAGATCTCTTGTGTCTTGGTCCTCCAAGAAACAAAACTCGATATCCTTATCCACCGCCGAAGCGGAATACATTGCGGCTAGTTCATGTTGTGCTCAATTACTTTGGATGACCCAAACTCTTAAAGATTATGGGATTCATGTGAAACATGTTCCATTGCTTTGTGACAATGAAAGTGCTATTAAGATTGCTCACAATCCTGTGCAACATTCTCGAACTAAGCATATTGAAGTTCGTCATCATTTCATTCAAGATCATGTTGCTAAAGGAGACATTGATCTTAAGCATGTTCGTACCGATAAGCAATTGGCGGATATATTTACCAAAACGCTTGATGAGAAAGTATTTTTCCATTTGAGAGGTGAATTGAACATCATTGATGCTTCAAATTTGGAGTAAAAACTCCATTTGGATACATGCAAGGCATGAGCCTATGACTAATCCTTGATATTTCTCCTATGATGATGATCATATGTCTTGGATCTATACTTGTACCCCTGCATGCTATTTAACCCTTGTGGGTACTTGGATGAATTCAAATCAATGAGATTGCAACTCAATCCTATCTTGAGCAATCTTGGCATCACCAAGTCTCTACAAATTTGGTGGTTGAAGACAAGGAAGCATGAAACCTTTCAACATATCCTTTGACAATCTCTATATATCAAATATCATTTGGTATCAAATCTCATGCTTGTCATTTTGGATACACAAGTGCTCTTCCTTGCAAGACTAACCCATGTAGGTAGATGAACTCAAACTACAAGTGGTGCTCCCAACTCATCGATGAGCTACATCAACCTTGAGCATCCCACACAAGTTAAACTACATGATCAAGATCAACACCACCACCCAAGGTATGTTATTCCATCTTAGAGAAGCTTTAACCCAAGTCATGGGTCAAAGAAGCTCAACAAGATGTGAATACATCAAAATTCTTAAACGGAAAATGGCAACCCCATTTTGAGCTTGAACGATGAGTATGACCTACGATCAAGTGTTCTCACTTGACTCCTCAGTCAATATACTCTAACATAGGTGACTTTCTCGCCGACCAATCCTAGATGAAGTTCTCTAGTGTTTTTCCGAGTTCTTGCATTTGTCTCTTGCATGTTTGTTTCCCTTTTCAAAAAAAAACTTCATCTAAATTTCTTTTCTTTTCTCTGTTATGTTCTACATTCCCTGCATGCAATTCTTTGCAAATCTTTCAGTCAATTCCTTGCAAATCTTTGTGAGATCTTATTCGCCTAAGTGAGCTGAGATGACAATTATCTTCTATCTGAGTTGAATTTGGCCTCACCGGTTTGTTACTTTCGGCTAAACCGAAACAACTCGTTGCACCGAAGCAAATAACTTGGAGTAACCGAATTCAATGCTGAGAAAACACTTTGCCATTTGCATCCTGCATATTTGTTCCAGCTCCAGTCGATGATTCTTGTCCTCTACCAACATCTTATATTACTTGTTGCTTTGCACCGTGACTCAAGGACCAAACCTACTTGACTCATGCTCCAGAAGATCCCTTCTTGTAAATTGATGTCAAAGGGGGAGAGAGAGCACATCAAAGCTTATCAGATAAGAGAGAATGCACATCTTAAGCTTCTCTAGATGCTTATTATCCATAGAGGAGAGAAGTCACATGTCTTCAAGAGGGGAAAGACATGTTAGTATGTGTTATGTTTGATTATAATTGTTTTGCTCTGTATTTCTTTTCCCTATCTTCTCCCATTATCCAATATAAGATTCAGGGGGAGAAAGACATTTAAGGGAAGGAAAGGAAATCCGCAAGAAGACCTACCTCTTTCCCCCGAGCTCCATTGCTGCTCCAAAGCTCATTTTTGCCCGATCTCTCTCCCTAGCCAATCAAACTTGTTGATTTTATAGGGATTGGTTGAGAAGGCCCGGATCTACATTTCCATCAAGAGAAATTCGATTCCCCTCACTAATCCCTTGCGGATCTTGTTACACTTGGGTGTTTGAGCACCCTAGACGGTTGAGGTCACCTCAGAGCCACATTCCATTGTGGTGAAGCTCTGTGGTATCGTTGGGAGCCTCCAATCAACTTGTGGAGATTGCCCCAACCTTGTTTGTAAAGGTTCGGTCACCGCCTTCAAGGGCACCACTAGTGGAATCACAACATCTCACATTGTGTGAGGGTGTGAGGAGAATACGGTGGACCTAGTGGCTTCTTGGGGAGCATTGTGCCTCCACACCGCTCCAACGAAGACGTACTTCCCCCAAAAGGAAGGAACTTCGATAACACATCCTCGTCTCCACCGGCTCCACTTATGGTTATCTCTTCCCTTTACTTTGTGCAAGCTATTGTTGTGTTGTATCCTTTGCTTGCACTTGTTGTTGTTATTGTTTGCATCATGTAGTGAAAGCACAAGTGCTCCCTGGGTGGTTTTGGTAATTAATGTCAACATATCTCTTGTTGGACTAATACTTTTATCTAGTATATTTCAGAGAGTTCAACAAAGGCATGGACAAGAGGATGTGGAACGCCTTCAAAATGCTAAGGACACATATTGGCAAAAGCTCAAGAATCTAAATTTTCATTTTTAGTGATCCAAGATCACATAGAGTCCATATGAAAGCCAATACTATTAAAAGGGGATGAGGTGTTGCTTAATGGCTTGCTTGCTCAAAGTGCTTAGTGATATGCTCCAAAGCCCTCAACCACTTTATCAATTCCACATATGTCCTAAACCTAAAGTAAACTCGGCCCCACCAATTTTATCTATCCGGCGCCACTGAGTTCACTTGACATAGCCACTGCCAGAAACCCTAATCAGTTCGGTCTCACTGATGGGATCTCGGTCTCATTGAGATGGGCTTGCAAACTCTTTGTTCCCTGTTGCAATCATTTCGGTCCCACCAAGATATGCAGTCGGTCCCACCGAGTTTGCTTGATCATTACCAAAATCGGTCTCACCGAGTTTGTGTAATCGGTCAAACCGAGTTGAGGGTTTACCCTAACCCTAGCACATTGGTCCCACCGAGTTGATCATGTCAGTCCCACCGAAAACTCTAACGTTCACATTTTGAACTGAATCGGTCTGACCTAGTTTCACTATTCGGTCCCACCAAGTTTGGTAAATTGTGTGTAACGGCTAGATTTTGTGTGGAGGCTATATATATCCCTCCAACCATCCTCTATTCATGGGGAAAGCAATCAGAACGTGCCTACACCTCCAACATTCATTTTCTGAGAGAGAACCACCTAATCATGTGTTGAGACCAAGACATTCCAATCCAACCACAAGAATCTTGATCTCTAGCCTTCCCCAAGTTGCTTTCCACTCAAATCTTCTTTCCACCATATCCAAATCTGTGTGAGAGAGAGTTGAGTGTTGGGGAGACTATCATTTGAAGCACAAGAGCAAGGAGTTCATCATCAACACACCATCTATTAACTTTTAGAGAGTGGCGTCCCCTAGATTGGTTAGGTGTCACTTGGGAGCCTCCGTCAAGATTATGGAGTTGAACAAAGGAGTTTGTACGGGCAAGGAGATTGCCTACTTCGTGAAGATCTACCCTAGTGAGGCAAGTCCTTCATGGGCGATGGCCATGGTGGGATAGACAAGGTTGCTTCTTCGTGGACCTTCCGTGGGTGGAGCCCTCCGTGGACTCACACAACCATTACCCTTCGTGGGTTGAAGTATCCACCAACGTGGATGTACGATAGCACCACCTATCGGAACCACACAAAAAATCTCTGCGTCTCCAATTGCATTTGCACACTCCAATCCCATCCCTTTACATTCTTGCAAGTTGCATGCTTTACTTTCCGCTGCTCATATACTCTTGCCATGCTTGCTTGAAATGTATTATGAATGTTTAAACTTGTGCTCGAGGCTGTGGAATTGGGGATGAAGTGCCCGAGGCTGTGGAATTGAACTCGATCACTCGGGATGACTTAAATGAAGCCATGGCTTCACTTAAGACGTCAATGATGACTGAGGTCAAATCCATGTTTAAATAATTACTTGAGGGGTTGAAAGCCACTCCCGATTCATTGCTTGTGGTTAATCCCACCGCATCGGAGTCAGAGGCCAATTCCGGCAAGGAAGCGGCTAAAGGTACTCAAACTACTTCCCCTCATGACAAGAATGGGACGGGAACCTTTGCCTCGGTTCCCCCTCCCCCACTCTATGGAGGACTAGTACCGACACCTCGCATTAATGATTATGGTCCTCCTCCCAAGCTTGTTAAGGGTGATTTTGCTAATTGGGTCTTTCGCATTAAGTCTCATTTTAATCACTGCTCAACTAACCTTTGGAGAATCATTGAGAAAGGCTTCTACCCGCATGATCCAAACAACTTCACCCCAAGAGAAGAAGTGGACAATCAATACAATCAGTCCGCTTTGTTCATCCTTCAAGATGCGGTCCCACCCAAAGATCTATCTCACTTACATCCCTTCACTCATGCAAAGGATTATTGGGAGCACATTATTTCTATGTACAAGGGGAGCTCAAGTATCCAACAGTCCAACTTTGAAGTGGTCCTTGACGAGGCCGATGAATTCCTGATGCTAGAAGATGAGGATCCGCGTGACCTCTACCGGAGGGTGAATACTCTTGCGGTTGCTCTCCAAGACCATGGGAGCAAGGATACGGATGAGACTTGGATCAAGCACAAGTTTCTCAAGGCAATCATGCCATTCAACAAGGCTATGTCTTCTATGATTTGTCAAAGGCTGGATTTTCACACCTTAACCTCAAGTGAAGTGTTGGATGAGTTTATTACCATGAACAAGACCACCGACAATGCTCTTTCTCGTGTCCGGTCAAACAAAAACACTCCCACCCTTGCTTTGAAGGACAAGGCCATTTGGGAAGAAGAAGAGGAGTGTGGCCCCGAGGAAACCCAATATGCTTACCATGAGCACATGGCTCTTGCGTCAAGGCAATTTTTGAGCAACAAGAGGAACTCAAGTCCAAACTTCACCAAGAACAACTCAAGTGTGTCAAAGAACAAGCAACGAGTAAGTACTTGCTACAATTGCGGCAATGTGAGTCACTTTGTGGTGGATTGCCCTTACAAGAGGAGGGAAGACAATGGTGGCAAACTCATTCTCAAAGACAAAGCCAACTCTTTCCCTAGCAAGGACAACTTCACCAAGAAGTCTCCTCCAAAGGGCTTGGTGGCACATGAAGAGTACCCCTCCGACGATGATGAGGAAGATAAAAGTGGAGAAGGAATGACAATGACAACGATTGCCATTGCAACATCTTTGTCGGTGTCAAAACCAGCGGATCTTGGGTAGGGGGTCCCGAACCATGCGTCTAAGGCGGATGGTAACAGGAGGCGGGGGACATAATGTTTACCCAGGTTCGAGCCCTCTCGATGGAGGTAATACCCTACTTCCTACTTGACTGATCTTGATGATATGAGTATTACAAGAGTTGATCTACCACGAGATCGTAGACGCTAAACCCTAGAAGCTAGCCTATGATTATTATTGTACTCGTCCTACGGACTAAACCCTCCGGTTTATATAGACACGGAGGGGCTATGGTTACACAGAGTTGGTTACAAGGGAGGAGATCTACAGATCCGAATTGCCAAGCTTGCCTTCCATGCCAAGGAGAGTCCCACCCGGACACGAGACGAAGTCTTCAATCTTGTATCTTCATAGTCCAACAGTCCGGCCAAAGTATATAGTCTGGCTGTCCGAGGACCCCCTAATCCAGGACTCCCTCAGTAGCCCCTGAACCAGGCTTCAATGACGATGAGTCCAGCGCGCAGATTGTCTTCGGCATTGCAAGGCGGGTTCTTCCTCCGAATACTCCATAGAAGATTTTGAACACAAGGATAGTGTCTGGCTCTGCAAAACAAATTCCACATTCCACCATAGAGAGTATAATATTTCCATGAATCTAATCTGCTGACAACTTTTCATAACGTGACATCACGCCAAGGCCCGGTCATTATTCGAACCGTTTTTCTCAACCAGCGGATCGCACATATTGCGAGGCGGCTTTCTCGGCACGTCTTGTCGAAGCAGGGATCGTGTCCCCTTATCACGGGATTCTCATCAATACGGGCGTGGGTAACCCAACCACACCATTGATCACGGCGCTTGGGGAATAAGCGAGTTTACTAGGCAGGTGGGGAGGCGCACAGTTTCTTCCGCCTCTATAAAGGGACAAGGACTCCTCCTTTTTACCCACGCCTTCTTCCTCCCTGCCCATCCATTTTCGAGTACTTGAGCTCCAGCGCCCATGTTCGCATTTTCTCCGCAAAACTACACCAAATATGCCCGGAGCGGGAGGCAAGTGGATGGTCTCCTCCGTTACGGAGGAGAACATTACGAAGCTCCGAGAAGCCGGATACATGGCGCAGATGTCGCGCACCGGCTCCCAGATGCGGGGCAGATCGTCCCCACCCCCGAACCCCACGAAAGGGTTGTATTCCTTACCCATTTCGTTCGCGGGATGGGATTTCCCCTCCACCCATTTGTTCGTGGGCTCATGTTGTACTACGGGCTGGACTTTCATGATCTGGCCCCTAATTTCATCCTCAACATCTCTGCATTTATCGTCGTGTGCGAGGCCTTCCTCCGCATCAAGCCCCACTTCGGCCTCTGGCTGAAGACCTTCAACGTTAAACCGAAGGTGGTGGTCGGCCAGCAAGCGGAGTGCGGAGGCGCCATGGTGGGCAAAATGCCCAACGTTACCTAGCTCGAAGGCTCCTATGTGGATACCATAAAGGGGTGGCAATCGGGGTGGTTCTACATCACCGATCCGCGCGACACCAACTGGGTGGCGGCCCCCGAATTTCGATCCGGCATCCCCATGTGGCTCACCATCTAGAAAGAGAAGGGCCTATCCTGGGGCTCATCGGTGGAACTGACCAGACTCCAAAACTGCGTCAAAAACATGATAAGCAAGAAAATCAAGCTTGTCAACGTGGTCCAACTCATGCTCTTCCGCCGGATCCTTCCGTGTCAAAGACGGGCATTCAATTTGTGGGAGTTCGACCCGACCCAGCACCAGACGCTGCGAGAGCTCTTCGACATGATGCATCAAGACATCTGGAAGGTGCTGTTCAAGTCCGCCGAGGTACCTCCTCCCCTTACCGAGGATCGGGGACTCAGTGCGAAGCGCCACGCCAATCCGGTAAGCTCCTTGTATCTCATAAGATGTTCCTTTTCCCAGTATAATCATATGAGGGATCTAAGCCTCCATGCCATTTAACAGGACTAGGTCGCGACAACGGAGCAGATTGATTTTCCGGCCCCACTGCTCGAAGATCCAGCAATAGCTCTCCTGACAGAGATGCTGGTCCCGGCACCCTATGAGGCGCCGGAGAAGAAGGCCACGGGGACCAGGAAAGGTCTCCGGCGCAAGGTCGTATCGGACTCATCGTCCGATAACACCGAGGCGCCCTCCTCCCATGAAAACGAGGAGGAGGAAGAGGAAAGTTCTCCTCCCCAGTCGGGGAGACAAGAAAAGGAAGGCCGCCCCGTCAGGGGAGGCTGAAGGGTCCAAGAAGGGAAGGACTCTCCTTCTGAACTGCTCCACGGCGGCCGGTTTTAGCGAAGAGGAGTGGCTACCCAGGGACAAGCCCCTGGCGAAGTCGTAAGTATCCGGATACCATAATAATTCTTGGTATGTTTTGTTTTATTGCTTCTTATCATGTCGAACATGATCATGCAGTCCATCCAAAGCCCATATCAGCGTATCCTCTTCGGAGGAGTGTTTGGGCCCGTCGGAGATGCACATCGATTCACTTCCGACCGCCTCCTCCCCCCGCCCTATGGACAACGTCGAGGTGTTGTCTCAAAGGGAACTGAGCCAAGGGGAGACAGTTCCGGAGGCACCCCAAGGCGACATTCCAGGCGCTGGGAGCACGAGGGGCAAGACCCCCATGGGCCCTAATACCGGGGGTAGCAAGTCCAGCCCCCAGCCGAATACTGCGCCGGAACCTCTAGTGGTTCCGGATTCTATTAGGCGACCCCTCGCCAAGAGGGGCAAGCCATCTGTGTTGATGGCCTCTGTCCATCCAGAGGCATCGGACAATTTGCTGGAAGCGCTTCGTGGCGCTTCCATTGAAGAAGATGTAGGTTCGGAAGTATGTCTAGAGGGGGGGGGGGTGATTAGACTACTTGACCAAATAAAAATCTAGCCTTTTCCCAATTTTAGTTCTTGGCGGATTTTAGCTATCTTAGCACAAGTCAAGCAATCTCCAAACAATTCAAGCAAGCATGCAAAAGAGTATATGAGCAGCGGAAAGTAAAGCATGCAACTTGCAAGAATGTAAAGGGAAGGGTTTGGAGGATTCAAACGCAATTGGAGACACGGATGTTTTTGGCGTGGTTCCGATAGGTGGTGCTATCGTACATCCACCTTGACGGAGACTTCAACCCACGAAGGGTAACGGTTGCGTGAGTCCACGGAGGGCTCCACCCACGAAGGGTCCACGAAGAAGCAAGCTTGTCTATTCCATCACGGCCGTCGCCCACGAAGGACTTGCCTCACTAGCGGTAGATCTTCATGAAGTAGGCGATCTCCTTGCCCTTACAAACTCCTTGCTTCAACTCCACAATCTTGTCGGAGGCTCCCAAGTGACACCTAGCCAATCTAGGAGACACCACTCTCCAAGAAGTAACAAATGGTGTGTTGATGATGAACTCCTTGCTCTTGTGCTTCAAGATAGTCTCCCCAACACTCAACTCTCTCTCACAGGATTTGGATTTGGTGGAAAGAAGATTTGAGTGGAAAGCAACTTGGGTAAGGCTAGAGATCAAGATTCACAAACTCGGTGGGACCGATTTTGGTAATAAGCTAACCAGAGATTTGGTCAGGTAAACTCGGTGGGACCGATTCGCTCTTTTCGGTGAGACCGAAATGTTACGAAAAGTAAACAGTGAGTTTACATTGCAATCTCGGTGGGACCGATCGCTCACTTCGGTTAGACCGAAACGTTATGAAGGGAAACGGAGAAATTGCAATCCCATCTCCGTGAGACCGAGATCCCTATCGGTGAGACCGAATTGCTAGGGTTTGTGGCAGTGGCGATGACATGTGAAACTCGGTGGCGCCGGATAGAAAGAATCGGTGAGGCCGAGTTTGATTTTTTGGCTTAGGTCAAATGTGGATGTGGGAAGATAGTTGAGGGTTTTGGAGCATATCACTAAGCAAATGAAGCAAGAGGCTCATTAAGCAACACTTCATCCCTCCTTGATAGTATTGGCTTGTCCTATAGACTCAATGTGATCTTGGATCACTAAAATATAAAATGTAGAGTCTCGATCTTGAAGTTTGAGACAATCCTTTGTCCTTATAATTTTGAGGGATCCACTTTCCTCATCCATGCCATGCCATCCATTGAGCTTTTCCTGAAATATTAATCTTGGAATAATGTTAGCTCAATGAGCTATATGTTGTTAGGAATTACCAAAACCACCCAGGGATAGTTGCACTTTCAATCTCCCCCTTTTTGGTAATTGATGACAACATATAGATCAAAGCTTTGACAAATGATAATAAGAATGAAATATATCGTCGCTTTGAGAAGTATGTGATAAGCAAGAGCTCCCCCTAAATTTGTGCATATTTTAAGATTTGCTTTGTACTGCAAATGCACAATGAGTTAGGATCATGGGTTACTCTTCCATGTCACATACCTCTTGGTGGAGCGCTCAAAATGATAAGAATTAAATACATGCACTCATCACCAAGCAAAGTGAATGATCAAAATAAGAATAAACTGATAATAACATCCAACAAGCATTAAGTGTAGCTTATGATCAAGCACATGATCATCAATGTCTCACAGATTAAGGCATAGTATCTCAAGCACTCAAAAGCAAATAAAGTTTCAACCAAGAAGACAAGAGAGAACAAATGCAAACTCTATCTCTCTCTCGAAGCCTATGATCTATACATTTTTCTCCCCCTTTGGCAACAAGTTACCAAAAAGTTCATAGAAAATGCATAGCACTAAACGACTCTCAGGCTTGGTCTTCAGTTGGTGGAGTCCGGATGACGCCAAGGACGAAGGCTTCAGTAGAAGTGGTTGGAGCTGCTGGGGTAGGAGCTGGAGCTGGTGGAACTGAAGCTGTAGCTGGTGTAGAAGTGGTGGCTTTGGTGTCAGGAACTAGCACTGCAGACGATCTCTGAGCTCTGGGCACTCTGGCAAATGCATCAGTTGTGGTCTTCCCCTTCCTCTCCTGCATATCATCCTGTAATTGCTCCACGGCAGACTGAATCCCAGTTACTTTCACATCTAGGTCATAGAACTTTTGTTCCATGATTCTTTCCAGGCTCTCTTGGTTTCGAGTCAGGGTGGCCAGTCCTTTCTCAATTCTCAGAGTGGATGCTATCAGGTAACTGAGCTGCTCCTGCTTGTTCTTCAAGAACTACTCAGATGCCTCCTCTTGAGTTGGCATCTTGGCAGCTTTCTCCATTTTTGCCTTCTCCTTCTTTGCTTGTGCATGTGTAGATGATGGTTCATTCTCATTCACGACAACTTGATTGTCCTCAAAATCTGGATGGATGGGCATGTGTTCCTTGTCCAACAGGTATGTGCCTGTGCCCATCTTTGAGTTAATCAACTCATGAATTTGTGGGGCATATCCACAGCTCCTCTCCTGATCAGCTGCTGTCCTCTTAATGGTTTCTACCATGAGGCTCATCACTTTGAATTTTTGTGGCACATCAAATATGTGAAGCAAGTTTATTGCATGGCCTCGGATCATCTTGTGATCACCTGACTTGGGCAAGAGAGTGTGCCTTAGAATCCAGTTGATAGTGGGCAGCCCTGACAGAAGGAAGTGCACTGAGCCAAACTTGAAGGTTTCAAGTGCTTTGTTTGGGATCTCCTTGTACATATTTGACATGGAATTGTGATCCATCTTCTTCTTGGCATAGATATCCAAGTCATCTTCCTGCTCTTCTGGGGCATTGATCAGTTGTGCCCATTCAGCAACTGTAGACTGATATCTAGTGCCTTCTGACATCCAAACTATCCCGCCATCTGGATAGAAATGTGCTGTGGAGTAGAATTGCATAATGAGCTCCTCATTCAACTTTGTGAGCTTTTGCCCAACAAAGTCTGCAACTCCACAAGCACTGAAGCTGTCATACACTCCAGGATAGTGTTCTTTGTTCTCCTTGATATATTCCCAGTCAACCCATCTCATGTCACACACTATGGGCTTCTTATCCAACAACACTGTCTCATAGAAATCTTGCTGTTCCTTGGTGTGAAACCTGTAATCCATAGCAGTTCTCCTCCTTGAAGCATATGGATCTGCTTCTCTCCATTTCCTCAGCCCTGAATCTCTTCTAATTTTCATGTCCTCAGCCACAGGATGAGCATCATTGTGGTCTGGGATCTTGGGCTTGAGCTTCCTGAGAACTTGTCCTTCTTCTTCTTCTTCTTCAGCAATATCAGGCACTGGGGCCTTGTTCTTTTCAGCAGCAGATATATTCCTGGTGTTCCTCTTAGGTACACTCTTGGGCTTGGAGGCAGCTTTGGGTGCTTCCTTGGGCTTAGATGAAGTAGCCCCTGTCCTTATGGCATCACCCATAAGCTTATGTGCCTTGGGTGCTGGTGCAGCAACCTCTTCTTCTTCTTCTCCCTCAGAGTCTCTCCTCATGGAGGGTTTGCCAAGAACTCTAGCAGTAGTGGTTCTGGCTCTCTTCTTCTTCTTATCTTGGACACTTGCTTCCTCTTCAGATTCCATGGTAAACTTCATGGTTTCTTCAGTTACAGCCTTCCTAGGCTTAGAAGTAGGAACTCTCCTTGCAGGTGCCTTTTTATGCATTCCAGGCTTGATGGCTGCAGCTAACCCATATTCTTTCTTGAGCACCTTCTTCTTAGATGTGGCTTCCTCCTCTCCCACATAGTCCTCATCCTCTGATTCAGAAGTTCTCTTCTTGCTAGCTCTAGTGGCAGCCTTAGGCAAGTTGCTTGGGGTGCTCCTGCTACCCTCATCAGAGCTGCTAGAGGGACTAGTGCCCTCACTCAAATGAACCTGCTCGTCAGATTTGTTCTGGATGTCACTTTGATCAGACATGTTGCAAACTCTAACTGCTGATCCTGTGAATAGATTATAGATGAGATAGAGTGGATGAGCATTACAAAATGCAGAGATTTTTGCAAAAGAATGAGCCAAAAACTTAGTTTTAGTTTTCCACAGAAAGCATTTCGGATCAACCGATTTTCAAACTCGGTGATACCGAAGCAGCTTTTGGAACCTAAACTAGTGAGCTTGGTCAGACCGAGTCACATTTCGGCGGCACCGAGACTGCTAGGGTTTCACAAAGTCCTGAACTCGGTCTCACCGATTTGTAATTCTCGGTCAGACCGAGAACCACATGTGCAATGGCCGTGGCCGAATCGGTGGAACCGAGTTCTGCAACCAGGTGGGTCCGAGATGGTTTCGGCGGAAACCTAAACCTAAATTTTCGAATCGCAACTATTCTACAGATTGATTTGACTGGATAGGAGTGTTTCAATTGTAGCAAGAATCATAATGAACACAATGTGCTAGGAATCAGACGGGGATAGCACTGTGATCGAGTCCATACCCTAGTTCGACGGTGGACTCGCTACGGTGGCAACGGCGGAGGCGAAATCCATTGACGGCGGCGGAGACCAGCGACAGGAGGCGGCTGGCAACGAGGAGGACGATCCGGAGACCCAGGAGGCAGAGCGAGCTATGCGCGGGCGAAGAGGTTTCGGAGAAATTTCCAAGATTTTGCCCGTAGTATATATATAGCCCGACCCTGTTGGTGTGACCGAGTGGAACAACTCGGTGGCACCGAGATGCATAACTGTTGACAGTTATAGCAACTCGGTGTGACCGAAGAGTTCAAATCGGTTGCACCGAGGTGAAAACCTAGATCGACTTAGTGATCTCAGTATGACCGAAATGAAGGAATCGGTCAGACCGAAAAGCACAAAGAAGTTTTGGAAGTTTAAGTCTATGACAAATCGGGGACTCCGAGTGCTCCTCACACAGAGTGGTTTGAATCTGACTTGATCAAATTTTGTGATGTAGCATGAATAGAGTTTGAGATGAGAAAAGCATAGATAGCTAGAGAGGGTTCTTAGGCATTCTTGTCCATCCACTTGGCAAAAGAAAAGAAAACCAATCAATCAAAACAACAAGTGGATGTCCTCGAATGAGTAAAATATGCAACCAACATGCTCACAGTGTAAAATCGCAATTGAAATATGTGGCAAAGCATGCACAACCAATTCTAGCATCTATCAAGCAATTGGCGATGACTAGGTCATCTATATATGAGTATATTGACTTAGGAGTCAAATGAGAACATTTGATCAGAGGTCATACTCATCGTTTAAGCACAAGTGGGGTTACCACTTTTACATAAAGCATTGTTGTGTTCACACCATTAGAGTTGCTTTAGCTCAAGTCTTAGAGTAAAGCTCCCCCTAGATGTGATATCCCCCCTAAGAGGGATGAACTAACCTTGGGTTTTGTCGATGATGACTTCATGTAGATGTTGAAGATGTGGATGCTCAATGTTGATGTGGATCAATTGGAGCTATCCATTGGAGTGAGTTGCACTTTCAATACCTACATGGGTTAGTCCCACAAGGAACAAGCAAGAATATCCATAGACATAGAGTGATGCACATACAAGATGATGTCTATGAAAGCTTTTAGGTTACCTTGTCCCTTGTCTTACCAACAAGAGGGTTTGTGACTCCTTGAACTAGTGCAAGATGTGGAAGTTGATTGCACTTGTTCTTGCCAAAATGATAAGAGTGAAGTATGTTGGCGGAGTCACCCTCAAGAACTCTCTAGTTCTTCTTCTTTTGGATCCACACCATCTTGATGGGAATCCTTGGAGTTGTAGTTGTACTTGATGAAGTGGAACTTGAAGTAGTCTTGGGAATCCACTTGACTAAGGTCTTAGGAGCTTCTTCAAATGCATCAGTTTCCTCTTGAAGCTTGTCCTTGCCTTTTTGCTTGTAGTCTTGTGGTTTAAGATCATCTTGAGCTTGTGTCCCTTTGAAAGAAGTGGGATCATACTTCTCTTGTTGAGGAACAAAATTTGTCTTGGGGTATTGATCTTCTTCCCACTCAACTCCATTGGCATTGAACTTTCGTTCAAAACCAACACCTTGATTATTCCGGTGCGTTCCTTGCTTGCGTAAAATTTCCTCGAATTGCTTACTTCCGGCAAGGCTCTTGTAAACTCCTTTCTCTATCATTCCTTTCAATAGGCTATTTTCTTGCTCAAGTGTAACTTGGCTAAGAGAATCATTAGTGGAATCAAGAGAACTACTTGAAGCAACAATATTGGATTTAACATGATCATTGTTACTACTAGAGGAATAATCTTTCTTGTTCTTGTTACTAGACTTGACTTGAGGCATGTAAGTGGATAAGAGTAAACACTTGGCAATGTAAGAAGAACTTTTTTCTTACGAAGATCATCATTGATTGCTTTTAAGAACTCATGCTCTTGCTCAAGGTTGAGCTTTTCAAAGCGTAATTTCTCATGTGTCCTTAAAAGTTCTCGATGATCTCCTAAGATAGTTTCATGAGCTAACTTAAGAGTGTTTAGTTCTTTAGTTAGAGACTCAATCTTCTCCTTATCATTTTCATTCGTTTTATCTTGATTAGCATGATTAATTGACGTTTCATCATAGTATTCATCACTAGAGTTGTCAACAAGTAAATCATCATCACCTAACAAGTCATCTTCATCAGTATTGAAATCAACATACTCGGGATGTGATACCTTTGGGCCTTTAGCCATGAAGCATGTTCCAACTCCTTCATTTGGTGAGTCAAATATGTCGTAGGAGTTGGTTGACACAAGTGCTAGACCGGCAACACCTTCATCTTGAGTATATTCGGAATCGGAGTGATAGCTTCTCTCGGAGTGGTTGTCGGAGTCGGAGCCGGATACCCATTCACCAACATGAGCTTGATGTCTTTGTTTTGTGTAGCTCCTTGATGACTTTTCTTTTCTTTCCGAATCCTTGCTTCTCCGTGTGTGTCTTCGTTCATAACGATCATCTCTACTCCTTCTTTCTCTAGATGGTGATTCTTCTCTTCCACTTCTTTTGTTGGGAGAGTCTTCTCTTCTCTTGTAGGGAGCCGTACACTCATTGGAATAGTGTCCGGGCCTCCCACAATTGTAGCAGTTTCGCTCTCAACTAGAAGATCTTTTGTCATTGTAGGACCTTGACTTGGAGCTGCTATCTTTGCTTCTACTCTTGTAGAACTTGTTGAAGTTCTTCACCATTAAGTTCAATTCTTCATTGAAGGTTTGCTTTTCACTTGATGATGTGGGGGCTTCACATGAGGCTTTGTAAGCGCCGCTTGATTTGTTGTGGAGTTCCTCTTTATCCTTGAGTGACATCTCATGAGCAACAATTCTTCCAATGACTTCCGTTGGCTTGAGATCTTTGTAATTGGGCATCATTTGGATCAATGTGCACACGGTATAATATTTTCCATCCAAGGCTCTTAGGATCTTCTTGATGATGAATCTATCGGCCATCTCTTCACTCCCTAAGACGGCAATCTCATTTGTGCTAAGAGCAAGCCTAGAGTATATTTCAGAGACACCTTCACCATCCTTCATTTTGAACTTGTCAAGTTGACTTTGAAGCACATCCAATTTGGATTCCTTGACGGAGTCGGTACCTTCGTGCATATCAATCAAAGTATCCCAAATTTCCTTTGCATTCTCAAGATGGCTGATTTTGTTGAATTCTTTGGGGCACAATCCGTTGAAGAGAATATCACAAGCTTGAGCGTTGTATTGCAGCATCTTCAACTCTTCCGCGGTAGCTTCACGGTTTGGTTCTTTCCCATCAAAGAAGTCACCTTGCAAGCCAACACACACAGTAGCCCAAACGGCAGGGTTATGTCCAAGAATATGCATTTTCATCTTATGCTTCCAACAAGCAAAATTAGTACCATCAAAGTAAGGACCTCTACGGTGGTAATTTCCCTCGCTAGACGCCATACTCTCCTAGGTTGTGAAACCAAGGCTATGACCACCAAAAGCTATGGAAATCAAAGCAAATGGAGACCAAGGCTCTGATACCACTTGTAGGATCGGAAGTATGTCTAGAGGGGGGGGGGTGATTAGACTACTTGACCAAATAAAAATCTAGCCTTTTCCCAATTTTAGCTCTTGGCAGATTTTAGCTATCTTAGCACAAGTCAAGCAATCTCCACACAATTCAAGCAAGCATGCAAAAGAGTATATGAGCAGCGGAAAGTAAAGCATGCAACTTGCAACAATGTAAAGGGAAGGGTTTGGAGGATTCAAACACAATTGGAGACACGGATGTTTTTGGCGTGGTTCCGATAGGTGGTGCTATCGTACATCCACGTTGATAGAGACTTCAACCCACGGAGGGTAACGGTTGCGCGAGTCCACGGAGGGCTCCACCCACGAAGGGTCCACGAAGAAGCAACCTTGTCTATTCCATCACGACCGTCGCCCACGAAGGACTTGCCTCACTAGCGGTAGATCTTCACGAAGTAGGCGATATCCTTGCCCTTACAAACCCCTTGGTTGAACTCCACAATCTTGTCGGAGGCTCCCAAGTGACACGTAGCCAATCTAGGAGACACCACTCTCCAAGAAGTAACAAATGGTGTGTTGATGATGAACTCCTTGCTCTTGTGCTTCAAATGATAGTCTCCCCAACACTCAACTCTCTCTCACAGGATTTGGATTTGGTGGAAAGAAGATTTGAGTGGAAAGCAACTTGGGGAAGGCTAGAGATCAAGATTCATATGGTAGGAATGGAATATATTGAGCTCAACACAAGTGTAAGTGGTTCTCTCTTAGAACATGTGTATTGGAAGTGTAGATGTGTTCTGATGGCTCTCTCCAAGAATGAAGAGTGGGTGGAGGGGTATAATAGCCTTCACACAAAATCTAACCGTTACACACAATCTGCCAAACTCGGTGGGACCGAATCGTTAAACTCGGTCGGACCGATTTAGCAAACCTAGTGACCGTTAGGATTTTCGGTGGGACTGAGATGCAACTCGGTAGGACCGATATGGTTAGGGTTTGGGCATAACGTAATCTCGGTGTGACCGATTACACAAACTCGGTGGGACCGATTTTGGTAATAAGCTAACCAGAGATTTGGTCAGTTAAACTAGGTGGGACCGATTCGCTCTTTTCGGTGAGACCGAAATGTTACGAAAAGGAAACAGTGAGTTTACATTGCAATCTCGGTGGGACCGATCGCTCAGTTCGGTTAGACTAAAACGTTACGAAGGGAAACAGAGAAATTGCAATCCCATCTCGGTGAGACCGAGATCCCTATCGGTGAGACCGAATTGCTAGGGTTTGTGGTAGCGGCTATGACATGTGAAACTCGGTGGCGCCGGATAGAAAGAATCGGTGAGGCCGAGTTTGATTTTTTGGCTTAGGTCAAATGTGGATGTGGGAAGATAGTTGAGGGTTTTGGAGCATATCACTAAGCACATGAAGCAAGAGGCTCATTAAGCAACACCTCATCCCTCCTTGATAGTATTGGCTTGTCGTATAGACTCAATGTGATCTTGGATCACTAAAATATAAAATGTAGAGTCTTGATCTTGAAGTTTGAGCCAATCCTTTGTCCTTATAATTTTGAGGGATCCACTTTCCTCATCCATGCCATGCCATCCATTGAGCTTTTCCTGAAATATTAATCTTGGAATAATGTTAGCTCAATGAGTTATATGTTGTTAGGAATTACCAAAACCACCCAGGGATAGTTGCACTTTCAGAAGAGCACCGCACTATCATGAGTGCGGTGGTCAAGAAGGTTCAGTCCGCCAAAAGCGGACTAACTGAAGCCTGTGCCAGCCTCCTAACAAGTTTTGAGGTAAGTAATCCGACTATGAGAAAATGTTATATCATAGACAGTAGCCCCTGATGCTATGTTTGGTGTTCGCAAAGAAAGGCCGAATAGAGGATCAAATAATAATCACAGGAGTCTAATCAGAATATGTCTATGTGAATAAGCAGGCTTCACTACTGGCCTCTGCCGCTCACACGGCGGAGGTCTCCGCACTGAAGCGGGACCTTGAGCGGTCCGAGGAAGAGCTCGGCCTTACCAAGAGGCAGCTCGAAGAGAACAAAGGTAACTAATACCTCGTCTGTTTGTTGATAAAGAAAGAGGAAAGTGATTGTTAGATCACGGGATCGTCATGAATTTTTCTAGGGGCCACGACCGAAGTGGCGGCCCTGAAGAAGGCGCTGTCCGAGGCCAAAGGCAAAGCGGCCAAGGAACGCGTCGAGCACAAGAAACAAGAGGCCTGAGTTGGCGAGGTCCGGCAAGAGCTCCAGGAGTTCGTCAAGAAGTATGAGTCCTTGGAGTGTGACTCTAAGACGCAAGGGTCCGAGCTTGCGCAGGCCCTCCAGAATGCCCAAAATGCCAAGGCCGAAGCCCAAAAGGCCCTCCAGGAAATTGAGGCGGTCAAGAAGATTGTGGCGGGTAAGGCATTCATTATGCAAAGCAAGTATGTGAAGGAAACTTTCCTTTTACTTACCCGAATTCGGAGCTCTCCAGGAGCGTTCACAGATCTACCCAGCAGTGTGTCGGATGCCGCGGAGTTCTACCGGGCCGAGGAAGGGAGCTCAACGGAGAAGTTGTTCTGGTCTCAGTATACTGGGACCGAATATCCGATGCCCTTGAGCGACCAATTGAAGAAACTGGTCGAGCTTCACAAGGCGGCCGAACTGGCCATGAAGGGTCTCATAGTACAGATGTGGCCTGGCGAGCCCCTGATTGGCAGCTACTTCGGCCTGGTTAAGCGGCTTGTCAATGCCTGTTCACAGTTTGAAGTCATAAAGCGGTCCGTCTGCATTGAAGGTGCACGCAGGGCTTTTGCCCGTGCGGAAGTGCACTGGGCGAAGATGGACGCCGAAAAGCTGGTGAAGGAGGGGCCACCGGAGGGTAAAGAGCATCGCCACCCTAAAAAGTATTATGACAGTGTCCTGAAGGGTGCTCGCCTTGTGGCAGAGGAATTTGCTAAGGATGTGATATTTGAATGAATGTACTCATGTGATCCTGTAATATGAAACGAGTTCATGTGCGCTATGTAACGCTTGTTAATTTAAAATATTACCTTCTGTGCGGCCATTTACAAAATTTTAGAGTTGGCCAGTCGTCGGCTTCTGCCCCCATGTAACTAGTACCGGGGTGTTCGATATAAACCTGATCACTCTTTTTCCCATTTTTGGGTCCTTCGAAGGAGGTGTTCAGCACAACGAACCAGGCAATCGGACTATAAAGCTTTATCACTCTCACTTAGCCATAGAAGTCTACAATTTTAAATTTTGGTGAAGCCCCTAGTATTCAGAAGACCGAACTTGGGGTGCTATGCACGCCTAAATCGGACAAGGCCGATTCCTCGCCCGAAGCGGAAAAAATCTTTAAGGATTTGAGACCTCTCGAACAGCGTCCAGCTCTCGCCGCATCATGACAGTCAGTTTTTGGCTTTCTCTACTGAGGTGCTCGTCCGGAAGAACCGAGACACAATCGCAGTAGTTCTCCCAGTGCTACCTTAGCCGATATAGCGAAACGTAAGGTACCAAAACATGGGAGCCGGGCAAACCCAACTATTGACCCAAGACATGATTCGGAGTTGATGCATATAATGCTATAAGTTCGGGGTGCCGCACTGTCGAAAGTGTTCGGACTTTTCATGCCGTGTTATGGGGTACACTGAAGCCCCTGGCGCATTGGACGTATCAGAATGTACGGGTGCGATTTGTCGTAAATAAGCAGACAGGGACAAAGATAAAGGAATGCAATGATGAGCTAATGTTGTACATTGTTGTTTAAATGATATGTCAAAGCGTATGCATACATGTAGTGCAATAAGTAAAAATAGGACTATTTGACATGTCCTACCCAAGGGCAAGCTGCGTGTGGGTATGCAAAACAGGTATATTGATCATTATCAGAGACCACCTGAGGATTCCCTTCTACGTCAAAGCTTCTTGCTTCCTTGGTGCTTCCTTCCCGTGATGGGTCCGATAATCAGTCGATCAGAGAGGGCCTTCAGAGAATAGGGGCTTGAAAGGAAGAAAATGTTAAAGGCATACGGGTCCTGAAGCGGTTGAGCCGCATTGTGGGCGGTGCCATGGCCATGCCTCCGCCTATGCCCATGGTCTCTTGAGTGCGTAATTATGTACGCGCGGCGCAAACTTTGCCGCTTGGCTGGGAGTAGGATGGAGGCCGAATTGCTAGGCGAGCTCTGAACGTGCCTGGCGATCCTCTTGCAGGGTACTTCGGACTTGCTTGAAGGTGTCCGGGGTCTTTTTCGCCGAATTAGCGGTTTGCCTCATAAGGCCGCTTTGTGCTTCTGCTGCGAGGGCCGCAGTGTGCTCCTCTGTGCGAAGGGAGCATTCTGTGTTTCCATTGACTGTTATGACCCCGCGAGGTCCTGGCATTTTGAGCTTGAGGTATACATAATGCGGTACCGCATTGAATCTGGCAAATGCGGTTCGTCCGAGCAGTGCGTGGTAGCCACTGTGGAAGGGGACGATACCAAAGATTAACTCCTCGCTTCGGAAGTTCTCCGGAGATCCGAAGAACATTTCCAGTGTGATTGAGCCCGTGCAACAGGCCTCTACACCTGGGATGACACCTTTAAAGGTGGTTTTGGTGGGTTTGATCCTCGAGGGTTCTAATACCCATTTTGCGCACTGTATCCTGATAGAGAAGGTTCAGGCTGCTGCCACCGTCCATAAGGACTCGAGTGAGGTGAAATCCGTCAATGATGGGGTCAAGGACCAAAGCGGCAGGACTGCCATGATGGATACTGGTGGGGTGGTCCCTGCGATCAAAGGTGATCAGACAAGAAGACCATGGGTTGAAGTTTGGGGCGACTGGCTCCATCGCATAAACGTCCCTCAGTGCACGCTTCCGTTCCCGCTTGGGAATATGGGTTGCGTATATCATGTTTACCGTTTTCACTTGGGGAGGAAATTTCTTCTTTATTCCTGTGTTCGGCGGCCAGGGCTCCTCCTCGTCGTCGCTATGCAGCCCCTTTTCCTTGTTTTCGACATTCAACTTGCCGGCCTGTTTGAACACCCAGCATTCTCTGTTGGTGTGGTTGGTTGGTTTATCAGGGGTGCCGTGAATTTGACACGAACGATCGAGTATGTGGTCCAAGCTGGACGGGCCTGGATTGCTTCTTTTGAATGGCTTCTTCCGCTGACCGGATTTAGAGCCACTGAATCTGGCATTAACTGCCGTGTCTTCGGTGTTGTCACCGTTGTTGCGATGCTTGTGTCTGTTGCGGCGTGGCCTGCCGTTGCTATCTTTGGCATCTGAATTGCCAGGGGTTATTGATGTGTTTCTGCGAGCCAGCCAGCTATCCTCGCCCGCACAGAAGCAGGTCATGAGTGTCATGAGGGATGCCATGGACTTCGGCTTTTCTTGGCCGAGGTGTCGGGTGGGCCACTTGTCACGGATGTTATGCTTAAATGCCACTAAGGCCTCAGCATCCGGACAGTCGAGAATTTGGTTCTTTTTAGATAGGAACCGAGTTCAGAATTTCCTGAGAGATTCCCCTGGCTGTTGGGTTATGTGACTCAAGTCATCGACATCTGGTGGTCGCACATAAGCGCCCTGGAAGTTGTCGAGGAATTCGTCCTCCAAATTCTCTCAACTGCCAATGTAGTTTGCCGGCAGGCTATTCAGCCAATGCCGAGCAGGTCCTTTGAGTTTTAATGGGAGGTACTTGATGGCATGTAGATCATCGCCGCGGGCCATGTGTATGTGGAGTAGGAAATCTTCAATCCATACCGCGGGGTTTGTTGTACCATCATATGATTCAATGTTCACGGGTTAAAAACCTTCTGGGAATTCGTGATCCATTACTTCATCAGTGAAGCATAGGGGGTGTGCGGCGCCTCTGTTCTAGGCTATATCACGACGCAGTTCATACGAGTCTTGTCTGCTGTATTCCGCCAGGCCGGATTTGCTTTTAGTATATCCGGCGTGACGGTCTTCGTCACGCGTTGGGGCGCGCCCGCGTGATCCGTAGATCGACCTTACATGTCCTGCTTTGTTTTTCAATACGTCTCGCAGGTCCTGCGTGTTACCTCGGGCCTTGTTATTTTTGTTTGACTGGCGACGGGGTGCGGTCTGGACTTCGGCCTGATATGCCGCTTTGTCTCGGCCACGAGGTGGCTGGTCAGCCGCATCATACGCTGGAAGCGTAGGATTTAATGCTTCCTCCTCGAGTTGGGGTAGCAACCTGCGCTTTGGGTAACTTTTGGTTGGGCGCTCAAGTTCGTATTCCTCGGCCGCCAGGACCTCAGTCCATCTATCTGCTAGCAGATCTTGGTTAGCTTGAAGCTACTGTTGCTTTTTCTTCAGGTTTTTTGCTGTGGCTATAAGACGACGCTTGAAGTGCTCCTGTTTGACGGGATCCTCAGGCACGATAAATTCTTCGTCGCTGAGGCTCACCTCGTCTTTGGAGAGAGGCATGTAATCGTCATCCTCTGATTCTCCATCTGCTGCCTGTTCCTTCGGGTTAGCTTGCCCGTCCTCCCGCTCGAGGCCTGGCTGGAGGGGATTATCTTTGTCTTCGGCACTATCCGCAGCGTTATTGTTTCTTGTGCTGGTATCTCCGCTTTTGCTATGGCGGGGCTTAGAGCGGCGCCGTTGACGCCGGTGCTTAGATTGCTTCTCAAAGGGATTATCCTCTGTTGCCTTGCCATTGCTTTCTTTGGGGGTGTCCACCATCTATATGTCATATGATGAGGTGGCAGTCCAGCGCCCTATGGGCGTGGTTCCTGTTCTTTTCCTACATCATCGTCCATACCGTCGATGTCTTCGGAGCCGTAATCAAGCATGTCGGTTAAGTCGTCGACAGTGGCTATTAAGTGGGTGGTGGGCGGGGATCGAATTTCTTCGTCGTCCGCTTCCCACTCAAGCTGGACACAGTTCGGCCAAGGGTCTCCTGACAAGGAGAGAGACCTTAATGAATTTAGCACATCGCCCAGGGGCGAGTGCTGAAAGATATCCGTGGAGGAAAACTCCATGATCGGTGCCCAATCAGATTCGATAGGCATTGACGCAGGCGGTTCGGAGCCTGTGTCCGGGGACGAATCCAAAAGTCCGGCAACAGAGGTCTCATAGGAGGTGAAGTCAGTATTCGGCTCTATCTCCACTGAGTGTGCGGCCTCCGTGGCGGGGACCATCCACCCGTCCTCGGACGGCGCAATCTGCTCCGGATTGAGGGCCGGAGTAGCCACAGGTGTGATTTCCCGAACACCGTCCGATGGCAGAGCTAATTCATGCTCGTCGTGACTGTGCGGCGCACCTGATATGGGCACGAATCCGTCGAAGATCAAGTCCCCACGGATGTCGGCAGTATAGTTTAAGCTTCCAAACCTGACCTGACGGACGGGGGCGTAGCTCTCGATCTGCTCCAGATGGCCAAGCGAGTTGGCGCGCAGTGCGAAGCCGCCGAATACGAAGATCTGTCCGGGGAGAAAAACCTTACCCTGGATCGCATCGTTGCCGATGATCGAAGGAGCCATCAAGCCTTATGGCGATGGCACAGTGGAACTCTCAATGAAAGCACCAATGT
The DNA here is from genome assembly GCA_032464435.1 of Aegilops umbellulata. Taxonomy (NCBI): domain Eukaryota; kingdom Viridiplantae; phylum Streptophyta; class Magnoliopsida; order Poales; family Poaceae; genus Aegilops; species Aegilops umbellulata. The sequence continues at coordinate 445,790,326 of CP136058.1, forward strand.
CGGTGTCAAAACTGGCGGATCTCGGGTAGGGGGTCCCGAACCGTGCGTCTAAGGCGGATGGTAACAGGAGGCGGGGGACACAATGTTTACCCAGGTTCAGGCCCTCTCGATGGAGGTAATACCCTACTTCCTTCTTGATTGATCTTGATGATATGAGTATTACAAGAGTTGATCTACCACGAGATCATAGAGGCTAAACCCTAGAAGCTAGCCTATGATTATTATTGTTCTCGTCCTACGGACTAAACCCTCCGGTTTATATAGACACGGAGGGGCTAGGGTTACAAAGAGTCGGTTACAAGGGAGGAGATCTACATATCCAAATTGCCAAGCTTGCCTTCCACGCCAAGGAGAGTCCCACCCGGACACGGGACGAAGTCTTCAATCTTGTATCTTCATAGTCCAATAGTCCGGCCAAAGTATATAGTCCGGCTGTCCGAGGACCCCCTAATCCAGGACTCCCTCAATCTTCCCCCTCCAAGGTTTCTCTCTTCGGTGCCCCAATGAAAACACCATTGCCAAGTGTATCATGGCCAAAGGTATCAACAAGGTAACTCCTAACATCAAAACCACCATCATTACTACTCCTTCATCATTAGATTGTGTTGATGATAGTGAGGTGGAAAAAGTTGATGAGAATGAGTTCACCAAGTTCATGAGCAAGCTCAAGGATGAATCCAAGACGCACCTTTGTTGCTCTCTTGGAAAAACTTGGTGAGGCCAATGATATTGTTGAGTTGCTTGATGATACTATCTCCAAGTTGGAGGGGCATAGTCGTGACTGTGCCGATGAGATTGCGGATCTTTCCATTGCTCTAGAGGAAGAATGAGATCTTTGTTTGACTCTTGAGGAGTCACACAATGTTGATCATGCTAAATTGCAAAAAGATCTTGATCATGCTATTGTTCTTACTCGTGTGCTTAAATCTGAGAAAGTTGCACTTGGGGTTGGACATGATAGACTCAAGGAAGAATTTGATACACTCGACAAGGCTCAAAAGGTCTTGAAGGGTATTCATGCTTCCCTCAAAGCTCATGATCAACTCCACGTGAATCTAACCGAGGGGATTTCCACTTGCCCTCCTTTCGTTCTAATTGATAATGCCCATGCTACTAACCCTTGTTGTGAGCATGTGCAACTTGTGGAAGAAAATGCCAAGTTGAAGGAGCAACTTGAGAAGGGCCTTGTGACATGCATACAAGGTGAAAAGAACCTCAATGATCTTTTGACGAGCCAAAAGGAAGTTGTAGGAAAGGAGGGACTTGGGTTTGCACCCAAGTCAAAGAAGAAGAAAAAGAACAAGACCAAGCAACCTCTCCCACTAAAGGAATCCTTTGTCAAGGCGGGTGAGGGTACTCATGAGAATAAGAAGAACAAGGAAGTGGGTGGTAATGCCAAGAAGGGCAAAACCGCCCCTAACAACAAAGCCGGCGACTTTAACCCTTCTTATGTTTTATGCCGTGCTAGTGATGGGCATGTTTATGCCAAATTTGTTGGTTCTTACTATTAGTACATTGAATGGTCTATTTGGGTTCCTAAGACCCTTGTTACTAACCTCAAAGGACCCATTCAAGAATGGGTACCTAAATCCAAGCATTGTTCTCTTGTAGGAGTTTGCTTCCGATGGAGTGTCATGGTTGCTTGATAATGGGGAAACAAATCATATGACTGGGAGCAAGGACTTGGTGGTGGATGTTCATCTAATTCCATCTATGCCCACCCATGTCCAATTCGGTGATGCTTCAGCTTCTAAGGTATTGTGACTTGGCAAGGTGGTCATCCCTCAAGATTTATCTATTAAGAAGGTCATGCTTGTTGAGTCCCTTGCATACATTTTACTTTCCGTTCATCAAGTTGCACTTATGGGCTTCGCAACATTCTTTGATCTTGATACCGTGGCCCTTTTGTGGAGCAAGAATCTTAAAGTAGCCTTTGTTAGGCATGTCGAGAATGGTCTCTATGTGGTGAACTTTTCGGAGCGACCCACTAAGACCGTGAGTTTCTTCATGGCTAAAGTTGATATTGGTTGGCTTTAGCATCGCCGACTAGCCCATGTAAATATGAGATGTTTGCAAAGTCTCCTCAAAGGGGACCATGTCCGTGGACTAACAAATTTGAGTTTTGCCAAAGACCATGCTTGCAGGGCTTGTATCGAAGGAAAGCTTCACGAAACGGCTCACTGACCCCTGACTATCATCTACTCGAAGAGGCCCTTGGATCTCCTTCACATGGATCTTTTTGCACTACAAAAAAAGAGGTTGACGGAGATCCAGCAGCACGACGGCGTGGTGGTGGATGCAGCGGGGATCTCGGCAGGGCTTCGCCAAGCTCAACGAGAGGGAGAGGTGTTACGGGAGGGAGAGGGAGGCGCCAGGGGCTGGGGTGTGGCTGCCCTCCCTCCCCCACTATATATAGGCCCCCTGGGGGGGCACCGGCCCTAGGAGATGCAATCTCCAGGGGGGCCGGCGGCCAAGGGGGGTGGCTTGCCCCCCAAGCCAAGTGGGGCGCCCCCACCCCTAGGGTTTCCAGCCTTAGGCATAGGGGGAGGCCCAAGGGGGGCGCACCAGCCCACCAGGGGCTGGTCCCCCCCACTTCAGCCCATGGGGCCCTCCGGGATAGGTGGCCCACCCGGTGGACCCCCGGGACCCTTCCGGTGGTCCCGGTACAATACCGGTGACCACCGAAACTTTTTGGGTGGCCGAAACTTGACTTCCTATATATAAATCTTTACCTCCGGACCATTCCGGATCTCCTCGTCACTTCCGGGATCTCATCCGGGACTCCGGACAACTTTTGGGTTACTGCATACTAATATCTCTACAACCCTAGCGTCACCGAACCTTAAGTGTGTAGACCCTACGGGTTCGGGAGACACGCAGACATGACCGAGACGACTCTCCGGTCAATAACCAATAGCGGGATCTGGATACCCATGTTGGCTCCCACATGCTCCTCGATGATCTCATCGGATGAACCACGATGTCGAGGATTCAATCAATCCCGTATACAATTCCCTTTGTCAATCGGTACGTTACTTGCCCGAGACTCGATCGTCGGTATCCCAATACCTTGTTCAATCTCGTTACCAGCAAGTCACTTTACTCGTACCGTAATGCATGATCCCGTGACCAACCCTTTGGTCACATTGAGCTCATTATGATGATGCATTACCGAGTGGGCCCAGAGACACCTCTCCGTCATACGGAGTGACAAATCCCAGTCTCGATTTGTGCCAACCCAACATACACTTTCGGAGATACCCGTAGTGCACCTTTATAGCCACCCAGTTACGTTGTGACGTTTGGCACACCCAAAGCACTCCTACGGTATCCGGGAGTTGCACATTCTCATGGTCTAAGGAAATGATACTTGACACTTGTGAAAGCTCTAGCAAACAAACTACACGATCTTTTGTGCTATGCTTAGGATTGGGTATTGTCCATCACATCATTCTCCTAATGATGTGATCCCGTTATCAATGACATCCAATGATCATAGTGAGGAAACCATGACTATCTGTTGATCAACGAGCTAGTCAACTAGAGGCTCACTAGGGACGTGTTGTGGTCTATGTGTTCACACATGCATTACGATTTCCGGATAACACAATTATAGCATGAACCATAGACAATTATCATGAACAAAGAAACATAATAATAACCATTTTATTATTGCCTCCAGGGCATATTTCCAACAGTCTCCCACTTGCACTAGAGTCGATCATCTAGTTACATTGTGATGAATCGAACACCCATGGAATTCTGGTGTTGATCATGTTTTGCTCTAGGGAGAGGTTTAGTCAACGGATCTGCTACATTCAGGTCCGTAAGTACTTTACAAATATCTATGTCTCCATTTTAAACACTTTCACAAATGGAGTTGAAGCGACGCTTGATATGCCTGGTCTTCCTGTGAAACCTGGGTTCCTTCGCAAGGGCAATAGCTCCAGTGTTGTCACAGAAGAGAGTCATCGGTCCCGATGCATTTGGTATGACTCCTAGGTCGGTGATGAACTCCTTCACCCAGATTGCTTCTTGTGCTGCCTCCGAGGCTTCACATGTAGATCCCGCCACAAAGCTTTGCTTGCAACTGCACCAGCTTACTGCCCCACCATTCAAAATATACACGTATCCGGTTTGTGACTTAGAGTCATCCAGATCTGTGTCGAAGCTAGCATCGACGTAACCCTTTACGACAAGCTCTTCGTCACCTCCATAAACGAGAAACATGTCCTTAGTCCTCTTCAGGTACTTCAAGATATTCTTGACCGCTGTCCAGTGTTCCATGCCGGGATTTCTTTGGTACCTTCCTACCAAACTTATGGCAAGGTTTACATCAGGTCTGGTACACAGCATGGCATACATAATAGACCCTATGGCCGAGGCATAGGGGACGACACTCATCTTTTCTCTATCTTCTGCCGTGGTCGGGCATTGAGCCGTGCTCAATTGCACACCTTGCAATACAGGCAAGAACCCCTTCTTGGACTGATCCATATTGAACTTCTTCAGTATCTTGTCAAGGTATGTACTTTGTGAAAGACCAATGAGGCGTCTCGATCTATCTCTATAGATCTTGATGCCTAATATATAAGCAACTTCTCCAAGGTCCTTCATTGAAGAACACTTGTTCAAGTAGGCCTTTATGCTGTCCAAGAATTCTATATCATTTCCCATCAACAGTATGTCATCCACATATAATATGAGAAATGCTACAGAGCTCCCACTCACTTTATTGTAAACACAGGCTCTCCATAAGTCTGTGTAAACCCAAACGCTTTGATCATCTCATCAAATCGAATGTTCCAACTCCGAGATGCTTGCACCAGCCCATCGATTGAGCATTGGAGCTTGCACACCTTGTTAGCATTCTTAGGATCGACAAAACCTTCTGGCTGCATCATATACAATTCTTCCTTAAGAAAGCCGTTAAGGAATGCCGTTTTCACGTCCATTTGCCATATCTCATAATCATAGAATGCGGCAATTGCTAACATGATTCGGACGGACTTCAGCTTCGCTACGGGTGAGAAAGTCTCATCGTAGTCAACCCCTTGAACTTGTCGATAACCCTTAGCGACAAGTCGAGCCTTATAGATGGTCACATTACCATCCGCGTCTGTCTTCTTCTTAAAGATCCATTTATTTTCTATGGCTCGCTGATCATCGGGCAAGTCAGCCAAAGTCCATACTTCGTTTTCATACATGGATCCTATCTCAGATTTCATGGCTTCTAGCCATTTGTCGGAATCTGGGCCCGCCATTGCTTCTTCATAGTTCGAAGGTTCACCGTTGTCTAACAACATTATTTCCAAGACAGGGTTCCGTACCACTCTGGTGCGGAACGTGTCCTTGTGGACCTAGGAAGTTCCGTAGGAGCTTGATCCGAAGTATCTTGATCATCATCATTAACTTCCTCTCTTATCGGTGCAGGCACTACAGGAACATTTTCCGGAGCTGCGCTACACTCCGCTTCAAGAGGCAGTACTTCATCAAGCTCTACTTTCCTCCCACTTACTTCTTTCGAGAGAAACTCTGTCTCTAGAAAGGATCCATTCTTGGCAACAAAGATCTTGCCTTCGGATCTGAGGTAGAAGGTATACCCAATGGTTTCCTTAGGGTATCCTATGAAGGCACATTTTTCGGACTTGGGTTTGAGCTTTTCAGGTTGAAGTTTCTTGACATAAGCATCGCATCCCCAAACTTTTAGAAACGACAGCTTAGGTTTCTTCCCGAACCATAATTCATACGGTGTCGTCTCAACGGATTTCGACGGAGCTCTATTTAAAGTGAACGCGGCCGTCTCTAAAGCATAGCCCCAAAATGAGAGCGGTAGATCGGTAAGAGACATCATAGATCGCACCATATCCAATAGAGTGTGATTACGACATTCGGACACACCGTTACGCTGAGGTGTTCCAGGAGGCGTGAGTTGTGAAACGATTCCACATTTCCTTAATTAAGTGTGTGCCAAATTCGTGACTCAAATATTCTCCCCCACGATCTGATCATAAGAACTTTATTTTTCTGTCACATTGATTCTCAACCTCACTCTGAAATTCCTTGAACTTTTCAAAGGTCTCAGACTTGTGTTTCATTAAGTAGACATACCCATATCTACTCAAGTCATCAGTGAGAGTGAGAACATAACGATAGCCACCGCGAGCCTCAACACTCATTGGACCGCACACATCAATATGTATGATTTCCCATAAGTTGGTTGCTCGCTCCATTGTTCCGGAGAATGGAGTCTTGGTCATTTTACCCATGAGGCATGGTTCGCACATGTCAAATGATTCGTAATCAAGAGACTCTAAAACTCCATCTGCATGGAGCTTCTTCATGCGTTTGACACCTATGTGACCAACGCGGCAGTGCCACAAGTATGTGGGACTATCATTATCAACCTTACATCTTTTGGTATTCACACTATGAACATGTGTAACATTACACTCGAGATTCATTAAGAATAAACCATTCACCAGCGGGGCATGACCATAAAACATATCTCTCATATAAATAGAACAACCATTATTCTCGGATTTAAATGACTCGAATTGTCGGTGTACAAAAAGAGGGGGTACACTTTTTGTACCCCTATGACTGTGCACGGGCAGTCTGAGCCACGGGTGCCGCCGCACCAAGCCCGGCAAGGGAGGTAGAACCAAGGCAAGGCTGAAGCCAAAGAGAAGCGGAACGACGCCAAGACCAAGACCACAAAGACCAAAGGGACGAAGCAGGCCCCCCGGCAAGATCCTTGCCGGGAGGCGGCTTTAGCAAACCCGGCAAGACCCTTGTCGTGGCAGCCTCGCCCGACACCTATGGAGCGGGTCACCCTTGAGTCCACTGCCCCCATGGGGCAAGGATTCGGGAGGCATCCCCGTGGTGGTATGCAGATCTTTGTGAAGACATTCAAGACCAGATGCACACTTTAGAAGATGACGGTCCTTGGTGGGATCCCAGCCAAGGAAAACCACAAGGCCCCCGGCAAGAGCCTTGCCGGGGATGGCGGCAAGCGCCATGGCAAGACCCTTGTCGGAACCCCGGCAAGACCCTTGCCAGGGCCGCGGCAAGGCCCTTGCCGAGGACACCCGCGGGGCCACCATCGGACGTGCACCAGTCGCGCCTCCACCACCGTTCGCATGCAGCTGCCGACCCAACCAGCTGGGCAGGCACCTGCGTGGCGGCATGCAGATCCTCGTGGAGACCTACCGCCGTGCCACCTCAGCTGCCTACCCGCCTACATGGCATCGCAGGCATCGCTGGCCAGGGCGTGTGTCGACGCAGGACAGAGCGGCTACGGACGAGACGGGGCTCTCTCCCGCCCCCGATAAAGCAGGGACACCTAAGGAAGGCGCATTAAATGCGCCTTGTCTTGTAATACGAGGGATAACCTCGCATCACTGTACCCTTTCCACCTCCTGTGTGCCACTGTTGCAGCCCCTTTCCCTATAGAAGGAGGCGCCAGGCGACCAGGAAGAGGATTCGGCTTTTTGGAGCTCCTCACGCCCCATAGCTAGCTCAAGAACACAAGCATATAATCCACCAAAGCAGGAGTAGGGTGTTACACATCTTCGCGGACCGAACCTGGGTAAAGAAATCGTGTGCTGCCTGCTCGATCCGCTCTTCTCACAACCCCCGCGCCCTACAACCATAGAAAGGGATTCCCGTGATCCCATAGGTGTCGTTTCCCACCGACATCTTTGGCGCGCCAGGCAGGGGCTGCGCAGTTGTGAGAATCGGCTTTAGCAGCTAGTTCGACGCTTCTTCATTGTCATGGCGCCCAAGAAGAAGACGACGGTGGTGGTTGACCCGTCGGACGCCGGGCATCCCGTCCCGACGCGGGCGAGCAGCGGACCGGTCGCCGAAAGGATCCGGGGCGCTATTCGCGAACACCAACACCGTCCCAGCAGCCGGAGTTTGGGAGGCAGCAATGTTCGTGCGCCCGGTAACGGGCCGCACGCCGCCAAATCCAAAGACGGGGCCGGGTCCTCCGCAGGTGGCGCGGGACCTTCCGAGGTCGCTGCTGCCCCGCCCGCTGGCGGAGCGAGGGCCTCCAGGGTCCCACTCCGGCGCCGACGCCGCGCTCCTCTCAAGCGGCGCGCGACGAGCTGCGTCATCACCCCGAAGACCCCGGGCGTCGCCGCGGGAAAAGCCTCGAGCGCCACTCCCGGGATGTAGAAGACCTGCCCGCTCGCCGACGCGCTGGTGAAGACGGCGTGCGCCCGCGCGGTCGTGATAGAGCTCCTTCTGACATGGTCAGAAGTCGAAGCGCGTCGCGATCCGTGTAGGTTTCGCTGCCACCGACGCCAGCAGAAGCCCTGGCGCACGCAGTTCCTCCTCGATTTCCCTCCCACTAGGGGGAAACTCGACGAATGGAGAGCCACCATCTGAAGCCTTGTTGCGGTGGCCAACAAAGATGATCCGACCCCGATGGAGCCCCCAGGTCGACGTTCCGACGGAATCCCGCGTACCAGTGGCAGGAAGGCTGGCGGCGCCGTGACCACGGTGCACTCGCCTCCTCCTCGCCCGGTGCCACGGACACCAGCCCGTCGTGACGTTGCGGGCGACGAAATCTCCATAGCGTCCTCCAACCCGCGGACCCACGAGGACTAACGCTGGGTCCTTCGGGATCGGGAGCATGACGACGCTCGGACCACCATCGAGCGCCGGCGCGGAGCGCGCCACCAGTCAGATAGGCGAGCGGGGCCTGCTGTGGACCACCCGGCACCGGGGAGCCCTGGGGACCTGCCTTACGTGGTAGGCTGCCCGGCTTTTACCCGTGAGCTGCGGCAGTTCCAGTGGCCCACTCACCGCACTTTCAAACCTGACGTGGGCGAGAAGTACGGCGGCAAGACCCACCAATCCAAGTTCCTCAGCATCTACACCATCGCGATGCAGGCTGCCGGAGCTCGTGACGATAAGGTGCTTGCAAATTACTTCCCATTGGCTCTTAAACCCAACGCCATGTCATGGTTGATGCACTTGCCGGTAGACTCCATTTCCTCCTGGTCGGATTTGTGCCATGAGTTCGTGGGCGCCTTCAACGGCGGTCACCAAGCTCATGGCCAAGCAAGTGATCTCCACGTCATTCCCCAAAAGGGGGGGCGAGAGTCTCCGCAAGTACATCCAGAGGTTCTGCAGGGTACATTACAACATCCCAGATGTTCACCTCGCCGCCATCATCAGCGCGTTCCATCAGAACGTTCGGAACCGGAAGATGCACGAAGAGCTAGCGATGAACAAGGTGAAAGATGTCGCGGAGCTCTATGTTCTCGCTGACAAATGTGCCCGGGCCGAGGAGGGGAGGAAGTACCCCGGTGAAGATGCCGGCGTGGAAACCGACTCCTCTGAAGAGGATACCGCCGCCCCGGTGAAGAAAGGCCGGCACCGCAACAGGAAGCGCAAAGGGAAAGCTGTGCTTGCCATCGAGGGGTCTGACGACACCGGCTCCGCCAAGAAGACCAAGGCAGGTGACCCCGGCAAGGGAATTGCCGGGTGTGTCGCCTGCCAGGCCTTGGCGGTTGCCGAGAAGCCAGGCAACTCCGACAAGCGATACTGCAAGATCCATCGCACCAAAGGCCATGCTCTCCAAGACTGCCGGCAGGTTGAGCTCCTCGCTGAGAAGCAGAGGGCTGAATACGAGAGGCGGGACAAGGAGAAGGGCCAAGACGGTGCTGAGGGATCCGGTAAGAAATGCGACAGCCAGGCGGGCCGTCGCGACAAGGATAAGCAACAAGAGAGGCCCGCTCGGGGCCATGACAGAAAGCCAGAAGATGACGATCACGAAGAGGACGATGAGTCCGGCGACCAAGAGTTTCAGAAAGCTACAGAGGCCATGTGTGTTGACGGCGGCGCTTCACTGCATGCCTCTCGGCGCCGGCTTAAACAGTGGGCGCGAGAGATTACAGCAGCAGAGCCGTCGCTCGATGCCCGAAGGCCGCTAAAGTGGTTTAGCACTCCTATCATTTTTGACTCTGAGGACCACCCTGATCGCACTACTGCGGTCGGGTGCTTGCCGTTGTTGGTTTCACCGACAATACGCAACCTCAAGGTGACAAAAATGTTAGTAGATGGCGGGGCCGGTCTGAACTTGATCTCGCTGCCGTGATCGAGAAGCTGCAGATCCCTGATGGAGACCTCGAAGAAACGGGCACATTTCAAGGGGTCAGCCCGGGGAGAAGCCAACCCAAGGGAAAGGTCACGTTGCCCGTAACTTTCGGGAGCGACCTGAACTTCAGGACGGAGAGGATTGTGTTTGATGTTGCCAAGATCCCCTTGCCCTACAACGGGATCCTTGGCCGCCCAGCGCTGGCCAAGTTCATGGCGGCGTCACACTACGCCTACAATACCTGAAGATGCCAGGGCCCGTGACGATCATCACCATCCCCTCCGACAAGAAGGATGCACTGATTTGCGCTGACCAAGTGTACCAGCAAGCAGTTGCGGCAGGTGCCACCGCTGGGGCGCTCGCTCCTGCTGCCGGGATCCCGGGGGGAAAGAAGAAGAAGGCCGGTGAGACCTCGTACACCCACTCCGGCAAGCACACCTCTTCGGAGTGTAGCACTACCGTCGAGGACGTGCCAGAGAGCTCCGTCGGCAGAAGCAAAAAGTCCAGGGCCACGCCACCGGGAACCAAGAAGGTTTCCGTCGACAAGGACGGCACGGGAGGAGCTTTCACCATCAGCTCCACCCTTGACGACAAATAGGAAGACACGCTCGTCACCTTCCTGCGGGCGAATGTCGATGTGTTTGCATGGCAAGCTTCCGACATCCCCGGCGTTCCCAGGGAGGTGATTGAGCACCACCTTGCTGTCTGTCCTCATGCGCGACCCGTCAAGCAGAAGGTCAGAAAGCAAGCTTTGGAACGACAAGAGTTTATCACTGAAGAAATCTGGAAACTGGAGGCAGCGGGTTTGGTAAGAGGAGTGCTCCATCCGACGTGGTTGGCCAATCCAGTCGTGGTGCGCAAGGCAAATGGGAAGTGGAGGATGTGTATTGATTACACAGATATCAATAAGGCCTGTCCTAAAGACCCCTTCCCATTTCCGCGCATCGACCAGATTGTTGACTCCATGGCTGGGTGTGATCTGCTGTCATTCCTCGATGCCTACTCGGGCTACCACCAGATCTTCATGACGAAAGAAGATGAAGAGAAAACAGCATTCATCACCCCATGTGGTACGTATTGTTTTATACGGATGCCTTTAGGGTTGAAGAGTGCTGGATCGACGTTCGCGAGGGCGGTCCAGATTGGTTTTGAGCCTCAGCTCCATAGAAATATGGAGGCCTATATGGACGATATAGTGGGCAAAACCAAGGACATGGCCACCCTCATATCAGATTTGCGGGAGACGTTTGCGAATCTGCGCAAGATCAACCTCAAGCTGAACCCTGAGAAGTGTGTCTTTGGCGTCCCGTCCGGCAAGCTTCTCGGGTTCTTTGTGTCGCAGCGGGGGATAGAGGCCAACCCGGACAAGATCAAAGCTATAGAGCAGATTGAAGCACCCAAGCGAATCAAGGATGTGCGCTGGCTTGCTGGTTGCGTCGCTGTCCTGGGCAGGTTCATATCCAAGTACGTCGAGCGCGCCCTTCCCTTTTTCAAGATCCTGAAAAAGGCGGGCCTGGTGGAGTGGACGCCAGAAGCCGAAGCGGCATTGCAGGATGTGAAGAAGTACCTCTCCTCCACGCCAACACTAGTTGCGCCCGGGCCCTAGGAGCCGTTGCTGCTATACATAGCGGCAACAAACCAGGTGGTCAGCGCCGCACTAGTGGCGCAGAGGGAGGTCGACGACGAGGAAATGGCAGCAACAGAGCCCGACGCCACCAGTGTGGAGGTGACACAGTTGGTCGAGGTGCCACCAAAGAAGAAAGTGATGTAGCGCCCGGTCTACTTCGTTAGCTCCCTCCTGCAGGGGGCTAGATCGAGGTACTCCGGTGTGCAGAAACTGCTCTTCGACCTCCTCATGGCCTCGAGGAAGCTGCGTCACTACTTCCAAGCACGTGAGATCACTGTCGTCACACGCCTCCCTCTGCAGCGAATACTGCACAACCCAGATGCGACGGGGAGGATTGTGGAATGGGCACTGGAGTGGTCCAGCTTTGGCCTCAAGTTTGAAAGCACTTCGACGATCTAGAGCCGAGTCCTGGCGGAGTTCATTGCAGAATGGACCGCCACACGTGACGAAGAAGCCCAAGAGACTGCTCTCCCCGACAAGGAGGCAAGTTACGATTGGATTATGTACTTTGATGGGGCTTTCTCCCTCCAGGGTGCCGGGGCTGACGTACTGCTCATCGCCCCCACCGGAGAGCACCTCAAGTACGTGATCCAGATGCACTTCCCCAGGGAGGCGTCAACAAACAACACGGCGGAATACGAAGGGCTGCTTGCCGGTCTTAGGATCGCGGCGGACCTCGGAATCAAAAAGCTCATCGTCAGGGGCGACTCGCAGCTTGTTGTCAAGCAAGTCAATAAGGATTACCAGAGCCCGTTGATGAAGGCCTACGTTGATGAAGTGAGAAAGCTGGAAGAGCGCTTCGACGGTATCCAGGCTGAATACGTTCCCCGAATGGAGAACGATATCGCCGATTACCTGTCGAAGCGCGCTGCCCTCAAGCTACCTGTGGAACCAGGTACCTTTGTGCTTCAGCTAACTCAGCCATCCGTTGATCCATCAACAGAGTAGAACAAGAGAAGGAAATCAGGACCCGGCAAGTACTTTCCCGCCAAGCTCCCCGGAGCCGCCGGCAAGGATGTTGCCGAGCACACTGAACCCGCCATGGGACGGCTAGCTCCGGCAGGACGCCTAGCCCTCGCCGTCGAGACGGCCGCCCCTATAACGGAGGAAATGCCTTTAGTCCTCGCCGTCGAGCCTCAGGCTCCAGCATGGGCACATCATACCGTCTGATTCCTCCAGACAGGGGAACTTCCTGAGGAGCAGGAAGAAGCGGAGAAAGTAGCCCGTCGCTCTGCCATGTACCAGTTCGTCGATGACGTCCTGTACAGGAAGAGACCGAACAGTGTGAAATTGAAGTGCATCCCTCGAGAGGAAGGACTGGAGCTGTTGGCAGAGATACATGGAGGCATATGTGGATCCCACATTGGGTCGAGAGCCCTTGCCGGCAAGGCCTTCCGGCAAGGTTTCTTCTGGCCCACCGCCCTCCAGGATGCAACGACACTCGTCACCAGGTGTGAGGCGTGTCAGTTCCATTCAAGAAAGCTTCATCAACCAACTGAAGCCCTTCAAACCATTCCTCTCTCCTGGCCCTTCTCGGTCTGGGGGCTCGACATACTGGGCCCCTTCCCCCGCACTGTCGGGGGCTTTGAGTACTTGTACGTAGCCATCGACAAGTTCACAAAGTGGCCAGAAGTGGAGGCAGTGAGGAAGGTCACAGCTCAGTCAGCCGTCAAGTTCTTCAAGGGGCTAGTGTGCCGTTACGGTGTGCCCAACCGGATCATCACCGACAACGGTACGCAGTTCACAAGCCGCACCTTCATGCAAAATACTCAAGACCTCGGCAACAAAGTCTGTTTCGCTTCCGTCGCTCACCCGCGGAGCAACGGGCAAGCTGAGAGGGCAAATGCAGAAGTGTTGCGAGGCTTAAGGACCAAGACCTTTGACAGACTGCACAAGAGCGGAAGGCGCTGGATTGATGAATTGCCGGCGGTTCTTTGGTCAATCAGGACGACACCAAATCGAGCCACCGGCCAAACACCCTTTGCCCTGGTATACGGGGCAGAAGCAGTTATCCCCACTGAACTCATATACGTGTCACCTCGAGTGCTCGCTTATGATGAGCTTGAGCAAGAGCAACTGCGGCACGATGACGCATTGCTCCTTGAGGAAGATCATCTTCGGGCGGCTGTGAGAGCAGCACGCTACCAGCAAGCCTTGCGCCGCTACCATAGCCGCAAGGTTCATGCCCGGAGCCTTGAGGAAGGCGACCTTGTTCTTCGGCGCGTTCAATCGGCGAAGAATTCCAACAAGTTGACGCCGAAGTGGGAAGGCCCTTATCGGGTAATACGAGTCACTAGGCCCGGCGCAGTCCGCCTGGAGACCGAAGATGCCATTCCGGTGAGCAACTCCTGGAACATCGAGCATCTTCACAAGTTTTACCCATAAGGCGCGGCTTGTCGGGCCTCCCGGCAAGCCACCCTTTTGTACAAGCATTGCCGATGATGCATGTAACCCTTTGTACAAAGCCAGGCGCAGACCCTGAGCATAAATGAAGCGCTGGCGCCCTAAGTTATAGCATGCATGCTAGATCGAGTCTCGTCCTTGGTTAGAGTTGATAGTGCTTAGCGGCGGCTAACCCCTAGCTTAGAGGTCGAGTGTGCGTCTCTTTGCCGTTCTTTTGTCTCCTTTGGTTCGCAGGGCTATGATATCCTTGCCGGATCACTTGAGGATATAAAAAAAGAGAAGAAGAGAAGAAGGACGGACCAGCATCTAGACCCCGGCAAGCCAGTGTTGCCGGGGGCTGCAAGTACAAAGATTCACCCACGGTGAACCAGAGTTGCCGGGGGCTGCGGTCTCAGATAAGTTCTTCATCCCTTATCATGCATTCTCCTATGGACTGAGGTATGCGAAACCTCGTTTCTTCCTAAGGCTACCATGCTCCCCTAACTCTAGGCCCCAGAGCTTGTTCCTGGGGCCAGGTATGGTCGTAGTCGCGACAGCAAAGGAACGAAATGAGGAGCCTGAACCCGCCTCCTCCCTGCCTCCACCAAAAGCGTGAGAAAGGTCGAGCGACGTGGGAAGACGGCAAGGCCTGCTGCCGGGCAAGGAAATGTCTGTCTTAGAGATATCAAGGATTCACCCCTTGATGTGGGTTCTACCCGCAAGACCAGTGACCCGGCAAGCATCCCTTTTTCATTAAAAACATTCCACTCATGTACAGTTCATGGAGAATGAAAAACATGAATGATGGGATTACAAGTGAGGGAGTCCTGGATTAGGGGGTGTTCGGATAGCCAGACTATACCTTTAGCCGGACTCCAGGACTATGAAGATACAAGATTGAAGACTTCGTCCCGTGTCCGGAAGGATCTTTTCTTGGCGTGGAAGGCAAGCTAGGCATGCGGATATTCAAGATCTCCTACCATTGTAACCGACTCTATGTAACCCTAACCCTATCCGGTGTCTATATAAACCGGAGGGTTGTAGTCCGTAGGACAACCATCATCATACACAATCATACCATAGGCTAGCTTCTAGGGTTTAGCCTCCTTGATCTCGTGGTAGATCTACTCTTGTACTACCCATATCATCAATATTAATCTAGCAGGAGTAGGGTTTTACCTCCATCGAGAGGGCCCGAACCTGGGTAAAATAAAGTGTCCCTTGTCTCCTCTTACCATCCGACCTTGACGCACAGTTCGGGACCCCCTACCCGAGATCCGTCGGTTTTGACACCGACATTGGTGCTTTCATTGAGAGTTACTCTGTGTCGTCGCTTTTACGCCCGATGGCTCCTTTGATCATCAACTATGATGAGGCCCAAGGTGAGACTTTCCTCCCCGGACAAATCTTCGTCTTCGGCGGCTTCGCTCTGCGGGCCAATTCGCTTGGTCGTCTGGAGCAGATCGAAAGCTACGCCCCTGGCCATCAAGTCAGGTTTGGAAGCTTAAACTACACGGCAGATATCCGCGGAGACTTAATCTTCGACGGGTTCGAGCCACAGCCAAGCGCGCCGCACTACCTCGAGGGGCAGGATATAGCTCTGCCTCTGAATAGTGCCCTGGAGGCCGCACATGCACCGGCCCCGATCCTCGACTCGGAGCCCGCTGCGTTCTTTGAGGATGAACGGTCGGACGTCACCTCGGGGGCTGCGATCTTGAAGGCGATCGAGCCGAACACTAGCCCCGCACTCCGCATGGCCCATGACTCCAAGGAGTCGGATTCTTCTCCGAACTCCGGGCCTCCCGTGCCCCTGCTGATCGAATCCGGTTGGGCGCCTATAATGGAGTTCACTGCCGGGGACATCTTTCAGTTCTCACCTTTCGGTGATATCTTGAATTCTCTCAAGTCTCTCTCTCTATCAGGAGAGCCCAGGCCGGACTATGGTCTGCGAGGTTGGGATTCGGATGACGAAGAAATTCAAAGCCCACCCACCACCCACTTAATAGACACTGTCGATGATTTAACCGACATACTTGACTTCGGATCCGAAGACTTCGACGGTATGGACGACGAAGACGAAGACGAACAGGAACCAGCACCTATAGGGCGCTGGACCGCCACCCCACCTAACGATGTATTCATGGTGGATACCCCTAAAGGAAACGACAACGAGGAAAAAGGGGACGGAAAAAGGGATAAACCCTCCGAAAAGCAATCAAAGCGGCGACGAAAACGCCGAGCCAAGCCCCACCTCGATCAAGACCCAGCCATAGAGCAAGATGAGCCGGTAGACGACGAGCATGCCTCAGAGCAACCGTCCGAACAGGGCAACGCGGATAGAGAGGACAGACAGCCCTCCCTCGGCCATAACAGAACTCCGGACGATCTCACGCCGGATAAAACCACGGAGCAGAAGAATCTCCACGAAAGGCTCGTTGCCACAGCACGCAGCCTAAAAAAGCAGAAGCGGAAGCTAAAGACGGCGGAAGATGCACTCAGGATAAGATGGAGCAAGGTAATCAATACCGCAGACAAATACGGCGGTAGCCGGCGCACTAAAAGCTATCCGAAGAGAAAACTACTGCCCGAATTCGACCAAGAGGCCCTAGAGCCCTCGCATTCAAAACTAAAAAAGCCACACGGTCGGATAGACGACCCCACGGCCACCATAAAACGACAAGCGGCGCCGCACTCAATGCAGCATGCGACCCAATTAAAGACTCGCATCATGGCCCAGCCAGGTCCATTTACGGGCCAAGAAAGCAAGCTCTCACAAGCAATGCAAAAAAGCCATCATCAGAATCCGGCATACCCAAATACAGGGGCGCCGCACACCCCCTATGTTTCACCGATGAGGTCCTGGAATATGAATTTCCAGAGGGATTCAAACCCGTCAACATAGAGGCGTACGATGGAACAACAGACCCCGGAGTCTGGATCGAGGATTATATCCTCCACATACATATGGCTAGAGGAGATGATCTCCACGCCATCAAATATTTACCCCTTAAGCTTAAAGGGCCAGCCCGGCACTGGCTTAAAAGCCTTCCCGAAAACACAATTGGAAGTTGGGAAGAGCTCGAGGATGCTTTCCAAGCAAATTTTCAAGGGACCTATGTCCGCCCCCCGGATGCAGACGATCTCAGTCACATAACTCAACAGCCCGGAGAATCAGCTCGACAGTTCTGGAACAGATTCCTTACTAAAAAGAATCAGATAGTGGATTGTCCGGACGCCGAAGCCTTAGCAGCTTTCAGGCATAATGTCCGAGACGAATGGCTCGCCAGACACCTCTGCCAGGAAAAGCCAAGAACAATGGCCGCACTCACAAGCCTCATGACCCGCTTTTGCGTAGGAGAGGACAGCTGGTTGGCACGATGAGCCCCAGCGACCCAAGTACATTGGAAATCAGGGATGGAAACGGAAAACCGCGACCAAATAAGGACCGTTGCCGAACCAAAGAAAAAAGTCCGAAGAGCACGGCAGTCAATGCCGGATTCAAAAGCTCACGGCAAAATCAGACAAAACCACCCCTTCAGGATAATAGGGACGATCCGTCCAGCTTAAACAGAATCCTGGACAGAATATGTCAGATACACGGTACTCCTGGGAAGCCTGCCAATCACACCAACAGAGACTGTTGGGTTTTTAAACAATCCGGAAGGCTTAATGCCGAACACAAGGGGCTCGATACACCAAGCGAAGACGAGGACGAACCCCAGAAGCAGAACACCAGGAAACAAAAGAACTTCCCACAAGAAGTTAAAACAGTGAACTCACTTCACGTAACAAAATGTGTGGCACCCATAAAGGTACGCACAATAAAACCTATCCCTCAGGGTCCCGCCACTGGTTATTAAAACCAATCATTTTTTATCAGCTAGATTATTCTAGAAATATCAAAAACGCAGGCCGGACTGTCGTGATACTCGATCCAATAATTGACGGATTCCAGTTTACCAATGTCCTTATGGACGGCGGCAGTGGACTAAACCTGATATATCAGGATACAATCCACCGCATGGGCACAAACCCAGCAAGAATCCGCCACAGCAAAACCTCCTTTCAAGGGGTAGCACCGGGCCCGGACACCCATTGTATGGGTTTTCTCCGGCTCGTAGTCATATTTGGCTCTGCTAATAACTTCCGTCCCGAAAAGCTGACCTTCCATGTCGTCCCGTTTTCAAGTCGCTATCAAGCACTAATGGGACGCGGAGCTTTCGCTCACTTTAACGCAATACCGCACTATGCATCTCTCACGCTTAAGATGCCCGGTCCACGAGGCATCATCTCTTTAAAGGGAGCACACTAAAATACACCTCCTCCAAACGGAGGATTGCGCGGCCGCTTAAACAGCCGCAGAATAAAGTGGCCTCGCCAGCCAAAAGATTTTTTCGATATAAGTCATTAACGGCCATGGACCCGGACTAAATGAGTTCGGCACAAGTCTATCATCAACGCAGGCTTAAAACGCCATATACCCCTGTACCGGGGGCTATACGAAGAGACAATAAAGCTCAACTTCATATATTTTTTACTTTATATTTTGTTTATTATCTTTTTGTTCTGCACGACCCATTTTCAATTCAGTTCCTCTCTTTTACAGATGAACGTCGTGCGACGCCCGTCCAGGACACGGCACAGCGGAGACACAGGCGCAGACGTGCAGTAGGGACCCGTCCTAAGGATTCCTTTTAGATTAAGACCCTGCGTAAACCTTTTTTACTGTCTCTTGCTGCTATACATCCCCTGGTTTTTTCTACTATAACCAAGGACGAGGCTGACGTTTTGGCATGTGGCCACACCAGAATTTTTGCTCGTACCTGGACACTAGGGGCTCTTTTTTTTAAGGGTGTTGTTTCACCCGCACTCATAAAGACCAAACACCTTAGGGAGTGTTCGACGTCGCGAGTTTTGGCACTATATGCATCAGCTCCGAATCATGTCTTTGGTCAAATGTTGGGTTGCCCGGCTCCTGAGTTCGGCTACCTTACGTTCCGCTCTATCGGCTAAGGTAACACCAGGAGAACTACTGCGATTGTGCCCCGGTTCGGCCGGGTGAGCACCTCAGTAGAGAAAGACGAAAACTGACTGTCATGATGTAGCGCGAGACTGGTCGCCACTCGATGACTTATAGGAATTTATCGGATTCCTTCGCTTTGACGAAGGGCCGTTTCCCGGTCAGGCACGTATGCGCCCCGAATTCGGGCAAGCGCAGTCGCCACTAAGGGGATACCTAAAGAGTCCCACTGTCAAGCTCGTATGGCTAAGTGAAAGTGTTAAAGCATTATAGTCCGGTTGCCTAGCCCGCTGCGCTATCACCTCCTTTGTAGGACCAAGACGTTGGGTTAAGTGTGAAAATGCGTCTTCTGCGCGCACCCCCGCACTATGTGCGTGGGGCCTGAAGCCAACGACTGCAATCTTTCAGAATTTATATATTAAAACGGCCGCACAGGAGGTGTTCTTAATACTTGAAGGCACAAGTCTAAAAAATGCCACTACAATTTATCAAAATACTGTTTTATGATTACATATGCTATCATAATATAGCATCCTTCGAGCACTGCGTCTCTATTACGCGAGCGCCTTCGAGGACTTCCTCAAAATAGTGCTCGGAAGGTATTCGGCTTTTATCCGAATCCCGGGACGCAACAATGGTGGGCTCCATATCTGCCTAGTATGTCTTGACACGAGCAAGAGCCAGCCGAGCGCCCTCTATGCACGCTGACCTCTTCATAGCATCGACACGTGGCACCACGTCTAGCAATTGCTGCACCAAGCTGAAATAACTCTTTGGCTTCAATCTCCCCGGACACAGATGATCCATGACGTACTTCATGGCGAGTCCGGACAATCTATTCAGTTCGGCCCATTGGGCCAGGCGATCGTCCACTGCCAGTGGACGCTCTGGATTGTTGAATTGCGACCAAAAGAGCTTCTCCACTTCATGATCCTTTTTATCTCGAAAGTGTTCGGTCGCATCAGCAGCACTAGCCGCCAAATCCAGATAGGTGTCCTCTACACTCCACATCCGGTCTAACGGGGCAAACTTCGGATCACAAAATTTTCTCCGCAGCAAGAAGGGCTTTCCATCCGCAATTTGTCCGGCTTGACGCAGCTCTTCCCTTGCCGCTCTCATTATAGAGCGGGTGTCCTTGGCGTCAGCAACAACCTTCTCTAAGCTCGTTTGCCTCGCCCGACCCTCTTCTTCAAGAAGCTTGCAACGGTCAGTAGCACTCTTAAACTTTACGGCCATATCAGCCATCTCCTCCTTGCTTCGGCAATGGGCAGCCTGTTCGGCTTTCAGCTCTTCAAGGGCTTTCACGGCAGCCGCATCGCTTTTCCTGGCTTGTTCCTTCGCTCGGGTGAGTTCGGCCCTAAGACCCTCCACGGCGGCCGCACCATCTGCGTCAAGCATACACACGGTAAGATATTGACATAAAGCTCCTCTTACTAACCATCGCCCGATGATTTCAATACCTTGAGCATCATCAAGCCGCTTGTTAACAAGCGCGATGTCGGCTTCTGCCTCATCAAGTTGTCGCTTCAGTTCGGCAAATTCACGAGTCCGGCTTGACTCCGGACAATCCGCCACCTACATATAAAGGTGCCAATTAAAGGACCTGGGATTAAGATCCTCTACGCGCCGTCAATTTTAACGACGCACAGAGTCTCAGGGGCTACTATCTACACAGGGCGCACTTTATTTATGCGCAACTAACACAAGTGTACATTATTTAAAACGTACCTCAAGGCCTGCCAGTAAACTTTTGATAGCCTCGTGCAATCCGCTTTCAGTGGATGAAATCTTTTCAATCACCATGTTCATCAACGCACGATGCTCCTCTGAGACAGAGGCTCGCCCCAGCAGAATCTTTAGCTCCTCCGGCCGAACACCAGATGGTGCCGGACTCGTCCCATGGCCTCCCTCAAAGGCCGGACGCGGAGAACCTCGGGGGGCCACATGGCCACCTTCCGCCCCTGTCGGATCCGGAGAAATCCTCCCCGACGACACTTCAGCGTCGCCCGCCTTGCTAGGTGATACAGAAGGAGGAGACGTTCCGCTCTCCATCATCTCCGGAAGAAGATCCCCCGAGGACGAGTTCTGCTGAGAAGGGCTGAGGTCCGAACTACAAAGTAAGGTTTTGGTTAAAACTACTCAGATATAAATCAAGGATTTCTCTTAAAAGAAAAACTCTTCTTCTACTTACGGCTCGCTGGAGAGCTGGTCCCTTCGAGGGTTTAGTTCGGCCGAGGGGCTCCCCGGCGTCGGGCCCTCTGATAAGGATTCTTTCCCCCTCTTCGAGGCTACGGTCTCCGGGTCGTCAGAGTCGGCCCTTTTCTTTCCCTTAGGAGAGGAATTATCGATTCCCCCCTTCGGAATGGCCTCTTTCGAGGAGACCATGGTTTCCTTGTCCTCCCCCTTATTTCCCTCCAAAGGCACTACCTCCAGCATCCTGACTAGCACGGGATCCAGCCTGGTTTCGGGAAGGGGAGCCGGACACCTGATCAGCTTCGCCTTCGCTATCCACTCCTGCTTAAAAGGAGAAGCGCTGTTAAGAGCAAGTCAATTATGCGGATAGAAGGTCCGGGCACAAGGTCACTTACTTTAGTATCCGGGCGATTGCGGCTTAAACCCACATCCTCGGTCAAATCCGGACTCACTTCTTGTGATCCGAAGAACAGTTTATACATCTCCGCGGGCGTCACGCCCATAAAATCCCGGAGAACTCGCGGTCCCTCTGGATTGAACTCCCACAGGCGAAGGGGGCGACGTTGGCCGGGCAGTGTCCGGCAAATCAGCATGACTTGTGTCACCTTGACCAGGTTGAGGTCTCCTTCCAAGAGATCCTTAATGCGGCCCTACAACAGAGGTACGTCTTTGGGCAAGCCCCGATCTAACCCTGTGTTGATCCACGATGCTAACCGCGCTAGGGGACCCGAGCGAAAGGCAGGAGGCGCCACCCATGCGGTGCCCCGAGGAGCGTTGATATAGAACCACTCCTGTTGCCATAAGCCAAGCTCCTCTTGAAAAGCGCCCTCGGGCCATGGAGCATCGGCATTTCTTTTTATAGCAACGCCTCCGCACTCTGCGTGGCGCCCCTCGATCATCTTCGGTTCTACTTTGAAGGTCTTGAGCCATAGTCCGAAGTGAGGGGTAACATGGAGGAACGCTTCGCACACAACAACGAACGAGGAGATATGGAGGATGGACTCCAGAGCTAAGTCGTGGAATTCCAGCCCATAATAAAACATCAGCCCCCTTACAAAGGGATCCATTGGGAAGCCTAATCCCCGAAGGAAGTGGGATATGAATACCACACTCTCACCGGGCTGAGGGCTAGGGATCACCTGTCCTTGAACAGGCAACCTGTGCGAAATCTCGCCGGTCAGGAATTTAGCTTCCCTCAACATTAATACGTCCTCCTCCGTAACGGAGGAGGGCATCCATTGGCCTTGGAGGTCGGAGCCGGACATTGTCGAAGGTCCGGTGCGCCTGGAATCTGGAAGCCTAGGGTGTTGGAACTCGAGGCGACGGGCGAGCTTGTTTTGAGAATAGAAGAGGGGAATAGGGTCTTGGTCTCTTTATAAGAGGCAGAATACCAAGAGCCCTCCCCATAACCGTCTTGGACTAGCCTTTAATTAAGGCAAAACGTGCTAACGGGCACGACTAGGTTACCCACGTCCGTATTAATGAGAATCCCGTAAAAGGGGCACACAATCTCTGCTTTGACAAGACGTGCCAAGGAAACCGCCTCGCTAAACACGCTGAGGTGGAACAATGAAAACAGTTTATATAAAGAGCTTGGCCGCAGTGTTATGACGCACTGCGGAATACGTTAGCAGATTTGATTTGTGTTAATATTATTCTCTATATGGCAATATGTGGAAACTTATTTTGCAGAGCCGGACACTATTTTTAGTGTTTGTAATCTTCTTGAAGAACTTTTTTTTAGCAACAAACAGTGGGGAAGACCCCCACTGTAATTCTCATTTTCATTAATATAGTGGGACAATTACAAATGGATTTACAAGGTGGATCAAGAAGGAAACATTAAAGGTAGATCTACAAAGTGTCTAGCCAGCTCTGCATGCCCTCCTTCAGACCAGGTTTGGCCTTCTTTATGATCAAGCTGAAGTGCTTCTTAAACATGACTATACAAAATGCCATATTCTTGGATTTGTGATCAAATATTATGCTATTTCTGTGTTTCCACAAGCTCCAGCATCCAGCAATTAAGCACTCTTTGAAACATCCATGAGTATCCTGTTTGCTACCTTCCATTAACATCTCCATCAAGTTGTGATCAGTATCCCATTGGTAACCAATGTTCATCCAGAAGTTTTGGCTGAAATCACAACTAAAAAATAGGTGCATTAGATGTTCATTAGGTTCATCATCACATAATTCACACTTACTTGTCTGAATGAAGAAATTCTTGCTGTTTAGTAGATCTCTAGTGTTCAATCTATCTTGCAGAAGCAGCCAAAAGAAAAATTTCTGTCTGGGTAAGGTGCAAGATTTCCAAATCCATTGGAAAGGTTTAGGAGCATAAACAGGGTTTCCCATATATTCCAGATATATTCTCTTGTTAAGATGCTTTGCATTACCCCAGTAAAACTTCCATGTATCAGGTATTTGTTGCTTGTCTCTGTTGTTAATCAACATTCTTAGGTTGATGCTCTGTTGTACTGCAATAGTAGACATTGGTAGATGGAATAACTCAAAGAATTCGTCCTCTTCCATATTGCTGGCCGATGCAAGTGTGATCTCAGAATTTTTTGCATAGGAGAATAGTTGAGGCATGGCCTGAGAGAGAGTTTGTGAACACCATTTGTTTGACCATAGCTTGATAGTATTACCATTCCCAGCATAGCTTATGGTCATGTCTTTAAAATCTCTCAGAATCGAACAGCACTCTCTCCACCAGAAGGACCCCACACTGGTAGGGTAACTAGGTACCTCTCCATTGTCATAGTAGTTATTCCAAATAAGGTTAACCCAGGGGATATCTTGCGTGTTAAAGAACTTGAATAGGAATTTAGTAAGCAGAGTTTTGTTTTGAACTCTTAGATCTAGGACACCCAGGCCACCTGCTTTTTTTTGGCAAGCATACATTATCCCATTTTACAAGGCATTTTCCCTTTTTATTGATATCTTTGCCATACCATAAGAAGGTTCTACCAGATTTTTCAAAATGATCCAGAATGGTGAATGGAACTCTGATGCAACACATCGCAAAGATAGGCAGAGCAGCAACAATGGATTTTAGGTGAACAAGTCTTCCTGGATATGACATCATGCTTGCAACACCAGCAAGCCTGTGATCAAGCCTAGATACCATGGGCATCAAGTCAGCTACTTTAGGCCTAGTGGATCCCATTGGCAGACCAAGATATGTAAATGGCATAGTTTATTTTTTGCAGTTAAAGGTATTGGCCAAATCCATAGCTTTGTCATCAGAGATATTGATAGGTACCATAGAGGACTTACTATAATTTACTACAAGTCCAGTGAATATAGAAAATTTGTCGAGGATCTCAGTAAACTTTCTGATTTGTACCTCATCAGCTGGTAAAATAACAAGTGTGTCATCAGCATATTGTATGATGGGATATCATTCAGTATAGTTTGTTTCAATGGGCAAAGTAAGTTGGCCATTCCTCCATGCTTCATTAACCAAGATTTGCAATAATTCTCCAACCATAACATATAGTAAAGGTGAGAAGGGATCTCCTTGTCTGACTCCACATTTGCATTGTATACACTTACTAGGGACACCATTTAGTAGGACAGAAGTAGTAGTAGTGGTTAGTATGGCAGTTACCCATCTAATCCATTTACTGCTGAATCCCAGATGCTTCATCATGAATAAAATGGCCATATAATTCACTTTATCAAAAGCTTTTACAAAATCAATCTTAAAAATGATGATTTCTTTCTTGGATTTGTGGCACATATGTATGTATTCAAAACTCCAAGCAAGGCAGTCTTGCATATTCCTAGTCTTGATGAAACCATACTGATTCTTGCTAACTCTGGAAATAATAATCTG
The DNA here is from genome assembly GCA_032464435.1 of Aegilops umbellulata. Classification (NCBI taxonomy): domain Eukaryota; kingdom Viridiplantae; phylum Streptophyta; class Magnoliopsida; order Poales; family Poaceae; genus Aegilops; species Aegilops umbellulata. The sequence continues at coordinate 445,815,503 of CP136058.1, forward strand.
CTGGGCTCTATTAGCAAGGAGTTTTGTAAGTATTTTGATTGGCATACTTACAAGAGAGATAGGCCTATAATCATTCGGTGATTCAGGATTATCTTTCTTAGGTATCAGAGTTATATATGCATTGTTGACAGGAGCAAGCGATACCACTTTATTGTAAAAATCGTTGATGAATTTGTAGAAATATTGTTTGATGATTTGCCAACATTTCTTCATGAATAGTCCATTGAAACCATCTGGACCAGGGGATTTATCATTGGGCATTTTATTAATGATATCATCTATTTCTTCATTGGAAAAAGGTCTGTCAAGATCATGTAAATCTTCCTCCATGGCAAGATGTGTGATATCAAAATCCTGTGAATATGTGGAGGCAGTGCCTATTCTATTTTTAAAAGAATCCCAGATAATAGCAGCTTTATGATCATGCTCAAATACTTGTTGACCATCCGAAGTCATAAGATATGTGATGTAGTTGTGCCTGAACACATAGGTAGCAATGGCATGAAAGAATTTGGTATTCTCATCCCCCAGGTTAGCCCATCTTATATTAGCCCTAATTCTCCAGTATATTCTCTTTGCCTCCAATAACTTGTTTGTATGTTTGACAAGTAAAGCTCTAAAATTATTTTCAGTCCTAGATAGTAGTCTTTGTTCCTCAATGCCATCCATAATTTTCACATAGAAGCAACAGTTATCAATAGTTTTATTCAGCTGGGAGTATTGCTTACTCCATGTTTTCAGTCCTTTTCTGATGGCCTTGAATTTTGAGCTAATATTTTTAGCAGAGTCAGAGTAGTGGGTTGAATTTGTCCAATGCTTCTCCACCGTTTCAAGAAAACCACTAAATTCAGTCCAATACTCTTCAAATCTGAATATCTGGCTTTTGGGGATGTTGCTGTCAATTATAATTTTGATAGGCACATGGTCAGATGTGATTTTAGCCAATGGAATGGCCATAGTATATGGATGAGTAGTAGTCCAGTGGGGATTAGTGAAAATCCAATCCAGCTTTTCCAAGAGAGGCTGATCTTGCTTATTGCTCCAAGTGAAGGCTCTTCCTTTGAGGGGAATTTCAACTAGATCCAAATTAACAATGATATTGTTGAAAGTCATCATACTGACAGGATCTCCTCCAGGTTTATTCCTATTATCAGGGCTTCTTATAAAATTAAAGTCACCAACAATCATCCATAGTTTGGGCTGCTGCATATTTAAATTCATAAGCTAGTCAATGAACTCCATTTTACCTTCATTGCAGTTGGGTCCATAAACATTGGTGAGGAACCAATATGAATTGTCCAGGTTAGATGTAAACTCAATGGTGATCTGGAAGTAGTTTTTGGATATTATCTTGCCTTTCATAATATTACCATTCCATATGGTGATCAATCCTCCAGAGCTGCCATTAGAGGGTGAATAGCAAAATTGGTTAAATCTTTTAGGGCAAAAATTCTTGATATATGTGCTGTCAAATATTTCTCTCTTGGTTTCTTGGAAGGTCATGATACAACAAGCACTTTCTTCAATTTTCTTTCTAATGTCATTCCATCTAGCTGTGGAGTTAATACCTCTCACATTCCAATTTAAAATATTCCAGCTCCTATTCATGGAAATTGATATAGGTGATAGCATTGGATCATATTATGAAAAGCATAATATGAACAATCAATAACATAGCTGATATAGCTGTGACAGCTTGTGTCAAACATATAACAGTAATCACAGAATGTTGGGGTGTGCATGGATGGGTAGATCACCATATATAGCTGACACAAATGATAGCAGGCACTACTGATGGCAGGTTCATAGTGACAGAGGTAGCACATAGAGAAATTATTACAACCCAGACTAATAGTTGATGCACGCAGGCATCCAAATAACACAGAGAGCAAATATAAAGCATGGAAATCATAACAAGCTGGCAGTTATGGGAGCCAGCCAAGCGCACAATGCAGTAGCAGCAACTACTCATCAGAACTGTCATATTGCAGGGCATTAGAAGACACCTCATGAGGAGCCATCTTACATGGTCCAGTGCCAATGGCCTACAGGGTCTTCATAGGGATTTCTGGAGGGGGTGGTGCATGCTTATTTATAATAATAGCATCAAACTGAGGACCCAAATTGACAGTGACATCCTTCTTCATTTTCTTGGATCCATACTGAGTGCTATGTTCCATTCTGACTTCCTTTGAGTTGGTTTCTGCAGCAGCCTGATCCTTGAATCCCTTTGTGAGCTTAGCAATCCTGTTGCTCCTCCTGCAGAAAGCATCATCAAGAATTTTCTTTTTTTTCTACCTGTGTGTAGGCTTCTGGACTTCTGCAAATTCCTGGCCAGTAACCTCCTCTATACTGACAGTGCTAGAGTTTTTGGGAGGCTCCTCTTGGATTGTCTGAATCTGCAGGAAGCATCTTTTGTTGTTGCCATTAGTACCCACAACATCCACTACATTGCAAGTAGCATTGACGATCTTACTGCCTCCAAGCTTTGGGAATATCCTGTGCATTGGTAACAATATTACCAATGAGCTCCTGAAGTACCTTAATGTGCTCAGATTCACCTTCAACTGCTATGTTGTTAGTTTGTACAGGCTGGGTACTACTGGAGGATGGAATATCATTGTAATTCATGTTGCAGCTCATGGGAATGAACACTGGGCTGGGAGCATTCTGAGTGTTGGGCTGGGGAGTGAGATTAATTGGGATATAATCAGGCCCAAGAGTCTCATGAGCAGCCACATAATGGGTATTGGAGTGGATCAGTATGGGCCCCTGAGTATCCTCCCTAGCAGGTAACACCACATGTTCAGTAGCATTCTGATTAATAGCAGCAGATTGATTGTTCGCAGAGAGATTAGCATTGTCATTCTAAGCAGCATGAACATCTTCATATGGAGCACCAAGATTTTCATTGTGGGGGTTAATTACTACCTGATCCATGGGGATGTTCCCTAAAACCTCATCGTGCCAAAACCCTCCATGAATATGAGGAAGAGGATGAGGGTTGCCACCATCAGGTGGCAGAGGGTCCTCATCTCCTCCCTGCTGTCCAATCAATTCCCGAGACAAAATATAAGTAGGACATGTCCAAGAGTCCCCATAACCCACATCATCAAGGTTTCTCAGAACTACCAGGCTAACAGGAATTGTATCCACATTCATAACTCTGATCTTGACAATCACCCTTGATTTATCCCTAGGGTCTTTATTCCAAATCAAAAAACGACCATATGGAGAGACAGTGCGTCCAATGACGCCCACATCCCAGCACTCAAGAGGGTAATTCATAAGCAAAATCCAAACATCATGCGTGAAAGTAATGCTTCTATAGTTTATTCCTCTGTCCTGTCTGCTAATTCTAAGGACTGAATCCCCAATCTAAAACGGACTAAGACTGACAGCAGTGTCTCGCGAGCATGCAGTAGTAAACTGAATAAGCGCAGTACCCATACCACAGCGAGCCGTGTAGTTTATGCGCCAGCCGCGCCCCTCCAGGAAGGTGGTGATCAGGGCAATGGCTCCATGAAACTCCTCAGCAGATACCTCAGGAACGAGCGTGGCGATAGCCCACTCGTCGCAAACCATCGGGAACTCACCATCGAGGACCACATAGCCACGGCGAGCACGAAGCGGACCAGGAGGGACGATTGCAGTGCCTGGTGGGAGGTGGGGGAGAGGGTTGCAAGGGAAGCAGGCCATCTCGAAGGTTGCAGCTGTGGCAGGCGGAGCAGAGGATGGAAGGCAGAGGTGAGAAGCCGAGGAGACTATGCGGGTTGCAGATATATCAGGAGGAGGATCCTGTGTTTGTTGGACCCGATAAGGATCCTGGGATCGTTTAACCCGATAAGTATTCACTTTGATATGCTTGTTGAAACAGAATCTAGCAATATGGTTGTATCGGTAACAAACACGACATCTGATTTGATTGGTGCATTAATTGCGCTTGTGTCTAGTACCCAGGCATCTGTCGCAGATAGTATATGTAGAAATACTAGAGGGAGTCGGCCTAGACGGTACAACTTCCAAGTGTGTGGGCCGGCCCAAAATAGATGATCTGTTGGGCTCCGATGTGATTAACTGGGCCGACTGATTCAAAGTTACCCTATCCACAGCAACGGCCGATCCGCTATGCATGCATGCAGTTGCATCCACCGGCCGAGCGCGATAATCACGATCATCGTGAGTATGCTGGCCAATCCGCGTAGGATCCAGGGGAGTTGTATTCGCCCCCGATAGTTGATTACCATGAGATACACAACTAATGCGTGATGGAGAGAGTTGTCCAATAATTCTGTGGAACACTTGATTAGTAGGTACAAGATGACCATTTTTACCTTTGTGACGTCGTGAGACAATAGTCCATTCAGCATCTTGCTCTTTGTACCACTTCTTTTCTTCATAGATCCAATTTGGGCCACCCCCACTCCAAAGATGGAAAAAACATTTGAAGGCATCACAGCTGAAGAATGATTTACGAACCAGGAACAAACCCACTGCCTTGGAGCATACTTTGAACTTGAAAACATTGCCTTTGATGTGAGATACCTCCAATGAGTCAAATGCACCACCCGTGCATGATGAGAGTGCCAAACTCACATTGTGGGGATTCAAATGGAAAGTAAATCTTGCAAAGGAGACCATGAGATAGAAACCATAGGAGGAGGAGATAGGGTTGACCGAAGATTGGAAATACTTACGGATCTCACCTCTAAAATGATGACCAAATGAGAAATCCAATTGGTGGGCGATGGAGGATGGATCATTGGAAGGATCCATCGGAATAGAACGGGTTTTTGGTGGAGAGATCAGGGTAGATCACAGCGAGCGCCATGGTCGCCATCAGTGGGGTGGGAGGGGAGGTGGGAGAGAGGGTGCGCCATACATGGTAGAAGTTCTTGTCCCGTATATTCCTTCTTGAAGAACTTGGAGGAGGAACCCGCCTTGCAATGCCGAAGACAATCTGCGTGCCGGACTTGTCGTCATTGAAGCCTGGATTAGGGGGTGTTCGGATAGCCGGACTCCAGGACTATGAAGATACAAGATTGAAGACTTTGTCCCGTGTCCGGAAGGATCTTTTCTTGGCGTGGAAGGCAAGCTAGGCGTGCCGATATTCAAGATCTCCTACCATTGTAACCGACTCTGTGTAACCCTAACCCTATCCGGTGTCTATATAAACCGGAGGGTTGTAGTCCGTAGGACAACCATCATCATACACAATCATACCATAGGCTAGCTTCTAGGGTTTAGCCTCCTTGATCTCGTGGTAGATCTACTCTTGTACTACCCATATCATCAATATTAATCTAGCAGGAGTAGGGTTTTACCTCCATCGAGAGGGCCCGAACCTGGGTAAAATAAAGTGTCCCTTGTCTCCTGTTACCATCCGACCTTGACTCATAGTTCGGGACCCCCTACCCGAGATCCGCCGGTTTTGACACCGACAACAAGCTTTAAATTCAGCTAAGGCCCGAAGGCTTACAAACTAAAAAGAGATAAGGTGCCCGTAATCCCTTTCTTGTCCCTCTCTTCAGGAGGCAGGTCAAGGAGGCGAAAAGGGCAAAAGGGGCGCCTAGACGAGCTACGGGTGGCAGAAGACACCAAGAGAACGTCTCGGTGGTCGTCCAAGGGCTGGATGGTGATGGCGGCGCCGGAGGCAGAGCTCGAAGACGAGGCGGCAGGACGTCAGCACGCCTCGAAGGCATCGTGCCCACGTACTCCGAGTTGACGGCCTTGCCGCCCGCCCTATTCCTCTTCCGCAGCCTCCCAACGCCAGCCGCCCAAGGAGACGACCCCGAGAAGTTCAAGGAGCCGGCGACACGGATGATGGAGTCGCCGGTGCCGCATGGAGCGGCGCCCGACACCTAGTCGGACCCGTCATCCTGCCGCCTGCCACCCTCATCGTCACTGCCGCTGTCCTCCTCGTCACTCCCGTTCGAGGAGGAGTCTTCGCTATCAGAGGAGCTCTCCACGCAGCACTTTGCCCGAGTCCCGAAGCACCCGAAGACCTTGACGGAGAGGAGACCGCCCTCCATCAGCTTAAAATGGAGGGTGTGAAGGAAATATGCCCTAGAGGCAATAATAAAGTTATTATTTATTTCCTTACATGTCATGATAAATGTTTATTATTCATGCTAGAATTGTATTAACTGGAAACATAATACATGTGTGGATACATAGACAAACAGAGTGTCACTAGTATGCCTCTACGTGACTAGCTCGTTAATCAAAGATGGTTATGTTTCCTAACCATGAACAAAGAGTTGTATTTGATTAACGAGGTCACATCATTAGTTGAATGATCTGATTGACATGACCCATTCCATTAGCTTAGCACCCGATCGTTTAGTATGTTGCTATTGCTTTTATCCATGACTTATACATGTTCCTATGACTATGAGATTATGCAACTCCCGTTTGCCAGAGGAACACTTTGGGTACTACCAAACGTCACAACGTAACTGGGTGATTATAAAGGAGTACTACAGGTGTCTCCAAAGGTAGATGTTGGGTTGGCGTATTTCGAGATTAGGATTTGTCACTCCGATCGTTGGAGAGTTATCTCTGGGCCCTCTCGGTAATGCACATCACTCAAGCCTTGCAAGCATTGCAACTAATGAGTTAGTTGCGAGATGATGTATTATGGAACGAGTAAAGAGACTTGCCGGTAACGAGATTGAACTAGGTATTGGATACCGACGATCGAATCTCGGGTAAGTAACATACCGGTGACAAAGGGAACAACGTATGTTGTTATGCGGTCTGACCGATAAAGATCTTCGTAGAATATGTAGGAGCCAATATGGGTATCCAGGTCCCGCTATTGGTTATTGACCGGAGACGTGTCTCGGTCATGTCTACATTGTTCTCGAACCATAGGGTCCGCACGCTTAAGGTTTCGATGACAGTTATATTATGAGTTTATGAGTTTTGATGTACCGAAGGAGTTCGGAGTCCCGGATGAGATCGGGGACATGACGAGGAGTCTCGAAATGGTCGAGACGTAAAGATCGATATATTGGACGACTATATTCGAACATCGGAAGGGTTCTGAGTGGTTCGGGTATTTTCGGAGGTACCGGGGAGTTACGGGATTACGGGAGAAGTAATGGGCCTTGATGGGCTTTAGTGGGAAGAGGAAAAAGGCTGCTACGCCCCCCCTCCCCTCTAGTCCGAATTGGACTAGGGAAAAGGGGGCCGGCCACCTCTCCTTCTCCTCCTATTCCTTCTCCCTTGCTCCCCTTTTGGTGGACTCCTACTAGGACTTGGAGTCCTAGTAGGAATCCATATCCTGGCCGCACCTTTGCCTTGGCCGGCCTCCTCCTCCTCCATCCTTTATATACAGGGGCAGGGGGCACCCCATAGACACACAAGTTGATCTACGGATCGTTCCTTAGCCGTGTGCGGTGCCCCCTTCCACCAAATTCCACCTCGGTCATATCGTTGCAGTGCTTAGGCGAAGCCCTGCGCCGGTAACACATCAAGATCGTCACCACGTCGTCGTGCTGACGGAACTCTTCTCCGACGCTTTGCTGGATCGGAGCCCGGGGATCGTCATCGAGCTGAACATGTGCCAAGAAGTCGGAGGTGCCGGAGTAACGGTGCTTGGATCGGTCGGATCGCGAAGACGTACGACTACATCAACCGCATTGATATAACGCTTCCGCTTTCGGTCTACGAGGGTACGTAGACAACACTCTCCCCTCTCGTTGCTATGCATCACCATGATCTTGCGTGTGCGTAGGAAATTTTTGAAATTACTACGTTTCCCAACAGTGGCATCCGAGCCTAGGTTTTTATGGTTTGATGTTATTTGCACGAGTAGAACACAAGTAAGTTGTGGACGGTACAAGTCATACTGCCTACCAGCATGTCATACTTTGGTTCAGTGGTATTGTTGGACGAGACGATCCGGACCAAACTTACGCGTACGCTTACGCGAGACCGGTTCCCTCGACGTGCTTTGCACATAGATGGCTTGCGGAAGACTGTCTCTCCAACTTTAGTTGAACCGAGTGTGGCTACGCCCGGTCCTTGAGAAGGTTAAAAAGGAGTCTATTTGACAAACTATCGTTGTGGTTTTGATGCGTAGGTAAGATGAGTTCTTGCTTAAGCCCGTAGCAGCCACGTAAAACTTGCAACAACAAAGTAGAGGACGTCTAACTTGTTTTTGCAGGGCATGTTGTGATGTGATATGGTCAAGACATGATGCTAAATTTTATTGTATGAGATGATCATGTTTTGTAACCGAGTTATCAGCAACTGGCAGGAGCCATATGGTTGTCGCTTTATTGTATGCAATGCAATCGCGATGTAATGCTTTACTTTATTACTAAGAGGTAGTGATAGTCGTGGAAGCATAAGATTGGCGAGACGACAACGATGCTACGATGGAGATCAAGGTGTCGCGCCGGTGACGATGGTGATCTTGACGGTGCTTCGGAGATGGAGATCACAAGCACAAGATGATGATGACCATATCATATCACTTATATTGATTGCATGTGATGTTTATCTTTTTATGCATCTTATCTTGCTTTGATTGACGGTAGCATTATAAGATGATCTCTCACTAAATTATCAAGAAGTGTTCTCCCTGAGTATGCACCGTTGCAAAAGTTCTTCGTGCTGAGACACCACGTGATGATCGGGTGTGATAGGTTCTACGTTCAAATACAACGGGTGCAAAATAGTTGCACACGCGGAATACTCAGGTTATACTTGACGAGCTATGCATATAAGATATGACCTCGGAACACGGAGACCGAAAGGTCGAGCGTGAATCATATAGTAGATATGATCAACATAATGATGTTCACCATTGAAAGCTACTCCATTTCACGTGATGATCGGTTATGGTTTAGTTGATTTGGATCATGTGATCACTTAGAAGATTAGAGGGATGTCTATCTAAGTGGGAGTTCTTAAGTAATATGATTAATTGAACTTTAATTTATCATGAACTTAGTCCTGGTAGTATTAGCATATCTATGTTGTAGATCAATAGCTCGCATTGTTGCTTCCCTGTGTTTATTTTGATATGTTCCTAGAGAAAATTGTGTTGAAAAATGTTAGTAGCAATGATGCGGATTGGATCCGTAATCTGAGGTTTATCCTCATTGCTGCACAGAAGAATTTTTTCCTTGATGCACCGCTAGGTGACGGACCTTTTGCAGGAGCAGATGCAGACGTTATGAATGTTTTGCTAGCTCAATATGATGACTACTTAATAGTTTAGTGCACCATGCTTAACGGCTTAGAATCGGGACTTCAAAGACGTTTTGAACGTCATGGACCATACGAGATGTTCCAGGAGTTGAAGTTAATATTTCAAGCAAATACCCGAGTTGAGAGATATGAAGTCTCCAACAAGTTCTATAGCTAAAAGATGGAGGAGAATCGCTCAACTAGTGAGCATGTGCTCAGATAGTCTGAGTACTACAATCGCTTGAATCAAGTGGGAGTTAATCTTCCAGATAAAATAGTGATTGACAGAATTCTCTAGTCACCATCACCAAGTTAGTAAAACTTTGTGATGAACTATAATATGCAAGGGATAACGGAAAATATTCCCAAGCTCTTCGCGATGCTAAAATCGGCGAAGGTAGAAATCAAAGAAAAACATCAAGTATTGATGGTTGACAAGATCACTAGTTTCAAGAAAAGGGCAAAAAGGAAAGAAGGGGAACTTCAAGAAGAACGGCAAGCAAGTTGCTGCCCAAGTGAAAAAGCCCAAGTCTGGTCCTAAGCCTGAGACTAAGTGCTTCTACTGCAAAGGGACTGGTCACTGGAAGCGGAACTACCCCAAGTGATTGGCGGATAAGAAGGATGGCAAAGTGAACATAAGTATATTTGATATACATGTTATTGATGTGTACTTTACTAGTGTTCATAGCAACCCCTCAGTATTTGGTACTAGTTCAGTTGCTAAAATTAGTAACTCGAAACGGGAGTTGCAGAATGAACAAAGACTAGTTAAAGGGCAAGGTGACGATGTGTGTTGGAAGTGGTTCCAAGATTGATATGATCATCATCACACACTCCCTATACTTTCGGGATTAGTGTTGAAACTAAATAAGTGTTATTTGGTGTTTGCGTTGAGCATGAATATGATTTGATCATGTTAATTGCAGTACAGTTATTCATTTAAGTTAGAGAACAATTGTTGTTCTGTTTACATGAATAAAACCTTCTATGGTCATACACACCAACGAAATTGGTTTGTTGGATCTCGATCGTAGTGATACACACATTCATAATATTGAAGCCAAAAAGATGCAAAGTTAATAATGATAGTGCAACTTATTTGTGGCACTGCCGTTTAGGTCATATTGGTGTAAAGCGCATGAAGAAACTCCATGCTGATGGACTTTTGGAATCACTTGATTATGAATCACTTGATGCTTGCGAACCATGCCTCTTGGGCAAGATGACTAAAATGCCGTTCTCCGAAACAATGAAGCAAGCAACAGATTTGTTGGAAATCATACATACTGATGTATGTGGTCCGATGAATATTAAGGCTCGCGACAAGTATCATTATTTTCTGACCTTCACAGATGATTTGAGCAGATATGGGTATATCTACTTGATGAAACATAAGTCTAAAACATTTGAAAAGTTCAAAGAATTTTAGAGTGAAGTGGAAAATCATCGTGACAAGAAAATAAGGTTTCTACGATCTGATCGCGGAGACAAATATTTGAGTTACGAGTTTGGTCTTCAATTAAAACAATGTGGAATAGTTTCACAAATTCATGCCACCTGGAACACCACAGCATAATGGTGTGTCCGAACGTCATAACCGTACTTTATTGGATATAGTACAATCTATGATGTTTCTTACCGAATTACCAATATCATTTTGGGATCATGCATTAGAGACAGCTGCATTCACGTTAAAAGGGGCACCATCTAAAGTCCGTTGAGACGACACAAAATGAACTGTGGTTTGGCAAGAAACCAAAGTTGTCGTTTCTTAAAGTTTGGGGTTACGATGCTTATGTGAAAAAGTTTCATCCTGATAAGCTCAAACCCAAATCGGAGAAATGTGTCTTCATAGGTACCCAAAGGAGACTATTGGGTACACCTTCTATCACAGATCCGAAGGCAAGATATTTGTTGCTGAGAATGGATCCTTTCTAGAGAAGGAGATTCTCTCGAAAGAAGTGAGTGGGAGGAAAGTAGAAAACTTGATAAGGTAATTGTACCTTCTCCCTTATTGGAAAGTAGTTCATCACAGAAATCTGTTCTTGTGACTACTACACCAATTAGTAAGGAAGCTAATGATGATGATCATGTAACTTCAAGATCAAGTTACTACCGAATCTCGTAAGTAAACTAGAGTGAGATCCGCACCAGAGTGGTACGGTAATCCTGTTCTGGAAGTCATGTTACTAGACCATGACGAACTTGCGAACTATGAGGAAGCGATGATGAGCCCAGATTCCGCGAAATGGTTAGAGGCCATGAAATCTGAGATATGATCCATGTATGAGAACAAAGTATGGAATTTGATGGATTTGCCCGATGATCGGCAAGCCAAAGAAAATAAATGGATCCTCAAGAGGAAGACGGACGCTGATAGTAGCATTACTATCTACAAAGCTAGAATTGTCGCAAAAGGTTTTCGACAAGTTCAAGGCGTTGACTACGATGAGAGTTTCTCACTCGTGTCTATGCTTAAGTCTGTCCGAATCATGTTAGCAATTGCCGCATTTTATGAAATCTGGCAAATGGATAAACAAAACTGCATTCCTTAATAGATTTATTAAAGAAGAGTTGTATATGATGCAACCAGAAGGTTTTGTCAATCCTAAAGGTGCTAACAAAATATGCAAGCTCCAGCGATCCATCTATGGACTGGTGCAAGCATCTCGGAGTTGGAATATACACTTTGATAAGTTGATCAAAGAATATAGTTTTATACAGACTTGCGGTGAAGCCTGTATTTTCAAGAAAGTGAGTGGGAGCACTACAACATTTCTGATAAGTATATGTAAATGACATATTGTTGATCGGAAATAGTGTAGAATTATTCTGCAAAGCATAAACGAGTATTTGAAAGGAGTTTTTCGAAGAAAGACCTCGGTGAAGCTGCTTACATATTGAGAATCAATATCTATAGAGATAGATCAAGACGCTTGATAAGTTTTTTCAATGAGTACATACCTTGACAAGATTTTGAAGTAGTTCAAAATGGAACATTCAAAGAAAGAGTTCTTGCCTATATTACAAGGTGTGAAATTGAGTAAGACTCAAAGCCCGACCACGGCAGATGATAGAAAGAGAATGAAAGTCATTTCCTATGCCTCAGCCATAGATTCTATAAAGTATGCCATGCTATGTACCAGATCTATTGTATACCCTACACTCTGTTAAGCAAGGGAGTACAATAGTGATCTAGGAAGTAGATCACTGGACATCGGTCAAAATTATCCTTAGTAAAATAAGGATATGTTTCTCGATTATGGATGTGACAAAAAGGTTCGTCGTAAAAGGTTACGTCGATGCAAGTTTCAACACTAATCTAGATGACTCTAAGTCTCAATCTAGATACATATTGAAAGTGGGAGCAATTAGCTAAAGTAGCTCCGTGCAGAGCATTGTAGACATAGAAAATTGCAAAATACATAACGGATCTGAATGTGGCAGACCCGTTGACTAAACTTCTCTCACAAGCAAAACATGATCACACCGTAGTACTCTTTGGGTGTTAATCACATAGCGATGTGAACTAGATTACTGAATCTAGTAAACCCTTTGGGTGTTGGTCACATATCGATGTGAACTATGGGTGTTAATCACATGGTGATGTGAACTATTGCTATTAAATCACATGGCGATGTGAACTAGATTATTGACTCTAGTGCAAGTGGGAGACTGAAGGAAATATGCCCTAGAGGCAATAATAAAGTTATTATTTATTTCCTTACATGTCATGATAAATGTTTATTATTCATGCTAGAATTGTATTAACTGGAAACATAATACATGTGTGGATACATAGACAAACAGAGTGTCACTAGTATGCCTCTACCTGACTAGCTCGTTAATCAAAGATGGTTATGTTTCCTAACCATGAACAAACAGTTGTTATTTGATTAACGAGGTCACATCATTAGTTGAATGATCTGATTGACATGACCCATTCCATTAGCTTAGCACCCGATCGTTTAGTATGTTGCTATTGCTTTTATCCATGACTTATACATGTTCCTATGACTATGAGATTATGCAACTCCCGTTTGCCAGAGGAACACTTTGGGTACTACCAAACGTCACAACGTAACTGGGTGATTATAAAGGAGTACTACAGGTGTCTCCAAAGGTAGATGTTGGGTTGGCGTATTTCGAGATTAGGATTTGTCACTTCGATCGTCGGAGAGGTATCTCTGGGCTCTCTCGGTAATGCACATCACTCAAGCCTTGCAAGCATTGCAACTAATGAGTTAGTTGCGAGATGATGTATTATGGAACGAGTAAAGAGATTTGCCGGTAACGAGATTGAACTAGGTATTGGATACCGACGATCGAATCTCGGGTAAGTAACATACCGATGACAAAGGGAACAACGTATGTTGTTATGCGGTCTGACCGATAAAGATCTTCGTAGAATATGTAGGAGCCAATATGGGCATCCAGGTCCCGCTATTGGTTATTGACCGGAGACGTGTCTCGGTCATGTCTACATTGTTCTCGAACCGTAGGGTCCGCACGCTTAAGGTTTCGATGACAGTTATATTATGAGTTTATGAGTTTTGATGTACCGAAGGAGTTCGGAGTCCCGGATGAGATCGGGACATGACGAGGAGTCTCGAAATGGTCGAGATGTAAAGATCGATATATTGGACGACTATATTCGGACATCGGAAGGGTTCTGAGTGGTTCGGGTATTTTCGGAGGTACCGGGGAGTTACGGGATTACGGGAGAAGTAATGGGCCTTGATGGGCTTTAGTGGGAAGAGGAAAAAGGCTGCTGCGCCCCCCCTCCCCTCTAGTCCGAATTGGACTAGGGAAAAGGGGGCCGGCCACCTCTCCTTCTCCTCCTATTCCTTCTCCCTTCCTCCCCTTTTGGTGGACTCCTACTAGGACTTGGAGTCCTAGTAGGAATCCATATCCTGGCTGCACCTTTGCCTTGGCCGGCCTCCTCCTCCTCCATCCTTTATATACAGGGGCAGGGGGCACCCCATAGACACACAAGTTGATCTACGGATCGTTCCTTAGCCGTGTGCGGTGCCCCCTTCCACCAAATTCCACCTCGGTCATATCGTTGCAGTGCTTAGGCGAAGCCCTGCGCCGGTAACACATCAAGATCGTCACCACGACGTCGTGCTGACGGAACTCTTCCCCGACGCTTTGCTGGATCGGAGCCCGGGGATCGTCATCAAGCTGAACGTGTGCCAAGAACTCGGAGGTGCCGGAGTAACGGTGCTTGGATCGGTCGGATCGTGAAGACGTACGACTACATCAACCGCGTTGATATAACGCTTCCGCTTTCGGTCTACGAGGGTACGTAGACAACACTCTCCCCTCTCGTTGCTATGCATCACCATGATCTTGCGTGTGCGTAGGAAATTTTTTGAAATTACTATGTTTCCCAACAGGGTGAGCCCCTCCGTCAGGCGGTGGATCCAGGCGAACGTCTTCCACCCTCGACCAAGATACATCACATTAGGGGCTGGGAATTCGACACGGACTCGCGTACCACTGATTCCACAGCCCCTCATGTGTAGCCTCAGGGTCTCAGGCGGGTCCAGCTCCAACTCGCTCGCGAACGGAGTCGGGAGACGAAGGCGACGGCGAGGCGGCCGCCGCAGCCTGATGAAGAACTCGCAAGGGTCGTCCCCAACATGGCCCTCCATGGGGAGAGGAACTGCTGGCGGAGGCGAAGCCGGCGCGCCGCCCCGTCCTCCTCTTCCCCAAGCGCCTCGGCCTCGCCCACGGCCTCGCCCTCTCCCCCTTCCCCTCGCGGCTGGCTCTGCCGCCGCAGGTGCAGGAGGAGGAGGGACGCGTTGTCGAGCGGCGACCCTCGTCACCACCGTCGAAGGACCAGGGTTCCCTTTCTCGATGGCAAATGAGAGGGAGGGGAGCAGAAGCTGAAGAAGCAAGATGGAGGAATGCAGGGGACCGACCCCCCTCTTTATAAAGGAGCAGGGTGGGGGCTCGACCGCCCCGTTCCGCCAATGAAGACGTGAATGGCGTAGGAGACCGGGGCCGATCCGCCGCCCCAGCCCGTGACGGCCCGGCTTCCTGCCTTCACCAACTGCCACCCCAGGCGCATGAGCGCCGCGTGGCGAACGTGCAGGACCGAAGCGACGGGTGATGGGACTTCTCCCCTCCCCGTGATTAAAGGGGGTGGGCGCCTTGAAAGACCACGCCTCGGCCCCGCCCAGTAAATGGGTCGTGCCTCCACGCCTCCCTCTGTTTATGGGGAAGGCGCGAGCCGCCCCCTTTTACTACGACGCGACGCATGCATGCAGAGATCAGCCTCACGCATGCCGCCCACGTCACGCACGCCTCCCCATGACGCGCCACGCGCGGGAAGCATGGGAGGCGCATCGCGCTAAGAAACTTACCGCGGTAGAAACCGCCCTGCCTGCCCGCGCACCGTTCTTGGGCCTAGCCCAACAACGTGTTGCGCTCATGTGTGGCCCAGGCCCGGGGGCTCCTGTCGGTGTACAAAAAGAGGGGGTACACTTTTTGTACCCCTATGACTGTGCACGGGCAGTATGAGCCACGGGCGCCGCCGCACCAAGCCCGGCAAGGGAGGTAGAACCAAGGTAAGGCTGAAGCCAAAGAGAAGCGGAACGACGCCAAGACCAAGACCACAAAGAGAAAAGGGGACGAAGCAGCCCCCCCGGCAAGATCCTTGCCGGGAGGCGGCTTTAGCAAACCCGGCAAGACCCTTGCCGTGGCAGCCACGCCCCACACCTACGGAGCGGGTCACCCTTGAGTCCATTGCCCCCATGGAGCAAGGATTCGGGAGGCATCCCCGTGGTGGTATGCAGATCTTTGTGAAGACATTCAAGACCAGATGCACACTTTAGAAGATGACGGTCCTTGGTGGGATCCCAGCCAAGGAAAACCACAAGGCCCCCGGCAAGAGCCTTGCCGGGGATGGCAGCAAGCGCCATGGCAAGACCCTTGTCGGAACCCCGGCAAGACCCTTGCCGGGGCCGCAGCAAGGCCCTTGCCGAGGACACCCGCGGGGTCACCATCGGACCCGCACCAATCGCGCCTCCAGCACCGTTCGCATGCATTGCCGACCCAACCAGCTGGGCAGGCACCTGTGTGGCGGCATGCAGATCCTCGTGGAGACCTACCGCCGCGCCACCTCAGCTGCCTGCCCGCCTACATGGCATCGCAGGCACCGCTGGCCAGGGCGCGTGTCGACGCAGGAGAGAGCGGCGACAAACGAGACGGGGCTCTCCCCCGCCCCCGATAAAGCAAGGACACCTAAGCAAGGCGCATTAAATGCGCCTTGTCTTGTAATACGAGGGATAACCTCGCATCACTGTACCCTTTCCACCTCCTGTGTGCCACTGTGGCAGCCCCTTTCCCTATAAAAGGAGGCCCCAGGCGACCAGGAAGAGGATTCGTCTTTTTGGAGCTCCTCACGCCCCATAGCTAGCTCAAGAACACAAGCATATAATCCACCAAAGCAGGAGTAGGGTGTTACGCATCTTCGCGGCCCTAACCTGGGTAAAGGAATCGTGTGCTGCTTGCTCAATCCGCTCTTCTCACAACCCCCGCGCCCTGCAACCATAGAAAGGGATTCCCGTGACCCCATAGGTGTCGTTTCCCACCGACACGAATTAAACGAGATCCTGATACAATGTTCATGCTCAAAGCTGGTACTAAATAACAATGATTGAGGTTTAAAGCTAATCCTGTAGGTAAATGTAGAGGTAGCGTGCCGACGGTGATCACATCGACCTTAGAACCATTCCCGACGCACATCGTCCCCTCGTCCTTCGCCAGTCTCCGCTTATTCCGTAGCTCCTGCTTTGAGTTACAAATGTGAGCAACCACACCAGTATCAAATACCCAGGAGGTACTACGAGTACTGGTAAGGTACACATCCATTACATGTATATCACATATACCTTTAGTGTTGCCGGCCTTCTTGTCCGCTAAGTATTTGGGGCAGTTCCGCTTCCAGTGACCACTTCCCTTGCAATAAAAGCACTTAGTCTTAGGCTTGGGTCCATTCTTTGGCTTCTTCCCGGCAACTGGCTTACTGGGCGCGGCAACTCCCTTGCCGTCCTTCTTGAAGTTCTTCTTACCCTTGCCTTTCTTAAACTTAGTGATTTTATTCACCATCAACACTTGATGTTCCTTTTTTATCTCCACCTCCGCTGATTTCAGCATTGAATATACCTCAGGAATGGTCTTTTCCATCCCCTGCATATTGAAGTTCATCACAAAGCTCTTGTAGCTCGGTGGAAGCAACTGAAGGATCCTATCAATGACCGCTTCATCCGGGAGATTAACTCCCATCTGAGTCAAGCATTTGTGCAACCCAAACATTTTGAGTATGTGCTCACTGACACAACTATTTTCCTCCATCTTGCAACTGAAGAACTTGTCGGAGACTTCATATCTCTCGACCCGAGCATGAGCTTGGAAAACCATTTTCAGCTCTTCGAACATCTCATATGTTGCGTGTTGCTCAAAACACTTTTGGAGCCCCGGTTCTAAGCTGTAAAGCATGGCGCACTGAATGAGGGAGTAATCATCAGCACGCTGCTGCCAAGCATTCATAATGTCTTGGTTCTCTGGGATGGGTGCGTCACCTAGCGGTGCTTCTAGGACATAATCTTTCTTGGCAGCTATGAGGATGATCCTCAGGTTCCGGACCCAGTCCGTATAGTTGCTGCCAGCATCATTCAGCTTGGTTTTCTCTAGGAACGCGTTGAAGTTGAGGGCAACATTAGCATGGGCCATTTGATCTACAAGACATATTGCAAAGATTTTAGACTAAGTTCATGATAATTAAGTTCATGTAATCAAATTATTCAATTAACTCCCACTCAGATAGACATCCCTCTAGTCATCTAAGTGATACATGATCTGAGTCAACTAGGCCGTGTCCGATCATCACGTGAGACGGACTAGTCAACATCGGTGAACATCTCCATGTTGATCATATCTTCTATACGACTCATGCTCGACCTTTCGGTCTTCCGTGTTCCGAGGCCATGTTTGTACATGCTAGGCTCGTCAAGTCAACCTAAGTGTATTGCGTGTGTAAATCTGGCTTACACCCGTTGTATTCAAACATTAGAAACTATCACACCTGATCATCACGTGGTGCTTCGAAACAACGAACCTTCGCAACGGTGCACAGTTAGGGGGAACACTTTCTTGAAATTAATGCGAGGGATCATCTTATTTAAGCTACCGTCGTTCTAGGCAAATAAGATGCAAAACATGATAAACATCACATGCAATCAAATAGTGACATGATATGGCCAATATCATTTTGCTCCTTCGATCTCCATCTTCGGGGCGCCATGATCATCGTCGTCACCGGCATGACACCATGATCTCCATCATCGTGTCTTCATGAAGTTGTCTTGTCATCTATTACTTCTACTACTATGGCTAACGGTTTAGCAACAAAGTAAAGTAATTACATGACGTTATATGTTGACACGCAGGTCATAAATAAATTAAGACAACTCC
Source organism: Aegilops umbellulata (assembly GCA_032464435.1). Taxonomy (NCBI): domain Eukaryota; kingdom Viridiplantae; phylum Streptophyta; class Magnoliopsida; order Poales; family Poaceae; genus Aegilops; species Aegilops umbellulata. The sequence goes on from CP136058.1 coordinate 445,834,190, forward strand.
TATGGCTCCTGCCGGTTGTCATACTCATCGACATGCAAGTCGTGATTCGTATTACAAGAACATGATCAATCTCATACATCACATATATCATTCATCACATCCTTTTGGCCATATCACATCACATGGCACATGCTGCAAAAACAAGTTAGACGTCCTCTAATTGTTGTTGCAAATTTTTACGTGGCTGCTATAGGTTTCTTATCAAGAACGTTTCTTACCTACGCCAAAACCACAACGTGATATGCCAATTTCTATTTACCCTTCATAAGGACCCTTTTCATCGAATCCGATCCGACTAAAGTGGGAGAGACAGACACCCGCTAGCCACCTGATGCAACTAGTGCATGTGAGTCGGTGGAACCAGTCTCACGTAAGCGTACGTGTAAGGTCGGTCCGGGCCGCTTCATCCCACGATGTCGCCAAATCAAGATAAGACTAGTAACGGCAAGTAAATTGACAATATCGACGCCCACAACTGCTTTGTGTTCTACTCGTGCATAGAAACTACGCATAGACATAGCTCATGATGCCTCTGTTGGGGATCGTAGCAGAATTTAAAATTTTCTACGCATCACCAAGATAATTCTATGTAGTATTCTAGCAATGAGCGGAATAGGAGTGCATCTACATACCCTTGTAGATCGCGAGCGGAAGCGCTCAAGTGAATGGGGTTGATGGAGTCGTACTCGTCATGATCCAAATCACCGATGACCAAGTGCCGAACGGACGGCACCTCCGCATTTAACACACGTACGGTTGGGAAAGATGTCTCCTCCTTGATCCAGCAAGGGGGAAGGAGAGGTTGACGGAGATCCAGCAGCACGACGGCGTGGTGGTGGATGCAGCGGGGATCTCAGCAGGGCTTCGCCAAGCTCAGCGAGAGGGAGAGGTGTTACGGGAGGGAGAGGGAGGCGCCAGGGGCTAGGGTGCGGCTGCCCTACCTCCGCCCACTATATATAGCCCCCCTGGGGGGGCGCCGGCCCTAGGAGATGCAATCTCCAGGGGGCGGCGGCCAAGGGGGGTGGCTTGCCCCCCAAGCCAAGTGGGGCGCCCCCACCCCTAGGGTTTCCAGCCAGGGGGAGGCCCAAGGGGGGCGCACCAGCCCACCAGGGGCTGGTCCCCCCTCACTTCAGCCCATGGGCCCCTCCGGGATAGGTAGCCCCACCCGGTGGACCCCCGGGACCCTTCCGGTGGTCCCGGTACAATACCGGTGACCACCGAAACTTTTTGGGTGGCCGAAACTTGACTTCCTATATATAAATCTTTACCTCCGGACCATTCCGGATCTCCTCGTGACTTCCGGGATCTCATCTGGGACTCCGGACAACTTTCGGGTTACTGCATACTAATATCTCTACAACCCTAGCGTCACCGAACCTTAAGTGTGTAGACCCTACGGGTTCGGGAGACACGCAGACATGACTGAGACGACTCTCCGGTAAATAACCAACAGCGGGATCTAGATACCCATGTTGGCTCCCACATGCTCCTCGATGATCTCATCGGATGAACCACGATGTCGAGGATTCAATTGATCCCGTATACAATTCCCTTTGTCAATCGGTACGTTACTTGCCCGAGACTCGATCGTCGGTATCCCAATACCTTGTTCAATCTCATTATCGGCAAGTCACTTTACTCGTACCGTAATGCATGATCCCGTGACCAACCCTTTGGTCACATTGAGCTCATTATGATGATGCATTACCGAGTGGGCCCAGAGATACCTCTCCGTCATACGTAGTGACAAATCCCAGTCTCGATTCGTGCCAACCCAACAGACACTTTCGGAGATACCCGTAGTGCACCTTTATAGCCACCCAGTTATGTTGTGACGTTTGGCACACCCAAAGCACTCCTACGGTATCCGGGAGTTGCACAATCTCATGGTCTAAGGAAATGATACTGGACACTTGTGAAAGCTCTAGCAAACAAACTACACGATCTTTTTTGCTATGCTTAGGATTGGGTCTTGTCCATCACATCATTCTCCTAATGATTTGATCCCGTTATCAATGACATCCAATGTCCATAGTCAAGAAACCATGACTATCTGTTGATCAACGAGCAAGTCAACTAAAGGCTCACTAGGGACGTGTTGTGGTCTATGTGTTCACACATGTATTATGATTTCTGGATAACACAAGTATAGCATGAACAATAGACAATTATCATGAACAAAGAAACATAATAATAACCATTTTATTATTGCCTCTAGAGCATATTTCCAACAGGAAGTGCCTGACAGTCGGGACCCACCTGGTCAAAGCGTACGTAGCGTTGTCATTCTGGTCGCGAACGTGTATGTACATATATACTAGTTGATGTAGAGGCGCGCACGTGTCGTAGTAGAGGCACGCACGTAGCATGTACACGTACGTGCAGCGGCCAGGGTGCAAGAAAGAAAATACGGCCAAGTATGTGAACATACGGGCGGGGTCTCGAACGCCTACTCGTGCATACGTACGACCAGGGCTCCTGTACATGGCTGGGTCAGAACGGAGAAACAGCGTCGTCGTCATGTTCATGGGGAGGCAACGAAATGCGTGGTCGTGTTCATCGGGAGGGCTTGGACGGAACAGGCGATGGAAACGAGGGTCATGTTGATCGGGAGGGGTGTGGCGTACTGCAAAATGGAGGAAACGGACCTCCTACGGTCGAAACGGGGGTCCTGTTGATCGGGAGGGGTGTGGCGTACAACAAAACGGAGGAAACGGACTTGTGTTGGAGCGCTACGATCGAAACAGGGGTCCTGTTTATCGGGAGGGGTGTGGCGTACCGCAAAACGGGACTCCACGGGATATGTTCATCTGCACTGTCGACCCACTCCAGCCTCCATGATCTACTGTTCATTCACCGTCGACCTCCTCCAGCCTCCACGGGCTCCTGTTCATCCAGCCTCCACCCCGCGCTACTCCACCGGCTACTATTCAACCACCCCTCCACCGTCTATTGTTCATCCAGCCTTCCACACCATGGGGTCCTGTTCAACCACCCCTCCACGGGCACCCCTCCACCGTCTACTGTTCATCCAGCCCTCCACACCACGGGGTCCTGTTCAACCACTCCACCACGGGCACCCCTCCACCGTCTACTGTTCATCCAGCCCTCCACACCACGGTGTCCTGTTCATCCACCCCTCCACGAGCACCCCTCCACCGTCTACTGTTCATCCAGCCCTCCACCACACCACGGGGTCCTGTTCATCCAGAGGCAACGCCAGCGCTCACTGTTCATCCAACCCCCCCCCCCCCCGCAACACTCACTGTTCATCCCATTGATCGGCTTCAGTTAGCAGCAGTAGCGAAGAAATCGCTCGATCGGGTTCAGTTAACAGCCATCGATCGCTCGGGTTCAGTAACGCGTGGCCTGTAGTGCAATCGCTCGGGTTCAGTTAGAGCCCAACGCCTCGCTCGGGTTCAGTTAGAGCAAACGCCTCGCACACACGTGTGTGCGTGTACGAGAGAAGCACGCATCGCTCGGCCCCCGACCTCCCACCATAACCGGGAACTCCCCGAAATTTTCCTCCCCCTCGCTTCTACCACGATTTTTTCCGTCATGGACAGCCCAAAGAATTTCATGCAGCTGCGTCTCCGGCCCGCCCAGGACGAAAAGCCCATTTTCTGTCATGATTTTTTGTCATAGAAGTAGGAGCCCACCACATCTATGATGATATCGGGTTTTGTCACAATTATCATCATAGAAGTGTCATATGTATGACAGAAAAAAAATTCATTCAGCCCAAAATGTCACGGATGTGTCTTTTTTTTGTAGTGAATGGTTGTTCTATTTATATGAGTAATATCTTTTATGGTCCTGCACCCTTAAAGAGTGGTCTATTTTTTGAATGCCGATAGTAGTGACACACATTTTCATAATATTGAAGCCAAAAGATGCAGAGTTGATAATGATAGTGCAACTTATTTGTGGCACTGCCATTTGGGTCATATTGGTGTAAAGCGCATGAAGAAACTCCATTCTGATGGACTTTTGGAATCAATGATTATGAATCACTTGGTACTTGCGAACCATGCCTCATGGGCAAGATGACTAAAACTCCGTTCTCCGGAACAATGGTGGCGGATCACGGATTCTGGTAAAACACTCAAGGTTCGAACACTGGGGTGTGCGCGAAGTTCTTTCCCTACCGATCTACGTATAAGCTTTGCTAAGATCTCAAGGACTAACTCGACGAACTCGCAACACAAAGAACATGAGGTTTATACTGGTTCGGGCCATCGTTGTGGTGTAATACCCTACTCCAGTGTGTGGTGGAGGATTGCCTCTAGGGCTGAGGATGAACAGTTACAAAGGGAAGAACAGCCTCCTAAGGTTGAGGTGTTCTTGTGCTCGCTGTGTGGCTAAGGATTGGCTCAAGATCAGATGCCTGAGACCCGGTCCCCTCCTACTATGGTGGCTAGTCTTATTTATAGAGGCCCAGGTCCTCTTCCCAAATACTGAGCGGGAAGGGAGCCAACAACGGCCAATTTGAAAGGGGACAACTAGTACATCTTATCCTGACAAAAGTAGTCTTCTCCTGCCAAAGGCTCTGGTGGTGACGCCACCTTGGGCTCCATGGTGACCTCCGTCTTGCCATCCTGCTGGTCTTGGTCTTGTTGCACTAGTATGGAAACCTATGCTTGACGCCTCGGTACTCTGCGCCTGCGCTTGCCTCCTTAGCACCAAAGAGGAAACAAGGACACTATGCGAGCTGGCGCCCGCCTAGCGCCCGCTGTCGGTGGGAAACGACACCTATGGGATCACAGGAATCCCTACTACGGTTGCGGGGCGCGGGGTTGTGAAAAGAGCGGATCAAACAGATAGCACACGGTTCCTTTACCCAGGTTTGGACCACAAGGATGCGTAAAACCCTACTCCTGCTTTGGTGGATTGTATATCTGAGTTCCTGAGCTAGCTATGGGGCACTGAGAGCTCCAAAAAGCCGAATCCTTCTCCTGGTCGCCTTGGGCCTCCTTTTATAGGAAAGGGGTTGCCACAGTGGCACACAGGAGGTGGAAAGGGTATAGTAGTGCGAGGTTATCCCTCGCATTACATGGCGCCTTTAATGTGCCTTGCTTAGGTGTCCTTGATTTATCGGGGGCGGGGGATAGCCATGTCTCGTCCGTCGCTGCTCCCTCTTGCGTCGACACGCGCCCTGGCCAGCGGTGCCTGTGGTGCCATGTAGGCAGGTAGGCAGCTAAGGTGGCGAAGTGGTGGGTCTCCACGAAGATCTGCATGCCGCCACACAGGTGTCTGCCCAACTGGTTGGGTCGGCAGCTGTATGCGAACGGCGGTGGGGGTGCGACTGGCTTGGGCCTAATGGTGGCCCCACGACGTCCTTGGCAAGGGCCTTGCTGTGGCCCCGGCAAGGGTCTTGCCGCGACGCCTGCTATCATCCCCGGCAAGGCTCTTGCCGGGGGCCTTGTGGTCCTCCTTGGCTGGGATCCCGCCAAGGATCATCATCTTCTGGAGTGGGTATCTGATCTTGAATGTCTTCACTAAGATCTGCATGCCACCACGGGGATGTCTCCCGAATCCTTGCCCCATGGGGGCAGTGGACTCGAGGGTGACTTCGCTCTGTAGGTGTGGGGCGAGCTGCCACGGCAAGGGTCTTGCCAGGTTAACTAAAGCTGCCCCCGGCAAGGATCTTGCCGGGGGGGGGGGGGGTCTGCTCTGTCCCCTTTGCCCTTTGTGGTCTTGGCATCGTTCTGCTTCCCTTCAGCTTCGGCCTTACCTTGGCTTACCTCCCTTGCCATGCTTGGCGTGGCGGCGCTCGCGGCTCAGACTGCCCGTGCACAGTTATAGGGGTACAAAAAGTGTACCCCCTTTTTGTACACCGACAGGAGCCCCGGTCCTGGGCCACACATAAGCGCCACGCGTTGTTGGGATAGGCCCCAGAACGGTGCGCGGGCAGGCGGGGCGGTTTTTACCACGTTAAGTTTCTTCGCGCGCTGCGCCTCCCACGCTTCCCACGCGTGGCGCAGCGTGGGGAGGCGTGTGTGACATGGGCGGCATGCGTGGGGTTGCTTCCCACGGGCATGCGTCACATCACAGTTAATGTGAAAGGAGGCGGCCCGCGTTTCCCCTCATAAGAAGGAATAACCGCGGGTGCGCTGCTCACTTTCTCCTCTTCCTTCGTGCCTTTTCCAATCTCCGAGCCGCCATTCCCTCTCTTCCTTCCCTTGCAAGCTCTAGCGGCCGCCCGTCGCTGCTTCGCCACCCGTAGCTCGCCTAGGCCCCCCTTTTGCCCTTTTCACCTCCTTGACCTGCCTCCTGAGGAGAGAGACAAGAAAGGGATTATGGGCACCTTATCTCTTTTTAGTTTGTAAGCCTTCGAGCCTTAGCTGAATTTAGAACTTGTAATCCCATCAATCATGTTTTTCATTCCCTATGGACTATACCTGAGTGGAATGTTTTTAATGAAAAAGGGATGCTTGCCGGGTCATTAGTTTGCGGGTAGAACCCACGACAAGGAGCAAATCCTTGATATCTTTAAGATAAAAATTTCCTCGCCCGGCAACAGGCCTTGCCGTTTCCCCACTTCACTCGACCTTTCTCACGCCCTTGGCGGAGGCAGGGGTGAGGCGGGTCCAGGCTCCTCGTTTCATCCTTTCGCTGCCGCGACTACGACCAAACCCGGCCCCAGGAACGAGCCCTAGGGCCTAGAGTTAGGGGAGCACGGTAGTTTTTAGGAAAAAACGAGGGTTCACATACCTCAGTCCATAAGGGAATGCATGATAAGGGATGAAGAACTTATCTGAAGCTGTAGCCCCCGGCATCTTTCGTTTGCCATGGGTGAATCTTTGCTCTTGCAGCCCCCGGCAACACTAGCTTGCCGGGGTCTAGATGCTGGTCTGTTCCTCTTCTCTTCTTCGTCCTCAAGTGATCCGGCAATGATATCAGTGAGTCCTGCGAACCAAAGAAGACAAAAGAACGGCGAAGGGACGCACACTCAACCTCTAAGCTAGGGGTTAGCCGCCGCCAAGCACTATCAACCCTAACCAAGGACGAGACTCGACCTAGCATGCATGCTATAACTTTAGGGCGCCAGCGCTTCATTTATTTATGCTCAGGGTCTGCGCCTGGCTTTGTACAAAGGGTTACATGCATCATCGGCAATGCTTGTACAAAAGGTGGCTTGCCGGGAGGCCCGGCAAGCCGCGCCTCACGGGTAAAACTTGCGAATATGCTCAATGTTCCAGGAGTTACTCACCGGAACGACATCTTCGGACTCCTGGCGGACAGCGCCGGGCCTGGTGACTCGTTTTACCCGGTAAGGGCCTTCCCACTTTGGCGTAAACTTGTTGGAATTCTTGGCCGACTGAACGCGTCGAAGGACAAGGTCGCCTTCCTCAAGGATTCGGGCATGGACCTTGCGGCAATGGTAGCGGCGCAAGGCTTGCTGGTAGCGTGCTGCTCTCATAGCCGCCTGAAGACGATCTTCCTCAAGGAGTAGTGCGTCATCTTGCCGCAGTTGCTCTTGCTCAAGCTCATCATAAGCGAGCACTCGAGGTGACCCGTATATGAGTTCAGTGGGGACAACTGCTTCTGCCCCGTATACCAGGGCAAAGGGTGTCTGGCCGGTGGCTCGATTTGGTGTCGTCCTGATTGACCAAAGAACCGTTGGCAACTCATCAATCCAGCGCCTTCTGCTCTTGTGCAGCTTGTCAAAGGTCTTGGTCCTTAAGCCTCGTAGCACTTCAGCATTTGCCCTCTCAGCTTGACCATTGCTTCGCGGGTGGGCAATGGAAGCGAAACAGACTTTGCTGCCGAGGTCTTGAGTATATTGCATGAAGGTGCGGCTTGTGAACTGTGTGCCGTTGTCGGTGATGACCCTGTTGGGCACACCGAAACGGCACACTAGCCCCTTGAAGAACTTGACGGCTGACTGAGCTGTGACCTTCCTCACTGCTTCCACCTCTGGCCAATTTGTGAACTTGTCGATTGCAACGTACAAGTACTCAAAGCCCCCGACAACGCGGGGGAAAGGGCCCAGTATGTCGAGCCCCCAGACCGAGAAGGGCCAGGAGAGAGGAATGGTTTGAAGGGCTTGAGCTGGCTGATTAAGCTTTTTTGAATGAAACTGACACGCTTCACACCTGGTGATGAGTGTCGTCGCATCCTGGAGGGCGGTGGGCCAGAAGAAACCATGCCGGAATGCCTTGCCGGCAAGGGCCCTTGACCCGATGTGGGATCCACATATGCCAGGTGTCCGCCAGTTATTCGCCGTCCTTGCCATGTCATGTGCTTTCGTGTCGCACTTTGCCATGTCATCATCTGCATTTCATATCATGTCATCATGTGCATCCCATTTGCATACGTGTTCGTCTCATGCATCCGAGCCTTTTCCCCGTTGTCCGTTTTGCGATCCGGCACTCCTATGTCACCCGGCGCCCCCTTTTGCCTCTTTTCGTGTGCGGGTATTAGACGGTCTCGGAATGGACCGAGGTTTGTCAAGCGGCCTTGGTATAGCACCGGTAGACAGCCTGTCAAGTTTCGGGTCATTTGGAGGTCGTTTGATACTCCATCGGTTAACCGGGTAGCCGCAAAGGCCTCTTTTGTGTGCAGCCCAACACCCCTCCAAAGTGGCGCAAAACCATCCTAATCCCCTCCACGTTCTCGGTCGTTCGATCACGATCGTGTGGGCGAAAACCGCACCTCATTTGGAGTCTCCTACCTCCTCCTAGCTATAAATAGGTGTCTTCCCCCGATTTTTCGCGCAGATGAACCCTAGCCTCTTCCCCTGCGCGCCGCCGGACATGTCCGTCCGTGCCGGACGCATCGCCGCCGCCGCCCGCATCCAATGGGAGGCCGCCACGTGGCACCCGCCTGCCGGCCGCAGCCGCAACCCGCTCGGGCCCGGCTCGGGCCCTCCCCGGCCCGCGTCTCCCCGCCGCCCGACCCGCGCAACGCCGCCCTCGCACGCGCGCCTTCGCCGCCCCGCTCCCTTGCCGCCGGCCGCAGCCCGCGCCCAGCCCCCGCCGTCCTCGCCGTCGCCCCGCTCGCCCGCCGCCGCCCGCGACCCGTGCGCCTCGCTGTCCGATCTGCCGCGCCGCCCGCGAGCTCCCGCCGGCGACCCCGCGCCTCCCACGGCCGGCCGCCTGCCCCGTCGCCGAGCGCCGCCGCCCCCGCAGCTCCCCACCGGCGCCGTCCTCGCCGTCCCGCGGCCGGATCCGACGCCCCTCGCCGTGGATCCGCCCGAGCCGCTCGTCCCCGACCCCACCGACGCCTCCCTCCTCCTCTCCGGCCATCTTCTTCCCCGACTCCGGCGAGCATCTCTGGCCGCCTCGAAATCCGTGCAGATCCAGATCCAGCAGGTTGATCCCGAAATTCCACCAAGTCCTTTTTTTTCTGTCATATTTTGGTGCCCCTTTGACCTGCCATAACTCATCATCCGTAGCTCCGTTTTGCATGCATGATATACTGAAATGTTCATCTGAAGGTTCTCTTCACTTTGTCTCATCGAACCATTTTCATTTGACCTCATCTTGATGCCCGAAATGTTGTTAGAAGAGGGCTATGTGATGTTAGTTTCAGATTCTCAGCAGAACATGCACTTTTGTCCTTCTTGCCATGATTGATGTGTGCACACTAGGAAGTTGAGTCCTACATGTGTTTTGTAATATGCCATGCCATCTTTGCTGTGGTGCAACCCATTTGTCATGATATGCCATGTATTGTTTGTTTTAAGCTTGCAAAGTAGCTTACTCAATGTTGCTGATTTCAGAGACTTGGTGATTTCACCAAGTCATGTCCTGTTGTTATTTTTATGCCATGTATTCATGTTGCTACAGTGAGATCCATGCCTCTTTTGAGGATGATCAGTAAGGATGTTTTGTAGATATGGTTATGCTCTATCCATCCATGCCTCTGTTTGCATTTATGGAGCACCTTAGCTTGACTCAATCGAGCTCTACTTTTGCTATAAAATGTTCCTGGCAGATTGTTTACATGTTATTCAATTTTGCCAAGGTTGTTGTAGTTGATACGTGCATGCTATGTTGTTGTTCTTGCCATGTATAGCTTCTATGCCATGTCTAGTTGCTGGTTGTATGCTTAGTTTGTCATGCAATGCCTCGTAGTGAGTGCATCGAGCTCGTAAACATGCCTACTTGTTATCTGTTTATGCCATGCTCCAGTTTTTCACAAAGTCTGAATCTGTTTATGTTTTTGCTATATTCACATGCTTGCAATCATATTTTCTGATCCCTTTTGGCTCATCGTCAGTAAGGGACTTTTGTTATATGCTTTGAGTAGATTCATGCCATACTCTAGTTTGACATGATAGCTTGCTGTAACATGTTGTTTGATAGCTCTAAGTATGGCTACCTGATGTTATTTCTGCCATGCCCTGTGAATTCTGCTAAGTCTGTGAACCTGTTATTATTTGCAATCTTGCCATGCTTGTTTGAGTATGATCTAGTGGTTTCTGGAGATAGCTTAATGTTCATGTTTTGTAATACTTTACCTGTACATCTTGTCCATGCCTTTTGTTATTATGTTATGGTGCTGTAGCATGTTGTTTTGGTGCTTGCTAGATGCCTACTTGCTGTTTTGGACAGATTGTTGTTGTATCTTGTATAGGGTGTATGTGTTGAACCGTTGCTCCGTTTTGAGTGTGCTCTATATGAAACTTGCTTAGTTTTGCATGTAGTCTCATATTATCATGTTGCATCCTTGTTTTGATGTGTTTGCTTGATGTTTGAATGCATTTTGCATCAATGCCATGTTTATCTTGTTTTGCTTATATCTTCTAGGCTGTAGCTCCGAATCTATTGATCTTTATATGTAACTTGACTAGAATTTCGTGTAGATCATGTTGGTGCATATTAACTTGTTGTTTAACCACTTGAACATAAGGTTTATTCAGATCTGGACCAATTTCGAAATTTGCATATGAGGACTTACCGGATTTGTTACATGGTGTTTCCGGCCTCATTTAAACTTGCCTTGATGTGTTGTTCTTGTATGCATCATCTCTTGCCATGAGTAGCTTCATGTAGCCTTGTCATGCATCATACCTGGTTGAGCATCATACCTTGTTCATGCGTGGTGTGTTTACCGTGTTGTGTGCTTCTTCTCGCTAGTTCCCGTTTCGTTGCGATCGTGAGGATTCGTTTGTCTATGCTTGGTTCTTCTTCGTGGCTTCATCTTCTTCATGGACTCATTCTTCTTCCTTGCGGGATTTCAGGCAAGATGACCGTCACCTTGGATCTTATTACTATCATTGCTATGCTAGTTTCTTCGCTCTTTCGCTATGCTGCGCTACCTATCACTTGATGCTCAAGCCTCCCAAATTGCCATGAACCTCTGACCTTTGTTACCCTTCCTAGCAAACCATTCTTTGGCTATGTTACCGCTTGCTCAGCCCCTCTTATAGCGTTGCTAGTTGCAGGTGAAGATGAAGATTGCTCCATGTTGGATTATGTTTATGTTTATGTTGGGATATCACAATATCTCTTATACTATTAATGCATCTATATACTTGGTAAAGGGTGGAAGGCTCGGCCTTATGCCTGGTGATTTGTTCCACTCTTGCCGCCCTAGTTTCCGTCATATCGGTATTATGTTCCCGGATTTTGCGTCCCTAACGCGGTTGGGTGATTTATGGGACCCCCTTGACAGTTCGCTTTGAATAAGACTCCTCCAGCAAGGCCCAACCTTGGTTCTACCATTTGCCTCACCACCACCTACTTTTCCCTTGGGAGTAATTAACCCAAGGGTCATCTTATTTTAGCCCCCCCGGGCCAATGCTTGTCTAAGTGTTGGTCCGAACCGAGCCGCCTGCGGGGCCACCTCGGGGAAACTCGAAGCCTGGTTTTACTCGTAGCCTGTCTCATCGGGTGTTGCCCTGAGAACGAGATATGTGCAGCTCCTATCGGGATGTCGGCGCATCGGGCGGTCTTGCTGGTCTTGTTTTATTACTGTCGAAATGTCTTGTAGCCGGGATTCCAAGACTGGTCGGGTCTTCCCGGGGAGAAGGAATATCCTTCGTTTATCGCGAGAGCTTATCATGGGCTAAGTTGGGACACCCCTGCAGGGTTTGAACTTTCGAAAGTCGTGCCCGCGTTTATGTGGCAGATGGGAATTTGTTAATGTCCGGTTGTAGTAAACTTGAAGCAAACTCTTCTAAAATACACCAACCGTGTGTGTAACCGTGATGGTCTCTTTTCGGGGTTGATCGAGAGGAGAACACGGTTTCTGGGTTATGTCTGATGTAAGTAGGAGTTCAGGATCACTTATTGATCATTACTAGTTGACGACCGCTTGCTTTGCTTCTCTTCTCGCTTTTATTTGCGTAAGTTAGCCACCATACATGCTTAGTCGCTGCTGCAACCTCACCACTTTACCCCTTCCTCTCCCATTAAGCTTTGCTAGTCTTGATACCCATGGTAATGGGATTGCTGAGTCCTCGTGGCTCACAGATTACTACACCACCAGTTGCAGGTACAAGTTATGCGATGATCATGACGCGAGAGCGATGTTTATTTGTGTTGGAGTTCTTCTTCTGCTTCTTTGATTGAGGGATAGGTTCCTGGTCGGCAGCCTGGGCTAGCAGGGTGAATATTGTTTGAGTTTCTGTTTATGTTTCATCCGTTGTCGGATGTTGATCTTGTATATGATGTGTTGTTATATTCAAGTGACACTGTATGTCTTGGTTGTATCCCCACTATTATGTAATGTTGATGTAATGATATCCACCTTGCAAAAGCGTCTTCAAGATGCGCTTTTAACCTTGGTGGGACCTTCGAGTTCCTTTAGGATAGGGTCGCATCTTGGGCGTGGCAAGTTGGTATCAGAGCCTCGATCGACCCTAGGAGCCCCCCTTGACTGATCGTGTAGTTTGGCCGATGTTGAGTCTAGGAAAAAATCTTTTTCGGAGTCTAGTTATATCGGAGAGTAGGATTTCTCTTTACTCCTCTGCCCCTTCGTCGCTTTGGTGAGAAATCCTGACGTAGGTGTTTTTAATTACTCCTCTTCCCCTTCAAATTTTTCTTTAGGATCACGCGGTTAGTTTTTGTTCGTTGTCCTTCCTCTTTTATCCGGTGCATCTCTCGTCAAGTCGACTCGAACCTTTTTGTCTTTCGCGAGATCAATCCTCAGTTCTTTCTCTTCCGATGTTGTATTCCCCATCCGAAGTTGTCCTTGTTTTTTTTCCACCCGCCCACCCTTCTTCTTCTCAGAACCGGAGTTTGTAATCGAGTAGCCATCCTACTCGTGCGAAGCCTTTGCATTCTCTCCACAATCATTTCAACCAGTGTTTTTTCTCTTCAAGTTACTCGTCGATTCCTCATTCAAGTTGCCTGTGTTTTGCCGCCCTCCCACCCATTTTTCTTCTCTGAGTCTGAGCCTTTATTCGAGCAATCACTTTTATTCGTGCGGAGTATCTTCAGTCTTTCCTCAATTGTTTTCAACCGATGAATTCTCGTTTGGTTCATCAATGTTCGTCTTGTTTTCTTTCCGGTGGATCCAATTCAATTTTTTGTTGTTGATCATATTCCTTTCCTCGACTCAAAAGTTTCCCTCTGATTGTTTGCCTCTCGCCAGTTAATCCTTCTGGAGTGTTGAAGACATCTCAGAAGATTCGTGTTTGCATTTAATTATTTCGAGGTTGTCACCTCATTCAATTATTTCAATCGTTCCGGTGCACCATCCCTCTCGTCGACAATCCTTTCCAACGGTGTTTCTTTTCAGTGGGCCCTAACCCACAGGTCTTTTCCCAGGATCTTACCTGACTCTTCTTATTGCCCACAGGTATTCTCAAATTCTTTTCGAAATATGACGTAAGTATGGATTTCATCAGTCAGATGCCTCCTTCAAGATCGCTCCCAAATTATTTCATGTTCGGGTCAATCTTTTCTCTTTTCATTCTCCCGGAGCATCTCAACAATTTTAATGTTATTTCTTGTCGTCATTACGTTTGAAGACCGAAGAAGAGTTTTTTTCTCTTAAATCTTGTCCGTTCTCCCGGAGATTCGTGGTGCTAACTCGATGTCATCCTATCAATTTGTTTCTAGTTGTGCAAGTCTTTTCATCCATCCAGAGTATTTCAGGATTTGCGTTCTCTCTGGATTATCCGGAGGCCATCTTTTTGGAAGATTTCTTCGTTCGAAGTTTTCAGCTTCGTCCTCTCAATTATTTTATATCTGTGCTCTTTTCATCCATCCGGAGTATTTCAGGATTTGCGTTCTCTTCTCGCTCTTATTTGCGTAAGTTAGCCACCATACATGCTTAGTCGCTGCTCCAACCTCACCACTTTACCCCTTCCTCTCCCATTAAGCTTTGCTAGTCTTGATACCCATGGTAATGGGATTGCTGAGTCCTCGTGGCTCACAGATTACTACTCCACCAGTTGCAGGTACAAGTTATGCGATGATCATGACGCGAGAGCGATGTTTATTTGTGTTGGAGTTCTTCTTCTGCTTCTTCTTCGATTGAGGGATAGGTTCCTGGTCAGCAGCCTGGGCTAGCAGGGTGAATATTGTTTGAGTTTCTGTTTATGTTTCATCCGTAGTCAGATGTTGATCTTGTATATGATGTGTTGTTATATTCAAGTGACACTGTATGTCTTGGTTGTATCCCCACTATTATGTAATGTTGATGTAATGATATCCACCTTGCAAAAGCGTCTTCAAGATGCGCTTTTATCCTTGGTGGGACCTTCGAGTTCCTTTAGGATAGGGTCGCATCTTGGGCGTGACATCCGTGTACCTCCACCAACAGCTCCAGTCCTTCCTCTCGAGGGATACACTATAATTTCACACCGTTCGGTCTCTTCCTGTACAGGACGTCATCGACGAACTGGTATATGGTAGAGCGACGGGCTACTTTTTCCGCTTCTTCCTGCTCTTCAGGAAGTTCCCCTGTTTGGAGGAATCGGACGGTATGCTGTGCCCACGCTGGAGCCTGGGGCTCGACGGCGAGGACTAAAGGCATCTCCTCCGCTATAGGAGTGGCTGTCTCGACGGCAAGAGCTTGACACTCCACCGGAGCGAGCCGTCCCGTGGCGGGCTCAGTGTCCCCGGCAACATCCTAGTCGGCGGCTCCGGGGAGCTCGGCGGGAAAGCACTTGTCGGGCCCTGATTTCCTTCTCTTGTTCTGCTCTGTTGATGGATCAACGGATGTCTGAGTTAGCTGAAGCACAAAGGTACCTGGTTCCACAGGTAGCTTGAGGGCAGCGCGCTTCGACAGGTAATCGACGATATCGTTCTCTGCTCGGGGAACGTGTTCAGCCTGTATACCGTCGAAACGCTCTTCCAGCTTTCTCACTTCATCAACGTAGGCCTTCATCAACGGGCTCTGGTAATCCTTGTTGACTTGCTTGACGACAAGCTGCGAGTCGCCCCTGACGATGAGCTTTTTGATTCAGAGGTCCGCCGCGATCCCAAGACCGGCAAGCAGCCCTTCGTACTCTGCCGTATTGTTTGTTGACACCTCCCTGGGGAAGTGCATCTGGATCACGTACTTGAGGTGCTCTCCGGTGGGGGCGACGAGCAGTACGCCAGCCTCGACACCTTGAAGGGAGAAAGCCCCATCAAAGTACATAATCCAATTGCAACTTGCCTCCTTGCCGGGGAGAGCAGTCTCTTGGGCTTGTTCGTCAGGTGTTGTTGTCCACTCTGCAATGAACTCCGCTAGGACTCGGCTCTGGATCGTCGAAGTACTTTCAAACTTGAGGCCGAAGCTGGACAGCTCCAGTGCCCATTCCACAATCCTCCCCGTCGCATCTGGATTGTGCAATATCCGTTGCAGAGGGAGGCGAGTGACGACAGTGATCTCGTGTGTCTGGAAGTAGTGACGCAGCTTCCTCGAGGCCATGAGGAGGCCGAAGAGCAGTTTCTGCATGCCGGAGTACCTTTATCTAGCCCCCTGCAGGAGGCAGCCAACAAAGTAGACCGGGTGCTGCATCATTTTCTTCTTTGACGGCACTTCGACTGGCTGTGTCGTCGCAGCATTGGTGGTGTAGATGCTGAGGAACTCGGACGGGTGGGTCTTGCCGCCGTACTTCTCGCCCACGTCAGGTTTGAAGGTGCGGTGAGTGGGCCACTGGAACTGCCACAGCTCACGGGTAAAAGCCGGGCAGCCTACCTCGTAAGGCAGGCCTCCAGGGCTCTCCGGTGTCGGGTGGTCCACAGCAGGCCCTGCTCGCCTGTCTGACTGGTGGCGCACTCCGCGCCGGCGCTCGATAGTGGTCCGAGCATCTTCATGTTCCCGATCCCGAAGGACCTGGCGCTGGTCACGGTGGGTCCGCGGGTCGTACGATGCTATGGAGATTTCGTCGCTCGTAACGTCGCGACGGGCAGGTGTCCGTGGTACCAGGTGAGGTGGAGGCGAATGCACCATGGTCGCGGCGCCGCCAGCTTTCCTGCCACTGGTACGCGGGACTCCGTCGGAACGTCGACCCGGGGGCTCCGCCGGGCTTGGTTCGTCTTTGTTGGCCACCGCAACATGGCTTCGGATGGTGGCTCTCCATTCATCGAGTTTCCCCATAGTGGGAGGAAAATCGAGGAGCAATTGCGCGCGCGCGAAGGCTTCTGCTGGTGTCGGTGGCAGCGAAACCTGCACAGATCGCGACGCGCTTCGACTTCTGACCATGTCAGAAGGAGCTCTATCACGATCGCGCGGTCGCATGCCATCTTCACCAGCGCCTCGGCGAGTGGGCAGGTCTTCTACATCCCGGGAGTGGCGCTCGGGGCTCTTCCCGCGGCGACGCCCGGGGTCTTCGGCGCGATTACGTCGTTCGTCGCGCGCCGCTTGAGAGGAGCGCGCCGTCGACGCCAGCGTGGGAGTCTTGGAATCCCTTGCGTCTCCCTCGGGCGGGGCGGCAGCGATCCTGGAAGGCCCCGCGCCACCCGCGGAGGGCCTGGCTCCATCCTTGGATTTGGCGGCGTGCGGGCCATTGCCAGGCGCACGAACATCGCCGCCTCCCAAACTCCGGCTGCTGGGACGGTGTTGGTGTTTGGAAACAGCGCCCCGGGTCCTTTCTGGGACCGGTCCACTGCTCGCCCGCGTCAGAACGGGATGCCCGGCTTCCGACGGGCCAACCGCCACCGTCGTCTTCTTCTTGGGTGCCATGATGATGAAGAAGCATCGAACTAACTGCTAAAGCCGATTCTCACAATTGCACGCCCCTACCTGGCGCGCCAAAGATGTCGGTGGAAAATGACACCTATGGGATCACATGAATCCCTACTACGGTTGTGAGGCGCGGAGTTGTGAAAAGAGCGGATCAAACAAATAGCACACGGTTCCTTTACCCAGGTTCGGGCCGCAAGGATGCGTAAAACCCTACTCCTGCTTTGGTGGATTGTATATCTGAGTTCCTGAGCTAGCTATGGGGCGTCGAGAGGTCCAAAAGGCCGAATCCTTCTCCTTGTCGCCTTGGGCCTCCTTTTATAGGAAAGGGGTTGCCACAGTGGCACACAGGAGGTGGAAAGGGTACAATAGTGCAAGGTTATCCCTCGCATTACATGACAAGGCGCCTTTAATGTGCCTTGCTTAGGTGTCCTTGCTTTATCGGGGGCAGGGGAGAGCCCCGTCTCGTCCGTCGCCGCTCCCTCTTGCGTCGACACGCGCCCTAGCCAGCGGTGCCTATGGTGCCATGTAGGCAGGCGGGCAGGTGAGGTGGCGCAGTGGTGGGCCTCCACGAAGATCTGCATGCCGCCACGCAGGTGTCTGCCCAACTGGTTGGGTCGGCAGCTGTATGCGAATGGCGGTGGGGGTGCGACTGGCTCGGGCCTAATGGTGGCCCCACGACGTCCTTGGCAAGGGCCTTGTTGCAGCCCCGGCAAGGGTCTTGCCGCGGCCCCGACAAGGGTCTTGCCGCGGCGCCTGCTGTCATCCCCGACAAGGCTCTTGCCGGGGGCCTTGTGGTCCTCCTTGGCTGGGATCCCGCCAAGGATCATCATCTTCTAGAGTGGGTATCTGATCTTGAATGTCTTCACAAAGATCTGCATGCCACCACGGGGATGTCTCCCGAATCCTTGGCCCATGGGGGCAGTGGACTCGAGGGTGACTTCGCTCTGTAGGTGTGGGGCGAGCTGCCACGACAAGGGTCTTGCCGGGTTAACTAAGCTGCCCCCCGGCAAGGATCTTGCCGGGGGGGTCTGCTCTGTCCCCTTTGCCCTTTGTGGCCTTGGCGACGTTCTGCTTCCATTCAACTTCAGCCTTACCTTGGCTTACCTCCCTTGCCGTGCTTGGCGTGGCAGCGCTCGCGGCTCAGACTGCCCGTGCACAGTTATAGTGGTACAAAAAGTGTACCCCCTTTTTGTACACCGACACCCGCCTGGTCTCGATCGTCATAGCTCACGTCACGAGAATCTCGTGAGGTTTGCCTTGCCTTGATCTCTTCGTCCCTCGCGAGCCAACCTGGTGAGGCCCCTCCCGAGGAGGTCTTGCGTCGCCCGCCTCGCGAGGCTTGGCCCCTCGCGAGGGTGTTGAATGCTTGCTGGTGAAGATGGGCCATGTAGGCCCGCTTGTAGAGCCTCGCCATGGGCCGCAGGCAGGCAAGTCTAGGGACCCCTGTTCCCAGAATGCCGACAATAGCCCCCAGGCCCAAGGCGCGCTCGGGCTTGGCTTCGAGGCAAAGCCAAAGGGCAAGCGCGGAGCACCGCGAGCCCCAATAGCCTGCGGCCTTGGTAGACGCGTGGCGGTTGATTGGACGTGGGCGTCTCCACTTCCCCACGCTTCCTCGGCAACTGCCCGACTGTCAAAAGGTTGGTGCAGACAACGCTTGCCTTCATTGCTTCCTTTCGCCTTGATGAGATCCCCTTTCTTGCGCCCTGCCTCTGAAATCCCCAGATCTGCTTCCATCTTGCACCGCATCAGCGACCAATGGCGTCGCACAAGGTCAAGCCCTCCTCGTCGCCAGCTTGGTAAGAACCAGCTCTCGACGCACCCAACATCTCGGAGAAGAGCCTCGTCGCCACGCGCTTGCTGACGGCGGCGGAGAGCAACGAGAGGGTGAAGACGGAGCTCCGGGTTGCCTCCGACGCGCCGGAACCTGAGGGGAGTACCTTTTTCCCCTTCTTCACGAGCAACATCGCGGCGGGGCTGGTTCCCCCCTTTTATGACTTCTTCTATGAGGTCCTTGGCCACTACGGGCTGCACGCGCTGCACCTCCATCCCAACTCCATCCTTCTCTTGTCCATCTTCGCCTACTATTGCAAGGTGTATCTAGGCGTGATGCCTTCCGCGGCTCTGCTGCGCCACCTATTCTTCCTCCGCGTTAGCGAGGGTCATATCTCTGGGTGCGCCAATTTCTTCGCGGCTGGCAAGGCCAACTCGATCTCGAATACCGGGAAGAAGGCCGACAACCTTAGGGCCAAATGCGTCATGATGGGCGCCAAGTGCGTCCACCCGCGCTTGGCGCTGCCGACGGAGATGCCCCTGTCCGACAAGGGGTGGTCTTGTGCGAAGCTTACGGATGAGCGGGCGTTGTCGGTGTTGGAGCAGATGAAGGCCGACTTGAAGCCGGGCAACACGAGGGTGGCCAAAGTCACAGGGGCCATGCTCCTGAGGGAATTCTTGACGCTGCGTGTTGCTCCACTTCAGGTGCGTGCGCACCCCTTGTGGAGGCTTGGAGATGAGGAGGACAAGATTCGCCTGAGCCCGGAGGACTTGCCTGAAAATGAGTTGACCGTAGTTTTGCGCCTCTTGGTCGGGGACAACCAAGAGTACCCGCCGAGCGCCTTCATTCCCCGCTTCCACCGCAAGGACTGGGTGCAGATCGTGGCTTCCAGGCCGACTTTTGACGGTTCTGGGCTGGTGCCGCCGGCGCCTACTGGGGGCCCTGCGACACCGAAGCCGGTGTAGCTGTCTTCTGACAAGTCCCACGGGGAGGAAGAGGGGGCGGAAGAAGACTCGGAGGCGACCCCCGAAGGGACGGGGGATACCTCCCCTTGAGCAAAGCTGACATCCTCTGCGCTCTTCCTGATAACGCGAGGCCGACACCCGCCGGGAGGAGGGGGAGCTGCCCGTCATCCCGACAAGGGGCAGATCATCGCTGGTCTCTCGAGAAGTTACTACGCCTTGGCACCGTCTGGATCCTCTTCCGTCCCCTCTGCTGCGCCGTCTGCTACTCCTGGAGCCTGCACGCCCACAGCTCAGGCCCCGAGGCTCAAAGCCGCCCACGACCACTGTCGGGCGCTGGAGAACGAGCTGAAGAATCTGTGCGATGAGCACGCGGAAGAAGCTCGTGGCCGTCGGGCGAAGGAGGAGGAGATGAAGGATCGGGAGGACGCCATCAAGTACCGCGACGCCGAGCTGGGGTAGCTGGCGAAGACGCAGGCTGTGGAGCGCGACCGACTGGAGGAGCTGGAGCGGAAGGTGAAGGCGAAGGAGGTCGATCTTGACGCCAAGGCGAAGGTCCTGGCCGAAGACCGCGAGGCCTTCACGCTTCTCGAGAAGAGGTCTCGTGTGGCGCTGAAGGCGCTCTACGAGAAGGGCTTGGAGAGACAACTGACCACCGACAAGGATGGACCCGCCAAGCTGCTTCCCTACTTGGTTGACGCGCTCTAGGAGGTCGTGGCCGGCATCGGTCCCATGGCGGAGGGAGAAGCTCGCGTTCTTTCCTCAGCCGCGCTGACGCGGGTCTTCAGCCACCTTCATCTTTGCGACCCCTCCGCCCGCCTTGACAAGCTGCTGGAGCCTGTGGATGACGAGCGTTATGCGGCCGCCGCCGCGGCCGTGAAGGGTGTCATAGCCCTAGCTTAGCCTTTGCTTGTCCTTGCATGATCATCATGTCATCATGTTAAATTTTCTCAGAAAGTTGAAATGGGGATGACAGAAACCCCCAACACCACTTAAACCAACTAGGGTTACTAAATACTTTTTTTAATGAACCTGAAATGCCCTTCTAAAATGTTCATCATCTTTGCCTTGGTCTAGAACCTCTGTCAAAAATGGTTCACATTTTTCTAGGACAACATTGGGTCACTGAATTAAATCATACTCTATTTGCATTTGGGCATTTAAATGCTATATAATATTTTAAATGCTCAAATAATCATAAATTAAATGTTTGCTATTGGTTATATTCCAAACAGTGGCATTGAGCAATTTCATGATTTTTGGATCTGTTTAAGTATTTTTAGTAAAGCCCTAAAGACTACAGAATAATAGAAAACAGAAACTAAAATAGGAAAAGCAGAGAGAGAGAAGATACCTACCTAGCACCTACCAAAGCCCACCTAGCCGGCCCAGCTGGCCAGCCCAGCCACATGGCCCCTCCCCTGTCGTCTTCCTCCTACCAGGAGGACGGAGGCGCGTGCCCGCCTCGCGCCAGCCACCTCCTCCCTCCCTGCCTGCCCGGCTCCTCCCTGGTGCGCTTAGATGACGCCACGGAGACGCCACGCACCGCCCTGACCCCTCTCACTCTTCCCCGTGGCCCTCTCCCCTTGCCCCTCTCTCTGACCCGCGCCGAGCGTAGCCGTCACCGCCGACGAGCACCGTCGTGGCCACAACCACTGCCTCGCCTCGTCGTTGCACTCAGAGGCTCTGCCTCGACCACCTATTCCTATCCACCGAGCCGCGCCCCGCCGGAAGCCCTGCAGCATCGTCCCCGACATCGTCTTCAACCTCTGGCCGCTGGCGAACTCTTCAGGGATTCGCGAGCTCCAGTCTCTCATGGCCTCGTCGTTGCCTCTGCTGGATTCGTAGTGAGCCTCTGCCTCTTTCCCCTCTCTCCCTGTGCTCGTCGTGCCACGCCCGCTCCTGACCAACCCGAACCCACTTCATCACCCGCGCGTGCTTCCCGCCCGAAACGGTCAGTGCCGCATTCATGCCCGGCCAGAGCGGACATGACCTATCACTAGCGTCAGCATTGAAGCGGCGCGCCGGCCGAGAGAGCGTCGCCCGCACTGCTTCCCAGTGCACGCGACAGCTCCGCGTTCAAAGGTCGCAATAGCCGGCCACAACATGCATGTAAAAATTTCTTGGGAGTCCGTGCTACAGCTAGCTGTCCTCCCCCAACTCGTCAATCTCTTCCAGTAGTGCTAGTACTCCATGGCGCGATCCATCGACAAGCAGGCGGGAAAGTTATCGTATACTTGGTTTGCGATGAGTGGCATGCCGAGCGACCGTGTGGGGTCGAGCCGTGGAGGAGGGTGAGACACGAACGCGACAGGCGTGATTTAAACGTTGGTTTTGCTCGATGGCGCGATCCAACGATACGAAACGTTGGTTTCTCTCCGTTTCCATTTTTTCTCTGGAAAAACGGAAACTTTCTACTCCATTTTCATTCCTACTCCAAGGTTGCCCCGTTACAACATTCCATTAAATACAAAGGAAAACTAACACGCATGCTGATGCATCTCAATGATTCACAGATCATAGCCAATATTTACTTCACAACTAAAGACAAAAGTTGTGAGAGCGTGTACAAAAGAAAAATTACTGATGGGGTCACTACGACTTAAACCCTAAACCCTAAACATGATTAAATTTCCTGGCTAGGTAGAACCTGTCGAAGGAAAGACGGCTGGCACCCTCGGATCGTACGATGCTTTTGTGGAGTTCCACTAAAATCGAGTTGAGCACCCCTGATGGCAAAGATATTGAAGAAGTGTGATTGGAATAATAGTACTGGCACTAGTTCATGAGACATAAACTCATCACAAATAGAAGCCGGTAGAAGTAGAGAAAGATCGACATGGATATGGAGCTACGTGGGGAGCTGCTGCAGTGGAGCAAGCCGGCTCCCAAAGGAAGATGTACTACCTGGGACGTCGGGCTGTATCTAGAAGGGCGGTTGGGACGCGGCATCAACCCATACCGCGGGGACCCCCGATTGGGACGCACCGACTGTGGGTTTTCTCCCTCGCCGATGTCGACCATGTCTACACAGAACATTGTTCCCTTCCCCCAGCAGTGGGATCAGGCCGGATATATGACCAGCGGTGTGGCCACCATCGTTCGATGCTTGTGAAGAGAGCAACCCAAGCAAGAAGGCTTGTAGCTTAGGCTCCTACTAGTGTATATATAGTGGTTTTCTTTTTCTCTGCATATCAACCATTTTATATTGCGTACGTATCATTGAAGAGTGAAATGATGGTTGCTTCTTCCGACTAACTTACTGTGTGATTTGACTGCTCCTTAGTGGCCCCTACACGTACTCCGCCTACGTGTATGACCGTTCCTGAGTCTCACTTGTACTTATCTATACTTTCTTGCATGACACGTGAGTAGACAAGATGCGCATAGAGGAATTTTGTTACTCCACGTTGTTACGTAGTACTGTACTACTAGTACCTACTCCCTCCTTCAGGATCACTACTGGTACTCCCTCCGTCCTGGCTTATTGGTCCCCTTTGTACTCAATTCGTGCGCTCATTTTCCTCAAGAAATTGTCTTCACCAACGTATTAATATCGAGAATGCATGCGTGAACAACGAATGATTAAATCTTGCTTGCAACGTTTTGACAAAGCATTGACTTATGAACATGTGAATGTAAGGGACTACAACCTCGTGCATGCATGCAACAGTCACACGTACACATGGACGCAAAAACGCGCGCAACTCCCTAATGCATGCATGTCCGAGCACACGACGGAACACACACGGTCACGCTCAAGTGCTCAACCTACACGTGCATGCACACACATACTCAGCCAGGGTGAGCTAGTGACCGTATAAACACCGGAAAATGTATATATTGAGTGCAATGAGTGTATTATGAAGTCCACTGACCATATTTTTACAAATATACAGTGACAAACAGTGTGTTTATCTCGTTTGAAATTAAGCCATATTAACCGGAAAGGAGGCAGTATGGACTAGCATTACTTTGTTGTGTCCTGTCAACTTGCAGAACGAGGAGAAGCTTGCAGGACGGGAGGAGCTTGCGCGCAGTGGCTCGCAGGACAAGGAGAAACTTTTGACTAATGCAAGCTCTCCCTCGCTCAGGCGGTGGACGTGCAACAGTTAATTCGGTGTCAGATTGCCAGAAGCATACACTATTCTAGTACTAGTATTATTGTTTGACTTCCCGAAGAGGCGAACAGCCAAGCGCAAAGTTTACTAGTACTAGTACTACTACTATAGAGGTATGTACTATACTATACTATGAACCATATGGAGGAGCGTTTGCACTCTTATTATATTTTAAAAATGTGATAAAGCAATCTTCAACACATTTGGTTCTCTTCGAGGGTTCTCGCATGTGATAATGGAAGTTGATTGCATGGAACACTCGCCACAATTCTCGCTTAATTCTGGCTCAGATCCTTCTACAAATAGGAGCGCTCGGTAATATTTCCTCTTTTTTTGTTATTCAGCATATAAACAGGTCAGCAAACCTTGCGGCGCATCTTTGTGCGAACCGTGCTTGCTGCACTTTGAATGTGGCCGAGAGCTGGCTTGATGAAACACCTCGCTTCCTTCTTCTTTTTTTGCGGGCTACATCGCTTCCTAGTGACCAGTCTCTTGGCTGATCGTCCTAACAATGCTTATATATGAGTAAAGCTCTCTCATTTACCCGCAAAAAAGATTAAGCCATAGTAACCGGAAAGGAGGGAGTATGGACTAGCACTAGTTTTTGGTGTGTCCCGTCAACTCGCAGAACGAGGAGAAGCTTGCAGGACAAGGTGAAGCTCGCTTATGCCTTTTGAATAATGCAACCTACCCTCGCCCAGGCGATGGACATGCAACAGTTCATTCGGTGTCAGATTCATACACTATAGTACCCAACATGCGGAGTACCATCATTGTTCGACTTCACGAAGAGGCGAAGAGCCAAGCGCAAGGTTTATAGTTGTACGAGTAGTACTACTACTAGAACCGCATGGTGGAGCATTTGTACTCTTATTTTACTTTAATCTCTGATAAAGTACACATTATTCGGGAGAAGGGCGGAAAACGGCAGCCCAATGGTAGTGTTAAAAAACATCGAACATGTAATGACGATATCGATCAACCATGCTCGAATATATCTTGGCCTCCGAGCGAGCCCGTCTGTGTGTTCTCGCTCCTCGTCTCTCTCAAGGAACGGCGGGTTGGCCATTTTGCCGTCAATTGAGATCGGTTTGCTCACACTCTGGTCCCACATGTCAGTGATAGGCCAAGAGGAAGTGCATTGCCCGACTGGCCATACGCGTACTTGGTTTTGCACCTTCAGGCCATGCTCGGAATGGTTGTATTTCAATACGGAGGCGTATAACTTACACCTATAAGTTACTGGTCGCTGTGGAAATAACAGTCGGAATTGAAACGACGGGCGCATGTGTGTATTTTTTACAAGTGTATTCAATAGAGAAATGGTGATCCAAATAGGGCCTCATACTACTCCTCCCTCCGTCACAGTTTACAGGGCGCGCTTCATTCTGATGCATTTCTCTCCATGCATTTCCACCACCAGAGAGACTTTAGAGCGTATTGATGGTTGCTTCTTCTGAGAAACTTAAGTGGGAAAGGTGGAGCTTATGATTTGACTGCTCATTACTAGTACTCACTATTAGTGCAGCGCAACAACTGGGCTGAGTCTTCCATGCGGTTGTGCACTACTACCTCCGTTCTTAAATATACTATGGAGTATTTGTCTTTCTTGAGATTTCAATGAGTGACTACATTCGAAGGAAACTGAGTGAATCTACACTCTAAAATATGTGCATTTGAAATTCGTAACAAGACAAATATTTAGGAATGGAGGAAGTATAATTTTGTGCATGGCACATGGACCCGGATGCTGAGAATGCTATCAAGATTCCATCATTTGTTTACATAATTGACGTACTATACAAATAATTTTCCAGCGACATGAAATTGTACAATGCTCTAAGCTTTCTGCTTTTGTTTCGTGTGTCTTGCCATCGATGCTCTTTGGGAAACAATAAAAAACTAACTTCCTTGCTAATGCATCTCAATGATTAGCAGATCAGAGCTAATATTTACATCACAACTGAAGACAAAGTTGTGAGAAGGTGTTAAATTAAAATTGATCCATGCTTTCATTGGCAGAAACGGCCCCCCAGCTCTGTCCAAATCAACAAGGCATGTTGGAAAAAAGTAGCTGTCTAGAGCATGTAACATTCCGATCATTTTGTGCAGTTCCACTAAAATAGAGCTGAGCGTCCCTGTTCCAAAGATATTAAGTGTGATTACGATAACAAAGGACTACTTATGAAACAATAAACACACAAATAGAAGCCGGTCACCTTTGCAGTCTCTCTTAAGACTAACTAGTTGGAGAAGATTAAGCAAATAGTTGGAGAAGATTAGGCTCGGAGTTGGATGAGGAGGATAGAGCAAAACCAATCTCCCTTTGAGCAGTCGCACTGAAATGTAGATGTTGCCCATGTGACATTTTAATACAACTGCACAAAATACTCTTAAGAAAAAAGTGATTTGTGCAGTTCACCAAAAGGTCGCAATAGCAACGAGGTGAAATGCATAGCCCTGTTTGCAAAAAAACTGGTAGAAAGGAAACAATTACTAGCCAATAACAGTTGATGACACATGCGACGACAAAAAAGAAGAATATTCCATGTCCTAAGGTAAGATAACAACCCGGTTGTGTTTGTCTAAAATGGTGTGAGGACGAGATTGCAATATGGAAAGTACGCCGGACGAGCTACGGTTTGGGCAAAGAACTATGTTAGATCCACATGCAAGATTTTCCACATGCAGCGACGTGGGAAGACGGGCAGTGGAGCAAGGCCGGAGGGGATACCTTGGGGTCGTCAGGATGTAACTAGGTGAGCGGTGGCGGGCGGGATCTGCCCATACTGCGGCAGCGAACAGGTGGCGTAGGCCCTACCGCACCAGAGCTTGGTCGGGACGTGCTGCCTCGCCGCCGTCGAACGGAGAAACGATGCACATCCTCCCTTTCCACCGGCGGACGGGATGTGGTCGGATCAGTGACCAACGGTGATAGAGAGAGAGGCCACCGCCGCCTTGTGCGAGATACTCTGAAGAGAGACAAACCCACGCAGGCAGGCTCCATTGTATATAGTGGAGCGGACTACCTTTTTCTCCATAAAAATCGTTTTATATTCTGTGTATGTGCCATTGAGCGATATAACTTTATTTAAAAATAACGCGCCAACGCATCAAGTCGAACTTTGTTTCATGCACGCGTGGTACATGACCTCCGTAGGTAAACAACTGCTACACAAGTTCAAATTAGCACGTGGGCTGCCATTTTGTACAGAAATGAGCTCCACCATGTAACCACACAGGTGTGGCTGAGCACGAAGCATGAGTACGTGCACCTATTCTCTTCGTGTATGTACACCACCTACGTGGGGTTGTGTGAGAGATACAAACGTAGAGACATATAGTGTGTGGGTTCGTGAGTGTTTTTGGGGGGGTGTCAATCAAAAAATGTAACATATGCAATGTGTTTCAAAATAGAGTCCTGGATATATCATATATATAGAGGGGGCGATCACGAGAAGAGAGTGGAGGTATCATCGGCTTGAGGTATCCATAGTATCGAAGAGAGGGATGATGTGTGTGTGTGTGCGCGCGCGCGATCGATAAAGAGTGCCATCGAATTTGTGTGCGCCCACGTCAAAGATATAGGGTGGCTGGCCTACTGGAATGTGAGAGGGGACAGGTGCAGTTTGTCTCTGTGGCATGGATACCTACCTACAACGCTCGACTATTAGTGTGTGGTGGGGGGGCTTATTAACTATAGAGGTACAATGGCTGGTTAAGTGTGGAGGAGGAGAGAGGCCTACCTTATGTATTAAGGGAGATTGATTGACATCCATGCATATGTGTAGGAGAGGAATAAGGTTGGGAGAGAGACAGAGCTAGAGTGTTGGAGGGGGGTGGTAGTGGAGTTGCTTCTAACAAATGGTGGGATAGGCTTGCTAGACAAACGGAGGACACGCCTGCAATATCAATAAGAGAGGGGATGGCTGCCTGTCTGTGCGCGTGCGTGTGAGATATGGGTCAGGAGGCATGCACGAATGATGGGGGGGCGATATGGCTGTGGTAAGCAGACATAACTACATAGGAAGATCAATCGTCCTCTGTCAGAGAAAGGAGAGACATAACTTGTGAGGTACGTCGATCGATGGGTGGGGGGAAGTAGTTAAAGTCGACCTAGGTATATGTAGGGAGCTCGATCGGTATACATGCATGTATGTGTTAGAAGCAAATAAGGCTAGGGAGAAGGATAGAGAGAGAGGGATGCATCTAAGAAGTGGTGCGAGAGGCATACTATATCGAGGGGGAAGGAGTGTGCGAGTACGAGATCGATGAAAAGAGTGGTGGGAGTGAGGCATGGACGGTGAGAAGAGAAGAGGGGAAACTTGTGTTTGTGGTAGGCACACCTGGCTAGAGAGGCATATCGATCGATGTGTGCCGTAAAGAAGGAGCTGGGGGGCCCTACACACACCATGGGTGAACGACCTAAAGTGAAAAGACGAATTTGCGCGATGGAGCTAGAGAATGCTGAGGGAGGGCGAGAGGGATGCAGGCGTGTGCGTGCACGAGAGAAAGTTAGTGTTAGCTACAAAGATAAGAGGATTGTGTGGGTGTAAAAGACAAATAGAGATCATAATTCGTTATAAAAAGTGAATTCAGATATTTGAAGAATTTATCATAGTGTTTTAAACCGACGCATGCGTGAATATATATAACGGTGATACACATGGTGTGGTTATGAACATGTTATACTACATATAATATATTTTATCTCTACTTTTATAAAAAACAGAGTTGTTGATGATGGTGTTCCTGCCATCCTGCAATATAGGCCATCCGATTTATATCTGACGGATAGGATGGAAACTATGGCAATTTTGAAAAAAGATACCCACACCCCTCTCCTTATTTGCAAATAAGGCCTCCCCTTGATCATGTTGATGTTTCGTGGAACGCATGGGTGTCGGTGTCAAAACCGGCGGATCTCGGGTAGGGGGTCCCGAACTGTGCGTCTAGGCGGATGGTAACAGGAGACAAGGGACACAATGTTTTTACCCAGGTTCGGGCCCTCTCGATGGAGGTAAAACCCTACTCCTGCTTGATTAATATTGATGATATGGGTAGTACAAGAGTAGATCTACCACGAGATCAGAGAGGCTAAACCCTAGAAGCTAGCCTATGGTATCATTGTTGTTGTCCTATGGACTAAACCCTCCGGTTTATATAGACATCGGAGGGGGCTAGGCTTACACAGAGTCAGTTACAATGGGAGGAGATCTACACATTCGTATTGCCAAGCTTGTCTTCCACGCCAAGGAAAGTCCCATCCGGACACGGGACGAAGTCTTCAATCTTGTATCTTCATAGTCCAACAGTCCGGCCAAAGGTCATAGTCCAGCTGTCCGGACACCCCCTAATCCAGGACTCCCTCAGTAGCCCATGCACCAGGCTTCAATGACGACGAGTCCGGCGCGCAGATTGTCTTCGGCATTGCAAGGCGGGTTCCTCCTCCGAATACTTCATAGAAGATTTTGAACATGAGGATCATGTCCGGCTCTGCAAAATAAGTTCCACATACCATCGTAGAGAGAGAGAGAGTATTTTCACAAATCTAATCTGCTGACGTATTCTGTAGCGTGACATCACACCACAGCCAAGCCTTCATTCGAATCGTTTTTACTGTCCCACCTCAGCGCGTTTTGCGAGGCGGTTTCCTTGGCACATCTTGTCGAAGCAGAGATCGTGTCCCCTTATCACGGGATTCTCATCAATACGAGCGTGGGTAACCCAACCGTGCCATTGATTATGGCGCTGGGGGATAAGCGAGTTTTACCAGGCTGGCGGGGACGCATAGTTTCGTCCACCCATATAAGGGGATAAGGATTCACCTTTTCATCCACGCCTTCTTCCTCCTTTGCTCGTCCATTTTCGCACACTCGAGCTCCAGCGCCCAAGTCCGCATTTCCCACCTCAACCTTCTCCAACCATGTCCGGAGCGGGAGGCAGGTGGATGGTCTCCTACGTCACGGAGGGACACATCAAGAAGCTGAGGAGAGCCGGATACCTGCCCGACGACATCGCGCACCGGCTCCCAGATGAGGGGCGGCTCATCCCCACCCCCAGGCCCCGCGAGAGGGTAGTGTTCCTTACCCGTTTCCTCCGCGGACTGGGATTCCCTCTCCACCCATTCGTCCGGGGGCTCATGTTCTACTATGGCCTGGATTTCCACGATCTGGCCCCGAACTTCATCCTCAATATCTTGGCGTTTATCGTCGTGTGCGAGGCCTTCCTCTGCATCAAACCCCACTTTGGCTTATGGTTGAAGACTTTTAATGTGAAGCCAAAGGTAGTGAGCGGCCGCCAGGCGGAGTGCGGAGGCGCCATGGTGGGCAAGGTGCCCAACGTCACATGGCTCGAGGGATCCTTCGTGGAGACCATAAAGGGGAGGCAATCGGGGTGGTTCTACATCACCGAGCCGCGTGACCCTGAATGGGTAGCGGCCCCGAGTTCCGATCTGGAATCCCCACGCGCCTCACCTCCTGGCAAGAGAAGGGCCTGTCCTGGGGTAGTTCGGGAGAGCTGACCGGACTCCAAACATGTATCCAAAACATGGTGAGCAAGAAGCTCAAACTCGTCAACGTAGTCCAGGTCATGCTCATCCGCTGGATCCTCCCGTGTCAACGACGGGCTTTCAACTTGTTGGAGTTCGACCCGGCCCAACACCAAACTCTGAACAGGCTCTTCGACACAACACACGAAGTTGCCTGGAAGGTGCTATTCAAGGGCGCCGAGGTTCCCCCTCCCACTACTGATGATCGCGGATTCTGCGCGAAGCGCCAAGCCAGTGCGGTAAGCTATTTTACCTCTTACAAGATACTTGTTTTTCATAGTTTGATCCTATGCAGGATCTAAGCTCCCATACCTTTGACAGGACTGGCAGGAGACGGACGGATAGATCGACTGTCCGGCTCCTTTGCCCGAAGGCCGAGCGGACGCCCGCTTGGCAGAGCTGCTGGTTCCGGCACCCTACATGGTGCCGGAGAAGAAGGCCAAGTAAAAGGCCACGGGAACCCGAAAGAGTCCCCGGCGCCCGATGGTGTCGGACTCATCGTCCGATGACTCCGAGGCGCACTCCTCCCATGAAGACGAGGAGGAGGAAAGAGAGGTTTCTTCCCCAGCAGAGGGAGAAAACAAAAAGGAAGGCCGCCCCCACTAGGGAGGCCGGAGGGTCCAAGAAGGGAAGGACCCTTCCTCGGGACTACACCACCAACGCCGCCGACAGCGAAGAGGAGTGGCCGCCCAGGACCAAGCCCCTGGCGAAGTCGTAAGTATTCGGACATCAGAGTGACTCATAGCTTTCCTTTATTGCACAGCTTCTCCTGACGCCGAATATAATTATGCAGTCCGCCCCGAGCCCACCTCGACGTCTCATCGAGCGGTTCCTTGGGTTCGTCGGATGTGAACAGCACTTCACTTCCGGCCGCCTCCTCCCCTCATCCTACGGATAATGCAGAGGTATTGTCTTAGGGGGTTCCCAACCGAGGGGACATAGGCCTGGGAGCGCCTCAAGGCAACGTCCCGGACTCCAGGCGCAAGGGGAGCAAGGCTCCCAAGGGATCCAAGTCCGGCCTTGGGCCGGACACCGCACCGAAACCTTTAGTGGTTCCGGACTCTGGCAGGCGGCCCCCTACTAAGAAGGGCAAGCCTACCATGCCGGTGACCCCCGTCCAGCCGGAGGCACCAGACAACTTGCTGGAGGTGTTTAACGGCGCCTCCATCAACGAGGAGCACCGCACTATTATGAGTGTCGTGATCCAGAAAGTTCAGTCCGCCAAGAGCAGGCTGACTGAAGCTTGTGCTAGCCTGCTGACAGGCTTTGAGGTATGTAAAAAATATATGAAAATATTACCGCATAGACAGTAGCCCCTGATGCTCTGTTTGGTGTTCACAAAGAAAACCTGAATAGAGGATCTAATAATATTCGCAGGAGTCTAACATAATTATGTCGATATGCGTATGCAGGCTTCGCTGCTGGCCTCTGCCGCACTGACTGCGGAGGTTGACGTGCTGAAGCAGTACCTCGAGCGGTCCGAGCAAGAGCTCAGCCTTGCCAAGAAGTAGCTCGAGGGGAACCAAGGTACGTAATGGCTTGTCCGTGTGTGTATATATAAAAAAGATGCAGTTGCAAGAAATTACAGGATCGTTATTGGTGCGCAAGGGGCCACGACCGAGGTGGCGACCCTGAAGCAAGCGCTTTCCAAGGCCGAAAAGAAGGCGGTCGCGGAGCGCACCGAGCAGGAGAAGCATGAGGCACGGGTTGGCGAGGTGCAGCAAGAGCTCCATACTCTCGTGAAGAAGCATGAGACTTTGGAGCTGGACTCGAAGACTCGAGAGTCCGAGCTCGCCGCGGCCCTCGAAAGCGCCAAGTCTGCCAAGGCCGAAGCCCAAAAAGCCCTCCAGGAAATTGAGGCAATGAAGAAGATAGCGGCGGGTAAGGCATTCTTTATGCAAAGCAAGCGCGTGAAAGTGAATTACTTGTTACTTACCCGAGTCCGGAGGTCTCCAGGAGCATTCGCAGATTTGCCCTGTAGCGTGTCAAATGCCGCCGCCTACTACCGTGCCGAGGAAGGCAGATCGACGGAGAAGGTGTTCTGGTCTCAGTATGCTGAGGCCGCACACCTGGTGCCCTTGCGTGACCAGTTGAAGCAACTGGTCGAGCTCCATAAGGTGGCCGAACAGGCCATGATGGGTCTCATAGTCCGGCTGTGGCCTGGAGAGGCCATGCCTGGGAGCTACGTCGGGCTGGTGAGGCGGCTGGCGGATGCCTGTCCGTGGCTTGAAGTCATCAAGTGCTCCGTCTGCATCGAGGTCGCCCGTAGGGCGCTTGCCCGTGCTAAAGTACACTGGGGCAAGATGGATGCTGAGAAGCTGGTGAAGGATTGGCCACCGCAGGGCAAGGAGCATCGCCACCCGAGATGTATTATGAGGGCGTCCTGAAGGGTACCCGCCTTGTGGCGGATGAATGTTCCAAGGATGTAATATTTGAGTAAACTCGCTCGTGTTATCCTGTACGCTGAAAACTTGTTCATATGCGCTATGCAACGCTGGTTTGAATTTAAAATATTACCTTCTATGTTGTCGTTTATGAAATCTGAGAGATGGTGAGTCGTCGGCTTCTGCCCCCGTGCCACGAGTGCTGGGGTGTTCGGGATAAACCTGAGCACTCTTTTTCCCATTCTTGGGTCCTTCGAGGTAGTTGCTCAGCACAACGAACAAGGCAATCGGACTATAATGCGTTATCACTCTCACTTAGCCAGAGAATTCTATAATTTTAAATTTCGGCGAAGCCCCTAGTGTTCGGAAGACCGAGTTCGGGGCGCTATACACGCCTAGGCCGGACAAAGCCGACTCCTCGCTCGAAGCGGCCTAAGTCTTTAGGGACTCGAAACCTCTCGAACAGCGACCAGCTCTCGCCCTATCATGACAGTCAGTTTTAGCTTTCTCTATTGAGGTGCTTAGCCCAGCTGAACAGGGGCACAATCGCAGTAGTTCTCCCAGTGCTACCTTAGCCGATATAGCGGAACATAAGGTACCAAAACATGGGAGCCGGGCAAACCCAACTATTGACCAAAGACATGATTCGGAGCTGATGCATATAATGCTATAAGTTCGGAGGGCCGCACTTGTGAAAGTGCTTGGACTTCTCACGCCGTATTATGGGGTGTTTGAGCCCCTGGTGCATTGGTCGTACCAAAGTGTACGGGTGCTAAGTGTCATGACTGAACATATATATAAAAAAGGAATAAATAGAGAATGCGATAATAGGCTGAAACTAAGCATTGTTTATTCAAAAAGGTGCATTAAAAGCGGAACGATACAAATAGTGCGATAAGCAGGAGATGGTATTATTTGACATGTCCCCTCCAGGGGCGAGTTGCGGAACAGTATGTAAGACAGGTATTTTGCTCGTTATAGAGACCACCTGGGAATTCCACCGTGCGACGTAGCTTTCTGCCTCCGTGGTTGTTGCATTGTGTGTTCGGCAATTGTACTGCCGAGCAGGTCTTCCGAAGAGTGGAGTCCTGAAAGTAAGAAAAAATGACAAAATCGGCAGCCCCTAGTGCGGTTGAGCCGTGTTTTGGGCGTGTCGTGGTCGCGCCCCTCCCCCTGTGTCCATGGTATTTTCAGAGCGTAATTATGTACGCATAGCACTGATTTCGCAGTTTCGCGAGGGCTGGGGTTGGGGCCGCATTGCTATGCTTGCTCGGAATGTGCCAGGCGGTCTTGTTGTATGTTACTCCGGGCGCGCTTGACGATGTCCAGACGTTTTATTGCCGGATTGGAGAATTGCCTTGAAAGGCTGCTTTGTACTTGCGCAGCGAGGGCCGCCGTATTCTCCTTTGTTCGGAGAGAGCATTCGGTGTTTCCATTGACTGTGATGACTCCCCGGGGTCCTAGCATCTTGAGCTTGAGGTATGTGTAGTGCGGCACCGCATTCAACTTTGCAAATGCGGTTCGCCCGAGCAGTGCGTGATAGCCACTGCGGAACGGGACTATGTCGAAGATTAACTCCTCGCTTCGGAAATTATCCGGGGATCCGAAGACCACTTCAAGTGTAACCTAGCCTGTGCAATTGGCCTCTACATCTGGTATGACGCCCTTAAAGGTCGTTTTTGTGGGTTTAATCCTTGAGGGATTTATGCCCATTTTCCGCGTTGTGTCCTCATAAAGCAGGTTCAGGCTGCTATCGCCGTCCATAAGGACTCGAGTGAGGTGAAATCCGTCAATGATTGGGTCTAGAACCAATGCGGCAAATCTGCCATGGCGGATACTATTGGGGTGGTCCCTTCGATCGAAAGTGATCGGGAAGGAGGACCATGGGTTGAACTTTGGGGCGATTGGCTCCAACGTGTATATGTCCCTTAACGCACGCTCCCGCTCCCTCTTGGGGATGTGGGTTGCGTATATCATGTTCACCGTCCGCACTTGTGGGGGGAAACCCTTCTGTCCTCTATTGTTCGGCGGCCGGGGCTCCTCCTCCTCGTCGCTATGTAGCCCCTTGTCTCTGTTTTAGGCATTTAACTTGCCGGCCTGCTTGAACACCCAACAATCCCTGTTTGTGTGATTGGCTGGCTTTTCGGGAGTGCCATGTATCTGGCACGAGCGATCGAGTATACGGTCCAAACTGGACGGGCCCAGAGTGCTTCTTTTGAATGGATTTTTCCGCTAACCGGGCTTGGAGCCTCTGAATCCGGCATTAACTGCCGTATCTTCAGCATTGTTGCTGTTAATGCGACGCTTGTGCTTGTTGCAACGTGACCTGCCATTGCTGTCCTTGGTATCCGAATTACCAGGGTTCTTTGACATGTTATTGCTGCGAGCCAGCCAGCTGTCTTCTCCCGTGCAAAAGCGTGTCATGAGTGTCGTGAGGGCTGCCATAGATTTTGGATTTTCCTATCCAAGGTGCCAGGCAAGCCACTCGTCGCGGATGTTATGCTTGAAAGCCGCTAGGGCCTCTGCGTCCGGACAGTCGACGATTTGATTTTTCTTGGTTAGGAACCGTGTCCAGAATTGTTTGGCCGATTCCTCTGGCTGCTGAATTATGTGGCTCAGGTCATCGGGGTCTGGTGGTCGCACATAGGTGTCCTGGAAATTGTCGAGGAATGCGGCTTCCAGGTCTTCCCAACAACCAACGGATTCTGCTGGCAAGTTGTAAAGCCAATGTCGAGCTGGTCCTTTAAGCTTGAGTGGGAGGTATTTGATGGCGTGTAGATCATCGCCACGGGCCATGTGGATATGAAGGAGATAGTCCTCAATCCATACCGCAGGATCTGTCGTGCCATCATATGATTCGATATTTACGGGTTTGAAACCCTCTGGGATCTGATGATCCATTACTTCATCTGTGAAGCATAGCGGGTGTGCGGCACCTCTGTACTGGGCTATATCACGACGTAGCTCAAATGAGTTTTGTCTGCTGTGTTCGGCCCGGCCGGATTTACTTTTGATGTATCCGGCGTGACGGTTATCGTCTGGTGTCGTGGGGCGCCCACGCGATCCGTAGATCGATCTTGTTTGTCTTGCTTTGTCCTCCAACATATCTCGCAGGTCTAGTGCATTTCCCCGTGCCTTGGTATTTTTTTGAGCGACACCGGGGTGCGGCTTGAGTTGTGGGCCGAGAGGCCTCTCTATAGCGGCCACGAGGTGGCCGGTCAGCTGTGTCATGCGCTGGAGATGTAGGTTTAGATGCTTCCTCCTCTAATCGGGGTAGCAACCTGCGCTTTGGGTAGCTCTTGGAGGGGCGTTCGAGTTCGTATTCCTCGGCCGCAAGGACTTCAGTCCATCTGTCGGCTCGCAAGTCTTGATCAGCTCTAAGCTGCTGCTGTTTTTTCTTAAGGCTAATCGTCGTGGCCATAAGCCTGCGCTTGAAGCGCTCTTGTTCGATGGGATCCTCAGGCACGACAAATTCATCGTCGTCGAGGCTTGCCTCGTCCTCGGAGGGAGGCATGTAATTATCATCCTCTTCCTCTCTATCTGCCGCTCTCTCAGGGGGGTTGGCTTCTCCATCCTCCTGCGCTGAATCTTGCTGGAGGGAGTTGTCTTCGGCACTATCCGGGGTGTTATTATCTCCTGTGCCGGTATCACCGTTTTTGCTTTGGCGGGACTTAGAACGGCGCCGTTGACGTCGGCACTTAGGTTGCTTCTTGGAGGAGTCATCCCCCGCTGTCCCGTCGCCATTGCCTTCTTTGGGTGTGTCCACCATATATATGTCATATGACGAGGTGGCTTTCCAATGCCCTATAGGCGCTGGTTCCTGTTCGTCTCCTACATCGCCGTCCATACCGTCGATGCCCTCAGAGTCGAAGTCGAGCATGTCGGTCAAATCATCGACACTGGCTATGAAGTGGGTGGTGGGTGGGCGTCGAATTTCTTCGTCTTCCGCATCCCAATCCTGCCGGTCATAACCGGCCAAGACTCTCCTGACAAAGAGAGAGACCTTAGTGAATTCAGTATGTCGCCAAAGGGCGAGTGCTGAAAGATATCCGCGGCGGTGAACTCCATGATCGGCGCCCAATCGGATTCGATTGGCAGGGACGCGGAGGGTTCAGAGTCCGGAGAAGAGTCCGACAATGCGGAGTCGCGGACCTCGCGAAGAGTAAGGCTGGTGTTTGGCTCGATCGCCGTTGAGGCTGCGGCCTCCGCGGCAGGATCTAACCACCCGCCCTCGGATGGCGCAGTTGGCTCCGAATTAAAGGTTGGAGCGGACGCAGGTGCGGTCTCCAGGACACTGTTCGGCGGCAGAGCTAAATCATGCCCGTCGTGACAGTGCGATGCGCTCGGCTGTGGCTCGAATCCGTCGAAGATCAAGTCTCCGCGGATGTCGGCCGTGTAGTTCAAACTTCCAAATCTGACCTGATGGCCAGGGGCGTAGCTTTCAATCTGCTCCAGATGGCCAAGCGAATTAGCCCGCAGTGTAAAGCCGCCGAACATGAAGATCTGTCCGGGGAGAAAAGTCTCACCCTGGACTGCATCGCTGTTGATGATCGGAGGAGCCATCGGGCCTAAAGATGACGACACAGAGGAACTCTCAATGAAAGCACCAATGTCGGTGTCAAAACCAGCGGATCTCGGGTAGGGATCCCGAACTGTGCGTCTAGGCAGATGGTAACAGGAGACAAGGGACACGATGTTTTTACCCAGGTTCGGGCCCGCTCGATGGAGGTAAAACCCTACTCCTGCTTGATTAATATTGATGATATGGGTAGTACAAGAGTAGATATACCACGAGATCAGAGAGGCTAAACCCTAGAAGCTAGCCTATGGTATGATTGTTGTTTTCCTACGGACTAAACCCTCTGGTTTATATAGACACCGGAAGGGGCTAGGGTTACACAGAGTCGGTTACAATGGGAGGAGATCTACATATGCGTATTGCCAAGCTTGCCTTCCACTCCAAGGAAAGTCCCATCCGAACACGGGATGAAGTCTTCAATCTTGTATCTTCGTAGTCCAACAGTCCGGGCAAAGGTCATAGTCCGGCTGTCCGGACACCCCCTAATCCAGGACTCCCTCAATGGGCATCTTGCTAGTACACATATAATATATAGAACATTGATTTTAATTTGGGCTAATGTGTGGCTTTTGCAGCTCAGGGCTAAATAGTTGTCATAATGTAGGGGGCGGGGCACTATACTTTGTGTGATAAACGTGGTGTACTTATAGTTAGTACTCCCTCTGTCCGGAAATACTTGTCATTAAAATGAATGAAAATGGATGTATCTAGAACTAAAATACATCTAGATACATCTATTTCAATGACAAGTATTTCCGGACGGAGGGAGTACATCAAATGTACTATTATTTGGAATCAACATCAAGTGTATTCAAAAAATTGAATTCAAGTTCATATAGTACACATAGTTCATATCTATCTCTATAGTAATCATGTAGTGTGTTGTTAAGGTAATACACGAATGATGGTTGAAGTTGGCAACAATCATGATAGTAGATTCTTATTGAAATAGAGAAACGAATTCAAATTCAGTTCGAATTGCAGCGGTAGTATAGACATTTGGAATGCACTATAATGTTGGCATGAGTAGGTTACATGCATTATACAGCCAGCAAAAAAATTTAATTGGACATAACATGGATCCATACTCCCTCCTTCCATCTATAGAGGGCCTAATGCGTTTTTTAAGACCGCCTTTGACTATTGACAAGATTAATAGTACATGATGTGCACAATGTGAAAATTATATCATTGAAGCTCCTTCCACAAACGAATTTAACGGTGTGCTTCGTGTAAGTTGCATGTCATATATTATTGCTCTAATATTTGGTTGGTCAAATTTAGCCTCGAAAAACGCATTAGGCTCTATATAGATGGAAGGAGGGAGTACCTCTGAATAGCATTTCTATAGTAAAACAGGACAAGACTCTCTCTTTGTGTGGTGCGAATAATTTTTTATTTTTTTTCGTTTTTTTCGCTGAGGGAAGTGCGGATTGATTTGGTACGTAAAAGTACAATATTACATGTTAGGCTTGTCCCTAAAATTCAACCCGCGCCTTGTTATATCCCGAAAATTCAGATATCATGCTCCCAAAACTGGCGCCTTCACAACCTGCGCCTTGCTATCCAAAAAATACAACGCGCGCGAAAACTCGCTCCAGCTGCCAAATCCCGACACGCAAAATCACCCTTCTAACCCTGAGTCGAAAGGGCCGCTAGTTCAAATCGGTGGGGGTACTTTTGTAACACACCCTACATTTTGGACAAGAGCGTCCCTAAGTCATGGTTCCCCCTCCCATCGCCTCCTTTTCGCCATTCAAAATCTGCAAGGACACCGCAAGATCGAACACAAAGCTAAGCACTTCTCCCATGGCAAGAACTACCAATCTAGTTGGCCAAACCAAACAGATAATTCGAAGAGACTTGCAAAGATAACCAATCATACATAAAAGAATTCAGAAAAGATTCAAATATTATTCATAGATAGACTTGATCATAAACCCACAATTCATCGGTCTCAACAAACACACCGTAAAAAGAAGAAGATTACATCGAATAGGTCTCCACAAGAGAGGGGGAGAACTTTGTATTGAGATCCAAAAAGAGAGAAGAAGCCATCTAGCTAATAACTATGGACCCGAAGGTCTGAGGTAAACTACTCACACTTCATCGGAGAGGCTATGATGATGTACAAGCCCTCCGTGATGACGGCCCTCTCCGGTGGAGCTCTGGAATAGGCCCCAAGATGGGATCTCGTGGATACAGAAAGTTGCGGCGGTGGAATTAGGTTTTTGGCTCATGTTCTGTTCGTTTGGGGGTACGTGGGTATATATAGGAGGAAGAAGTACGTCGGTGGAGCTTCGGTGGGCCCACGAGGGTGGGGGCGTGCCTGGGGTGTAGGGCGCGCCCCCCTACCTCGTGCCCACCTCGAAGCTTCCTTGCCGTAGGGTCCAAGTCTCCTGGGTCATATTCGGGAAGAAAATCACGTTCTAGAAAGGATTATTCTGTTTGGACTCTGTTTGATATTCCGTTTCTTCGAAACACTGAAATAGGCAAAAAAAACAACAATTCTGGGCTGGGCCTCCGGTTAATAGGTTAGTCCCAAAAATAATATAAAAGTGGAAAATAAAGCCCAATATAGTCCAAAACAGTAGATAATATAGCATGGAGCAATCAAAAATTATAGATACATTGGAGACGTTTCACGGAGCCTGACGGGATTGTGCGGACAG
Organism: Aegilops umbellulata; assembly: GCA_032464435.1. NCBI lineage: Eukaryota > Viridiplantae > Streptophyta > Magnoliopsida > Poales > Poaceae > Aegilops > Aegilops umbellulata. The sequence continues at coordinate 445,874,308 of CP136058.1, forward strand.
CTTCCACCTCAGCCCACTTGGTGAATTTGTCCATGGCGACTCAGAGGCAGCGATAGCCCCCTGGCGCCCGAGGAAACGGGCCCAGAATGTCCAACCCCCAAACTGCGAACGGCCACGAGAGGGGTATAGTCTGTAGACCCCCCGCGGGCTGATGGATCTGCTTAGCGTGGAACTGGCAGGCCTCGCAAGCCTTCACCAGATCAATGGCGTCGCTTAGTGCTGTGGGCCAGTAGAATCCGCTACGGAACGCCTTGCCGATGAGGGTTCGTGATGACGAGTGGTGCCCACAGTCTCCGCCATGTATGTCCGCCAGCAGCTCCTTCCCTTGCTCCCTGGAGATGCAGCGTAGGGACACGTTATTTGGTCCCTTCCTGTAGAGCTCACCATCCTTGATGCAATAAGCCGTGGCCTGCCACGCCACACGCTCCGCTTCCTCTTCGTTCTCCGGCAGGGTCCCTTACATCAGGTAGTTTTTGAGCTCCGGGATCCAACATCCTTCCTGAGGCTCCAACGCCAGGAGCAGACGTGCCCCTGAGGCCGGGCCGCAGACCGGGGCTCCTGAGGCAGGTGGTTGAGGGAGCTCCTCCCTTGGTTGCGCCGTGCTCGACAGTGATGGCAAAGCCGAGGGTTTGAAGAGCCGCTCCTCGAAGACGCTAGGCTCCTGAGGCAGCCGCCTAGATGCCCTCTTGGTGATGTCGTCAGCCTCCTGATTGGTGCCGCGAGGCACATGCTGCAACTCCAGCCCCCAGAACTTTTTCTCCATCTTGCAAACCTCAGCGAGGTAGGCTTCCATGTGCTCGTCCTTTGGCTCGTATACCTTGTTGGAGAAGTTGACGAGGAGCTGCGAATTGCCCTTGATGATGAGGCTCTTCACCCCTAAGGTGATTGTGGATCTCAAGCCTGCTATCCGGACTTCGTACTCTGCTATGTTGTTGGAGACCTTTTCTCCGTGCCGAAAGCAGAGTTGTACGACGTAGTAGAGTTTGTCCTGGGTAGGGGATACGAGCACTGCACCAGCTCCCACACCGTGTCGGGAGAACGCCCCATCAAAGTACATGATCCAGCCGTCCGGTGCTTCGCTTCCCGAGGAAAGTGATCGGTCCTCGCCTGCCTCGGGACCCAGTGCTTCTGTCCACTCTGCCACGAAATCTGCCAGTGCGGCTCCCTTGATGACTCTGGTCGTATTAAATTCTAGCTGACATGCCTGTAGTTCGATGTTCCATTGAGCAACCCTTCCAGCTGAGTTGGGGCTCCTGAGTACCCTTTCCAAAGGGTATGCTGAGACGACTTTGATGGGGTGGCCTTGGAAGTAGTGCCGCAGCTTACGTGAGGCCACTACTAGCGCGAGGAGGAGTTTTGAGGCATGGGATACCGTCCTTGTCGGAGTAATGGGCCACGGGTAGGCTAACCCGGGACCCAGAACCTTTCAAGACATCGGGGCGGGCTTCGCCCCTCAAGGATCCCAAGACGAAGAGAAGAATCTGGGAGTCGGCTGTGGCATCACCAACTACCCACTCACGGCCGAATTCCAGAGATAGCTACGGCATATGCCGACTCCCCGTTGGTGACTCCAAGGAAGCCGACTATGGGGAGTCGGCCCGCGACTTCACCGCCCTCTGCCTTCGAGAAGAAGGACGAGACCGGGGATGGCCGGAGTACGGCCCTCCCCTACCCTGATTACCAAGGGCAGGTATGGCTACAGTACGTCGTACCGGAGGAGATCTCCGTCCGGCGCGGCACTGTTGCCATACTGGCCCTGACGTCCACCCCATCGGCAAAACCCTGTCACACGTTGGCCCGCACGTACGGCCTGGAAACGGCGGGTCCCGCTAGTCAGTGGGGGGGGGGACGAAGACGACGAGAGCACCAGAAGGCGGACCTCGTGGGAGTCGGCCTCCACGAGTCGGCCCGTTCCTCCCATGGGCCCCGCACGCCATTAACCAGATAAGACGGGAAGTGGCGACAGTGATCGCCCGCCAGGCGGCGGCACTGTTGCCACGACCCCACGACCAAGCCAATGTCATCAGGGGCGCGGCTACAGTGACCATGACAGTCGGCGAGGCCCACCAGCGGCGGGCCCCAGGAGTCGGCGGAGACGGCGGCTACCTAAGAGACAGACGGCTGGGACCCGCACCCAGCCAGATTACCATTGTACCCCCGGGGCGTAGGCCTATATAAACCCCCCGGAGCACCCATGCAAATGGTTCGATCCTTTTAGCACTAGACCGGAAGCATAAGAGGGAGAGAGCTAGCCTTGCCCTCTCCTACCTCCAGAACACAGCTAGAGGAGCAACCTTGTACTCATATTACCATAGTGATCATGCGGAGACCCCGCAGAGCAGCAGTAGGGGTATTATCTCCTCGGAGAGCCCTAAAGCTGGGTAAGTTTCGCCGGCGTGCATGTCTACGCCTCATCCCGCTTCCAGGCACCGGCGACGTTCTACTCGCTCCCACCATGATAAGCCATCCTTTGGCATATGTCGCATCCAACCCCCGACATTTGGCGCCCACCGTGGGGTGAGGTGCACCTTGTCCGGAGATCTGTTCTGGACGGGAACCTATTTCCTCCCTGGCGAGCGCATCCAGCCCGGCACGCCAGAGGGAGTCTGCGCCGACGCGCTGCACGGCGCTGAGACCGCCTGCGCGGCCAGCTGCCTTGCCGATCTTGTCGGCCAGGTTCGCCTCTCCGACGAGCCTGCATCCGACGCAGGCACCGGCGGCCCCGAGAGCCTTCTCGCGGGCCTCCTCGATGAACTCCACGTTGCCGGCAAGCCTGCCGCTGACTTGGAGTCCGTAGGCTCCACCGACCCAATGCTGGTCGACTCCGACACCGCGTCGCTCGACGCCTTTCCCACCAACGTGGTGGTCTACGACGAGCCGCTCCCTCGCGCGGAGAGCGGCGGGAGCACCGTCATAGAAGTGCTCGTCATCGGCCATGGCGAGCACTCCGATGGAAGAGATCGCGACCTGCTTGATGCGGCGCTGCAAGACCTGGATGCGCCCATTCCAGAGGACGCTGACGCCGAGACGCTGGAGGCACACCGCCTCCAGCTCGTCGAAGGCGCAAACAAGCTGGCAAGCATGAGACTCTTGTCAGAGGCCTATCAGCGTGAGATGGATCGCGCTGTGGGCGGCTCGCCGGCTCCGACCGGGCCAAGCCGCCTAGGCGCGGTCCGGCAACGCGGCGCGGACATCGCCAGCATGTTCGGGGCCAATCACCCCGTATACTCCACGCCCGCAGAGAACATTCGAGCCGCCCAGGCGGCGGCAGACGAGTTGGACAACCTCGAGGGCGAAGAACGCCGACTGATGACGGAGAGAGTCCAACAACTCCTCGACGCGGCCGGCACGCAGAACGCGGCCGGCTGTCGAATCGAGGGGCCGCAGCGACATAACGACGACCTGCCACCCCGCCGAGATCAAGGCGCGACGTCTCGGACGCCGACAGGCGACGTTCGCGGAAGGAAAGACAAGGAGCCGGCTGCTAGCCGCAGTCGGACTCACATCACCATCGAGCGCGATCAAGACGGCCGCCCGAGAGCAGTGGAGCGGCAGGACGACTATGTGCCTCCTCCACCCCGCCAAGAAAGGCGAGTCTCCCCGCCGCCCGTTGAGCATCCGACTCTCGGAGGCCGCCTCAGCCGCCGAGAGGGATTCGGAGAGAATGATGCCCGCCACCGGATCGACCGACTCCACCGATCCCTGGCGCTGGAAGAAGAAGACGAGCTGGGACCGCCGTGTTTCGGCCCCCGCATCCGAGATGAGCCCTTTCCCAAAGGGTTCACTCTCCCTAGAGACACTCCCAAGTACACCGGCTCCGTGAAGCCGGAAGACTGGTTGGTTGACTACTCCACAACCGCCAGCATAGCAAACGGCAACAAGCGTGTTGCCGTGAAGTACGTTCCGCTCATGCTCCAGGGCACGGCCCGGACATGGTTGAATAGCCTGAAACCCCGCAGCATCAACGGCTGGCCCGACTTCACCGAGGCTTTCATCCGCAACTTCACGAGCACGTACAAGCGACCTCCCAAGCCTCGCCAGCTCTCCTTGTGTGTGCAAGGCCCCAACGAATCGACTCGTGACTACCTCACGCGTTGGGCCGAGCTCCGAAACTCCTGCGAGGGCGTGCACGAGGTGTAGGACATTGAGTACTTCAGCGTCGGGTGCAGGCCATCGAGTACAGCATCATCACCGACAACGGGACCAACTTTGCCAAAGGCGCTTTGGGCCGTTTCTGTGCGAGGCAGGGCATCCGACTGGACTTAGCGTCTGTTGCCCATCCGCAGTCAAACGGCCAGGTGGAGCGGGCGAATGGCCTCATCCTGTCCGGCATCAAGCCTCGGTTGGTCGATCCACTGGAGCGTTCGGCCGGCTGTTGTCTTGACGAGTTGCCACCTGTCCTCTGGAGTCTGCGCACAACCCCAAAGAAGTCGACCGGCTTCACACCCTTATTCCTCGTCTACGGCGCTGAAGCCGTCATCCCAACGGATATAGAGTTCGACTCCCCGCGAGTCATGATGTACACTTCAGAGGAAGAAGAAGAAGCATGACAAGATGGCGTCGATCTGCTGGAAGAGGGCCAGCTGTTGGCACTCAGCCGGTCCAGCATCTACCAGCAGAGCCTACGCCGCTACAACAACAGGAAGGTCAGGCCGAGATCCTTCCAAGAGGGTGACCTTGTGCTCCGGCTAATCCAGCGAACAGCCGGCCAGCACAAGTTGTCAGCACCTTGGGAAGGCCCCTTCATCATCAGCAAGGTTGAGGTAGATGATTTCCGAGGATTTCTTGGTTATGTGTTGAAGGATGGATACAGCTGGATCTAGGTATTGTTAGTTTGGGTGATATATTTTGTGTCCCCTGTATCCCCAACACCTGATTGCATAACCAGAAAGTTTCGGGAGTTTATGAGTGGGAATTCAAGTATCTCTTAGGATATCTTTCCAACAGACACATGATACGATATGGGATCTATCATAGGTTTGTTTCTGGCTTATTCTGCAAGCCAAATCCTTGTTTTGTTTTATTTGTGGTATTCGAGTTGCTTCGAAGTCAAATGTGGATTCCATACCTTTTCCAAGTGGTGTTCTCATGTTTCTATGGGAGTGCTAATCCTTCTTGAACCTCAAGATTATCATGTTAATTCTTTTCAACCGGCGTGATTTCTCTTCAAGTTAACCCGATCCTTTCAATTTGTGCAAGACCAATTCTTGGTTTTCTCAACGGTATCCGTTTCACCCGTCCCCAAGTTGTTTTGTTTTCCCGCCCTCCCACCCTTATTTCTTCAAGGACTCAGATTTCTCAATCAAGTATCCTTTTTATTGATGGAAGTTTCTTCATTTTTTCCTTTAATGTTCTTATCCGGTGATTTCCCATGAAGATGCTCAACAGTTTCAAGTTCATCATTCGTCATTCTTTTCGTCTCCAGTGGATTCAATTCAAGCTTTATAGATCATATTTTTTCCTCGTTTCTAATGTTTTCTCGTACCGGTGCACCTCTTAATCATTCACCTCTCGCTATTCATTTGTTCCGGGGTGATGAAGATAACTCATAAGAATTATGTTTCCATTCTTAATCCGTTCAAGTTATTTCAAGATTGTTATCTTATTCAAGCCATTTAATTCAACTAGTGTAATCTCTCTTTTCAAGCAATCGTTCAACGGTGTTTCTTTTGAGTGGGCCCTAACCCACAGGTCTTTTCCCAGGATCTTACCTGACTCTTCTAATTTTCCCGGAGGTATTCTCAAGTTCTTTCGAAGTTTGACATAAGAATGGATTTTCATCAGTCAGTTGTTTTGCTCCAAGATCTTTCAAATTCTTTACATCGTTGGTTCAACCTTCCCAATTTTAATCCCGGAGTATCTCAAAAATTCATGGTGGTGTTTCTCATCGTCATTCTCAACATTTGAAGACCGAAGAAGAGTTTCTCTTAAATCTTGCTCCATTCTCTTCAAGATTCATGGTTCTAGCTTGTTGCCATCCTTTCATAATTGTTTCGATTGTGGGAATAATTTTCACTCTTCCGGAGCATTTCAGGAGTATTCTCAGTTTGATTCTCCGAAGGCCATCATTTCAGAAGAATTATTCATTCTCAGCTTTCGGCTCTCGTTCTCCAAATGATACCGGTGCATCATTCAAGTATTCTCTAATCAGCTCGTGATCTATTCGTTCATTTGTATCTAAATACCCTCAAGCATCTTCGTTCATTTGCTAAATCTTCCCGGTGTTTCCTTATCTTTTCTTCGTTCATTTCAACTTTTTTTTACGGTGGTTCGTTCAAGATTCCTCTTTCCTTGTTATAGTATGGAGTTATTCGTTGTTTCAATCCTACCGGTGGTCCGTTGAAGATCTTCCCAAGTTTTCTGCGATATCTCTCTTAATCTTTTCTACGAGAATAAGCAGTATGCCAAATCCGTTGCTTGTCATCAATTTAATTGGTGAAGGATGAGCATAATGTACTTCTTGTTCTTGTTTCATCCAAGTGATTGATTCCTTCTTTCCGGAATTTGTTCATCATATCACATTCTCGGTTCGAGATGCTTCATCTTTTCTTTCCGGAGTTCCAAGTTTTCTCGGTTATATCATTTCTAAGCTCCATCTAAATCATCGCAAGGTTTCACCTTGTGTTCTCAACTTCTCTTTCTTTTTATCATCCTTTTGTTTACCGGAGTTTTTCATGGAGGCTTTACATGGTGGTTCGTCAAGGATTCCATTCTTCAATTGTTCTTCAAGATTTCTCTCGGAGTTAAGATCCGCCAAGCTATACTCTTAAATAAACATGGTGTTCAACACATGTTTTGTTTTGTGGAGTCCAAGCATTCTTCATCTTGCATTCTGAAGTGCATTCTTTCTACCTTATCTTTTGATGTGGTGTTATGTCATTCTTGACAAATGCTCTTCATGCTTCATGATTTACATGTTGTCAAGAATGAGGCATATTAAATCCATTAATTTCTTCCTTGGAGTTATCTTGGGTTATTTTTTTCACCTAAAGCCTTCCATTGGGAATGTTGCTATTATGGTGCTCATAAATGACCCAAGTTCTTCTTTTATCCTCCCGGTGATATAAGTTTTCATCTCTTCATTGATCTCAAGCAAGCAATTGTTTTCGTTAGTGGCAGAAGTTCACCTCAAGTTTTGAGATGTCTCAATAAGCCCACGAGGATCATATCTTTTAGTTGTTGGTTTTCCAACAACTCCGCTCAATCCTTCTTTTAAAGATGCTCTCTCAAATCCATTTGAGGTAGTGCATGTTGTCTTCTTCTCCATTCTTTTGTTCCAATGATCTATCTTCTATCCTTTCTTCCGGAGGCATTGTGATGTTGCTCTCTTCGCATATCATCTCAAATTATGGGGATCGTGTTCTTTTCATGCATACCCATCTAACCGGAGTGTTGTATCTTCTCTGCTCAAGTTCTTTTCATCTTATCAAGTTTCGTATCACTTTTCAACCGGAGTGCCGTCTGAAATATTTCTTAACCCTTGTGCCATTCTTTCATTAGTTCCGGAGGCTGTGTGTTGTTAATCTCATTGAGTACCCTCTCATCTTGTCAAGTTCATGATTCTAATTCCTTCCATTTTCAGTCGGAGTGCTATCCAAATTATATCATTCTTATTTCTTCTATATCTTGTTTTTTTTAACCGGAGTGTCGTGTCTATCATTCCTCTTTTAACCGGAGTCTCATCCAAGTGCTTTCATTTTGCCAAGTTCATATTCGATCCCTTCCATTTTCCAACCGGAGCGTTATCGTAATTGATCATTATCGTTCTTTGTACATCTCGTTTCAACCGGAGTGTTTGCATGTACTTCTCGTCCATTGTTCTCGTCATTCTTAGCTTTGCAAACTCCAAGGTTCACTTGGTGTTCCTTGTTTCTCTTTTCTACCGGTGTGGTCATATTCTTTTGGTTCGTTAAGCCCTTGTTTCATGTCTTTCAACCCACAAGGTTCTTGTAATGTTCCTTGTTCCTCTTTGCTAACGGAGTGTTTGCAATCTCGTTCATCTCCATGGTATTCTTTCTTTCAATTTGTTAAACCTCTCAAGGTTCATTGGTTTCACTCATTTGTCAAAGAAGCAACTTAGTTTTACCTCTTCTCTTTCTCTTCCGTTTTCCCCTCCGGTGCCATTCTAGATCTCGGGACGAGATCCTCTCGTAGTGGTGGAGTGTTGTAACGCCCCGGATTCGATGTGCCAGTTGTCCGCCAGTTATTCGCCGTCGTTGCCATGTCATGTGCTTGCGTGTCGCTCCTTGCCATGTCATCATCTGCATTTCATATCATGTCATCATGTGCATCGCATTCGCATACGTGTTCGTCTCTTCAATCCGAGCATTTTTCCCGTTGTCCGTTTTGCAATCCGGCGCTCCTATGTTCCCCGGCGTCCCCTTTTACATTTCTATGTGAGCGGGTATTAAACTCTCTCGGATTGGACCGAGGTTTGTCAAGCGGCCTCGGTATAGCACCGGCAGACCGCCTATCAAGTTTCGGGTCAATCGGAGTTCGTTTGGTACTCCAACGGTTAACCGGGTAACCGTGAAGGCCTCGTGTGTGTTGCAGCCCAACACCCCTTCAAAACAGCCCAATAACCCATCTAAGACACTCCCATGTCCTCCGCCGTTCGATCACGATCGTGTGGCCGCAAACCGCACTCCATTTGGAGCTTCCTAGCTCCTTCTATCTATAAAAACACCTCCCCCCTCCTCAACTCACAGGCAAAACCACCCTAACCCTAGATCCATTTCCCACGCCGCCGCCGGACAAAAACCTGCCGGCCGGACGTGTCCGGACCGCCCCGCGCGCCGCCACGTGTCACGTCCCCGTTGGCCGGCTCCGCCGTCGCCCGCCTCCGCCGCCACCTCGCCGGCCCCACCACCGCGCCGGGCGCCGCCGGCGCTCGCCGACGCCCGCGGCCGCGCCACCCCGCGCCCGCGCCGGCCATCGCCGCCTCTCGCCGCGCCTCCCCGCGAGCTCTCCGCCACTGCCCGCGCCGCGCCCCGCCGCCTCGCGCCACCTCTCCCCATCGTCGGCGCCGCCCTCGCCATCGTCGGCCGCCGCCGGACCCGACCTCGATCCGATCTGGATCCCGTCGCCCGAGGGGTTGACTTTTTCTCTCCCCCTCAAAAATCTTCTAAGTCCTTTATTTTTCACATTATCGTCACTTGTTCATCGTGCAATAACTTCGCTTCTATAGCTCCGTTTCGTGCGTATAATATGTCAGTTTGTTCTTCTCGAAGAGTACATCATTTAATTCCATTGCATCATTTTCATTTGAGGTCATCTTGATACCCGAAATGCTGTTAGAAGAGGGCTAGTTGATGTTAGTTGCTGGATCTTATCTGAACATGCACTTTTGTTATTTTTGCCATGATTGATGTGTACCTCCTATGAAGTTGAGTCCTACATGAGTTTTGAAATATGCCATGTTACCTTTCCAGAGAATTTTTCCATGTATTTTTGTGATCTATGTGGTTACTAACACAAGCATGCAAACTAGGGCACTTGATATTGCTGATTTCAGAGACAGTGATTTCACTAAGTCCCTGACTGCTGTTATTTTCATTCCATGTATTCATGTTGTTTCTGAGAGATCTATGCATAATTTGAGCATAATCAGTAAGGGAGTTTCGAACTTGAGTATTTTTTCTATCCATCCATGCCTTTGTTTGCATTTATGGTGTGCCATAGATTGAGTCAATTGATCTCTACTTTTGCTTCAAAATGTTGCTGGCAGATTGTTTACATGTTATTCGATTTTGCCAAGCTTGGTGTACTTGATCCTTACATGATATGATGTTGTTATTGCCGTGTCTAGTTCCTATGCCATGTCTTCTTGATGTATGTATGCTTAGTTTATCATTCAATGCTCTGTAGTGAGTGCTTCGAGCTCACGAACATGCCTACTCGTTATCTGTTTTTGACATGTCCAGTTTTCTGCTAAGTCTGTAACCTGTAATGAAACATGCTTAATTGATATGGGTGTAATCATATTTTCTGGTCCTTTTTGACTTATGGTCAGTAAGGGACTTTTGTCAAGTGCTTTGAGTAGATTCATGCCATGCCTTACTTTGCTATGTCCTGTTCCTGTAGCATGTTGTTTCAGTGCTCTAAACATGCCATCCTGATGTTAATTTCTGCTATGTTGTTATTTTCTCTAAGTCTGTGAACCTGTTATCTTTTGCACTTTTGCCATGCTTGTTTGAACCTGTTGTGGTGTGATTTAGCCGTAGCTCATTGTTCATCTTTTGTCAAGCATCTTGTGTAGATTTCTGTCATATGATTTGTTGATATGTTTGGGTGCAGTAGCTTAATTTCTTGTTGAGTGCTAAGTAGTATCATGCTGTTAATGGCAGATTCTTGTCATTCTTGTATTGCTCGTCATTTGCAAACCGTGCATCCGATTCCGGTGATCTTTATATCGATTTCAACTGAAATCACCTCACATTTCCAGTGGCATACTTGGTTTGCCAAGATTATGCCTGGTTTTCTTTTCCCTTCCGAAGCATGCATACGCATTGCATACCACATCTCGCATATCATGCCATGTCTATGTGTTGGTTGTTTACTATGTTGTTTGTTTTCTTTCCGGGTTGCTTCTATCGTTAGCTTCGGTTTCGTTCCGGAGTTGTGAGGATCCGTTCGTCTACGTCCGTTTGTCTTCTTCATGGACTCGTTCTTCTTCCTTGCGGGATCTCAGGCAAGATGACCATACCCTCGAAATCACTTCTATCTTTGCTCGCTAGATTGCTCGCTCTTTTGCTATGCCTATGTTGCGATACCTACCACTTGCTATATCATGCCTCCTATATTTCCATGTCAGCCCCTAACCATCCATGTCCTAGCAAACCGTTGATTGGCTATGTTACCGCTTTGCTCAGCCCCCTCTTATAGCGTTGCTAGTTGCAGGTGAAGATGAAGTTTGTTTCTTGTTGGAACATGGATTTGTTGTTCCTTGTTGGAACATGATTACTTGTTGGGATATCACAATACCTCTTATTTAATTAATGCATCTATATACTCGGTAAAGGTTGGAAGGCTTGGCCTTATGCCTGGTGTTTTGTTCCACTCTTGCCACCCTAGTTTCCGTCATACTGGTGTTATGTTCCCGGATTTTGCGTTCCTTACACGGTTGGGTGATTTATGGGACCCCCTTGACAGTTCGCTTTGAATAAGACTTTTCCAGCAAGGCCCAACATTGGTTTTACCATTTGCCACCACCTACCCCCTTTTTCCCCCGGGTTTTCGCGAGCCCGAGGGTCATCTTTATTTTAGCCCCCCGGACCAGTGCTTCTCTAAGTGCTGGCCCGAACCGAGCAACCTGCGGGGCCACCTCGTGGCAACTCGAGGCCTGGTTTTACTCGTAGCTTGACTTATCCGGATGTGCCCTGAGACCGAGATATGTGCAGCTCCTATCAGGATTTGTCGGCACAATCGGGCGGCTTTGCTGGACATGTTTTATTACTGCCGAGATGTCTTGTAGTCCGGGATTCCGAGACTGATCGGGTCTTCCCGGTAGAAGGAATATCCTTCGTTGACCGTGAGAGCTTATAATGGGCTAAGTTGGGACACCCCTGCACGGTATTATCTTTCGAAAGCCGTGCCCGCGGTTATGAGGCAGATGGGAATTTGTTGATGTCCGGTTGTAGAAAACCCGAAGTTGATCTTAACTAAAATACACCAACCGCGTGTGTAACCGTGATGGTCTCTTCTCGGCGGGGTCCGGGAAGTGAACACGGTTGTTGGAGTTATGTTTGACGTAAGTAGTTCAGGGTCACTTATTGATCATAGTTCACCGACCGTGCTTTTGCCTTCTCTTCTCGCTCTCATTTGCGTATGTTAGCCACCATATATGCTAGTCGCTTGCTGCAGCTCCACCTCATACCTTTTACCCTACCTATAAGCTTAAATAGTCTTGATCTCGCGGGTGTGAGATTGCTGAGTCCTCGTGACTCACCAGATACTTCCTAAACCAGTTTGCAGGTGCCGCTGAGACCGTGCAGGTGACGCACACGAGCTCTAGGAGGAGTTCGATGGAGATCTTGCACTTTATGTTGTTTCGTTCTAGTCGATCAGTAGTGGAGCCCAGTTGGGGTCGATCGTGGACCTTTGTCGCTTTTGGGGTTTTCTTCTTTTATTTTGGCTCCGTAGTCGGGCCCTGATTGTAACTGTATGATGTAATGTTTCATTCATGTATTTGTGTGAAGTGGCGATTGTAAGCCAACTATGTATCTTTTTCCCTTATGTATTACATGGGTTGTGTGAAGATTACCTCACTTGCGACAATGCTTTCAATGTGGTTATGCCTCTAAGTCGTGCTTCGACACGTGGGAGATATAGCCGCATCGAGGGCGTTACAAGCAGACAACAATTTTGCACAAGGGCAGTCGAACCAATATTATGACAATCAACCAGGCAACAATTTCACTCAAGGTCAATCAAGTCAACAGGTTAGTGAGACGGCACTATCTCAAATGTGTTGCCTTTATGAACAAAGTCAGCAACAACATCGTGAACCATGTCAGTGTTGAACCAAGTCATCAACATGGGAAATCACCATGGACAGTATCAACAACATTCTAAATTATCCGAACTACAGAAGACACGTCCCTAGACATTTTCTCACACTGACAAGCCGCTTGAGGCCGAAGACTGGCTTCGTGATATGGAGAGAAAATTAATTATTGCAAAATGCTCAGACCCAGAAAAAGTACTGTACGCACCGCATTATCTCACGGGAGCAGCCGCATCCTGGTGGGAGAATTTCCTGCACATGCATCCCAACGAAAATGATATAACCTGGGATGATTTCAAGGAAGGCTTCCGTGGCGCACATATTCCTAAAAGTATTATGAAAATCAAGAAGAGGGAGTTCGATGACCTCAAACAACGGAACATGACAGTATCTGATTACAACAGTCAGTTTACTCTATTGTCTCGCTACGCAAACGAAGAGCGTATGACTGAAAGCAAGAAAATGGAGAAATTCCTTGACGGCCTAGCGCCTGCGCTTAAATGCCAACTGGTCATACACACTTTCCCAGATTTTAAGACGCTGGTGGATAAAGCCATTACTCTGGAAAATGAGAGACGCAGTTTGGAAGATATCCGCAAGCGAAAAAGGGACCAGACTAACCAGGCTCGCAATCACCGAAGCAAGACAGATTTTCAAAAAGGTAGAACGCACAAGTCTGCATCCAACGCCTCACGCCCAATCAAGAATTTCCATGCAAGGGACAAGGAGTTCACATATCACCCCGGCGTTACTTGTTACGCCTGCGGAGAAGAAGGACACTATGACAAGCAGTGTCCCAAGCCTAGAAACTCAGCACCAAAGCCGAACAACGGCAGCAGTAATCCAGCACCCAAACGAAACAATTTCAATCCCAACAACAACCACAGGAAGGGTCATCTGAACCACGTAACCAAAGAGGAGGCACAAAATGCTCCGGATATCGTACTCGGTACGTTTCCTGTCAACACAATACCTGCAATGGTTTTGTTTGATTCTGGAGCTTCTCATTCTTTTGTATCGAAAAGTTTTGCTTTGCAAAATAATTTTTCGATGCTTCCTTTGGAGAAATCCATGATCATCAAGTCCCCTGGGATTCAGCAAGTTACTCAGAGTTACTGTCAGGATGTGATTATTGAGTTCGAAGGGCTGAAATTTCACGCAAATCTTATTGTGTTGGATAACAAAGGACTGGATGTCATCCTTGGGATGGACTGGCTAACCACAAACAAAGGTTTCATTGACTGTTTCAACCGGACCGTAATCCTCACACATCACCTCGGGAAGACAATAAGGGTGTCCGCCAAGGAAAGAAAAATACCCCGGCAACCGAGATTGAATAAGGTGGACGTTTCTGAGCTAAACAAGGTTCCAGTAGTATGTGAATTTCCAGACGTATTCCCCGATGAGCTACCAGGCATGCCACCAGACCGAGAGATAGAATTCAGCATTGAGTTAGCACCAGGAACCACCCCCATATACAAGAAACCATATAGAATGGCACCGTCCGAGTTAGTTGAGCTAAAGAAACAAATCAAGGAATTGCTAGACAAAGGATACATTTGGGTCAGTTCCTCACCTTGGGGATCACCAATTTTATTTGCCAAAAAGAAAGATGGAACACTGCGATTGTGTATTAACTACCGAGCACTTAACATGGTCACAGTCAAGAACAAATACCCGATGCCAAGAATAAATGATTTATTCGATCAGCTCGCTAAGGCCAAAGTATTCTCAAAAATTGACTTAAGGTCAGGATACCATCAATTGAAGGTGCGAACAGAAGATATCCCCAAGACAGCCTTCACCTCCAGATATGGACTATATGAGTTCACAGTAATGCCATTTGGGTTGACGAACGCCCCCGCATATTTTGTTCACCTCATGAACAAAGTATTCATGAAATTTATGGACAAGTTCGTTGTGGTATTCATCGACGATATTCTGGTGTACTCCAAGACACCGGAAGAGCACGCTGAACATCTCAGAATTGTACTAGGAGAACTCAGGAAACACCAATTGTATGCCAAGTTCAGCAAGTGTGAATTTTGGTTAAGGCAAGTAGGCTTTCTAGGCCACGTGCTAACCCAAGACGGTATCGCTGTGGACCCGGAGAAAGTAAAGGCCGTACTTGGCTGGAAGTCACCAGCCAGCGTAACGGACATACGAAGTTTCTTGGGAATGGCAGGATATTACCGCAGAATTATTGAAGGATTCTCCACCATAGCCAAACCTATGACACAGTTACTCAAGAAGGAAAAAAAGTTTGAATGGACAGAAGCCTGCGAGAAAAGTTTCCAAGAGCTAAAGCGGAAATTAACAACAGCACCAGTATTAATTGTGCCAGACATACACAAGAATTTTGAAGTATATTGTGACGCGTCCAGGAAAGGTCTCGGATGCGTGTTGATGCAAGAAGGCAAGGTTGTCGCATACGCTTCAAGGCAACTTCGCAAGCATGAGGAAAATTATCCCACTCATGACTTAGAGATGGCAGCAGTCATTCATGCACTTAAGGAATGGAGGCATTTCCTACTTGGAAATCGATGTGAAATATATACGGACCACAAAAGTCCCAAATACATTTTCACGCAGCCAGAATTAAATTTACGGCAATGACGCTGGTTGGAATTAGTAAAGGATTATGATGTCGGTATCCACTACCATCCAGGTAAAGCAAATGTGGTGGCCGATGCTCTTAGTCGGAACCCCAGCTCCAACAAAAGCAGTCTGCATGGCTTGAGACCCGAATTCCAACAATAATTTGCCAGACTTAACTTATTGATGGTAGCAGAAGGCACCATATCAAATTTGGAGATACAACCCGACCTTGTGGAGAAAATTAAAGAAGCCCAGCCGGGTCACCCCAGTATACAAGGTATAAAAAGAAAGGTGAGTAAGGGCAAAGCCTCAGAATTCGTCGTAGACAATGGAGGAATACTATGGTACGGGGAAAGACTCTGCGTACCAAACATAGAAGATCTTAAACAGCAAATTTTGGCTGAAGCCCACACCGCCCCATATTCAATTCACCCTGGAGGGACCAAAATGTATAAAGATATTCAAGAAAGATTTTGGTGGCACGGTATGAAGAGGGACATCGCTACCTTCATTGCATGTTGCGACTCATGTCAACGCATAAAAGCTGAGCATCAGAGACCAGCCGGATTACTGCAACCAAACAAAATACCTGAGTGGAAATGGGATGAAATAGGGATGGATTTCATTGTCGGACTACCTCGGTCACAACACGGAAATGATGCCATATGGGTTATCACCGACAGATTAGCCAAAGTGGCACACTTTATTCCAGTAAAGACGACCTACACCACTCAGAGGCTTGCCAGGATATATCTTGCCCGTATAGTTTGTCTGCATGGTGTCCCAAGGACTATAATATCCGGCAGGGGCACTCAGTTCGTTTCGAGATTTTGGGATCACTTACAACAGGCACTGGGAACTCAGCTAGCCTTCAGTACAACTTACCACCCCTAGACAGATGGGCAAACGGAACGCATAAACCAGATCTTAGAAGACATGCTGAGAGCATGTGTCCTCACATATGGAACCAGTTGGGAAGAAAGTCTGCCATATGCCTAGTTCGCATACAACAATAGTTACCAGGCTAGCCTGCAAATGGCACCATTTGAGGCCTTATATGGACGGAGATGTCGCACCCCGTTAAACTGGTCAGAAACTGGAGACAGCCGCATTTTCGGACCAGACCTGCTCAGAGAAGCCGAGGAGAAAGTCAAGCTAATCAGAAATAGACTCAAGACCGCCCAAAGCCGACAGAAGAGTTATTACGATCAGAAGCATCGTAGGGTCAGCTTCGAACCCGGAGAGTTTGTGTACCTACGAGTATCCCCTATGAGGGGATTACAACGATTCAAGATAAAAGGAAAGCTAGCGCCAAGATTTATCGGACCATTCTGTGTATTGGCACGAAGAGGCACAGTGGCCTACCAACTAGACTTACCTAAGGAACTATCAGATATCCACAACGTGTTCCACGTTTCGCAGTTAAGGAAGTGCATAAGCAACCCAGAGAAACAAGTATCCCATGAGAACATTGACGTGCAACAAGACCTCACTTATCGGGAACGTCCAGTGAAGATACTAGAGGAGTCTGAAAGGAGGACCCGACAAAAGACCATTAAATTTTTCAGAGTTCAGTGGAGCAATCACACTGACAACGAAGCAACTTGGGAAAGAGAGGATTTTCTTCGAGCAGAGCATCCGCACTTATTTGAGGGACAGCTGAAATCTCGGGGACGAGATTTTTCCTAAGGGGGTAGGTGTTGTGACACTCCAAAAAATTTATTTGGTTTTAGCAAAAACCTTGCTGGTTTTTCTTCTGTGGATTGAGACCTTTCAAATTTTTTTTTTAGAAAAACAATCCTCTTAAAAATCTTTTTCTTTGGCTAGGATTGTTATTTCTGTTTTCTTCTTCAAACTTTGGGTTTAACCTTTTTAAAACTTCTCCTCTGATTGGTTCTCTTCTCAAATTATTTTTGGGAGTTTAATCTTTTCTTTTTAAAAGGAAAACTCTATGAAAATTTGGGATTTTCATTCTTTTGATAACCACCCATGACCTTGTATTTTTGCCCATGAAGTGAAACCACTCCAAAACCTCCTCTCCTCCTTGTTAACAACCCAAGTTCCCTGTCCCAACTCATCCAAACAAGTTTTGGATTTTATTTTGATTATTTCACCTCTCAATTCTTTTCTGATCTTTAGTTTGAGCCTGGCCCATTTACAAAGCAAGTACCCTATAGCTTTTGTATCTGGACCTCAAACCAACTCTTCTGGTTAGTCCTTTGTACCCACAACCCAGAACCATCTTGATCCACTCATCTTCTTTTCAAATATTTCAACTTACACTCCCTGCAAGTTTGGACCAGATTTGCCAAATTTGGTGAAATTCATATCTACACTTCTCCAATAATTCCACCAAAAATCAGGCAGCCTACTGGAGCAATGAGAAGTCACTCTACCAAAAATCAGACCAACAAAAAATCCCTACATGCCTAGATCATTCTGTCGAACACCTTGCATGCACTGTTTCAGTTCATATTCAGTTAAATTCAGACTTTCAGTGTCGATCTTCTTCAGATGAGTGCAGTCACATGCTCACAGTGCCCCTTGGCACGTTGCTCGCCGCCTGGCATGCTTGTCCGGAGCCCCGCACGCGCGCTTGGCAGCTTCCCGGCATCGGTGGCGCCCTGGCCCGCCTGCGCCGGCGTGTCTTGCGGCGGCCGAACCACCGTAGCAGCAGACAGGGAGCAGAACGGCGGCTCAACGCCGTTCACCACCGCCCAAGCCCCCTGGTGGCTCCGCGTGGCCATCTCCGAGCCAGCGCACGCATGCAGCACCGTCGTCGTGGCGCGGCGCGCACAGAGCACGCTCTCTGCCGCCGACGGGCGCGCGCCGCCCCGTTCCGTCGAACTCCACCTAAGCAAGCAAATCCCGGCACGGTTGGCACCTAAACGGACTTAGTGGACCTCCACGACGAAGCTCAACTCCTAAACCCTCCCGACCAAGCACTGCGCCATCGTAATCCATCGCCGGAGAACCCCGTTCTCGGCCACCGCCTCGGATCGCCTATAAAAGGGGACCCCGAGCTCCCCCTCGAGTACACACACTCCCTGCACCTCCCATACACCCCGCCTGGCCACTGGAGGGGCCTCGAGGAGCTCTTCTTCCTCGACTCCGGCCACCTCCGTCTGCCTCTCGCTCCAGCTGCGTTCACTACGGTGAGGCCATCTCCGGCGTCTAAACTCCGTCTGCAGCCCTCTTCCACGCCCCGTACCCTAACCCCCTCGTCAATTTGAACATTGGCAGCCCCTCCTGCGAGCTCCATCCTCGTCCGAACCGCCGTCCGCCGGAGCAGGGGCCACCGTCGACACAGTGCACGCCGGCGACCACCACGACCACCACCCGACGCGGAATGGTGCCCTGAACACGGAGGTACCCTCCGATACCTCTGCCTCGCCGTGGATCGCCGCCGGCGATCGCCGCGGCTCTCTGGCGCCAAAGGCGCCGTCCCGTTTTCAAACCCGACGGGTGGGACCGCCCCGTCAGGTTTCTCTTCTTTTTTCGAATCGTTTTCTGAAAGCGTATTCGGGCAAAATACGTCTTCTCCTCTGAGCTGGCGTAAATGAGACCGAAGCGTTTTCTGTTTTTATAAAAAGAACCCTGAGAAGTTTCTGTTTCATTACAGATGGGTCCCTAGACAAAAACCTTTATAACTTTTTAACAGAAACATATTTTTGAGTGATTCTTTTTCTGTTCTCTTCAAAATTTTGTCTAGTTTTTTTATCAGATTTATTTAAAAATTATTTGGTTTAATTTCTGTACACCTCTTGGTATTTACGATAGTGCGTGTATCCTCTTTATACCGTAGATACCGACGGAGGTGACGGGACCGCAAGCTTCACCGAGCTAGACTCCGACTACTGTGAACCAGGCAAGCATGTTTGAACTTTTGATATGATGAGTGTCTTGGCATGTTTTGCAATTAGTTAGTTTCATGGCATGTTGTGGAGCATACCGATGAACTGTATATTATGCATTGTTGAGACAAGTAAGTTCGATGATCCATACCTTGTTGGATGTGAGTATGCAAGGCCATGTGTTGGCATGAAGGTGGATAAGATGGCAGTGTGGTGGCATGCCAGTCTTATGCCATGCAGGTTTACTTCAGTACCAACCCGTATCGGTTGGGCTCGTATCCATTTCCCCTCCCTGTACTACCACATGTTTCCCGAAAGGGATATGGTTTAGTAAGTCGCAAACCGCTTTCTTGGTACACACCAAAAAGGAGAGGCCGGGATGATGGTTCCATGGCCCTGGATTAAAGCCAGTCATCCGGTCAGGGGGCATGGGTGTTTCCGGTTGGGACCGAGAGGGGGGCACCCCTTAGAGCGCGCGTATATAAATTTGATCCCATGCTATTCGAGATTGTGATCTCCCCGTCTCAAAAAAATTTCTTGGACGATGTCGAGGGTGATTCCTGGCATTGAGAGGTTGGATGGGTGTGTACTGGTTAGCTGTGTTTCCTTCTAAAATACCGTAAACGGAACTAGTCCTTGTGACTACGGAAATCCGTTAACTGTGAGAAATTTTGTACAAACTCTGCAGAGTCATATATCCTCAAATCATCTTATCTATATCCAAGTTCCGTGCTAACTGACATGTGCCAGTTTTGGTGACAGATTATCCGGTGGGACCATGAGCACTAAGATCAGTTAAATGTTTATTCTTGTGGATGGACTAACCCGTTTATTTTCAAGAGTTTAATTATAATTATTTTTCCTTGTCAGTAAAGCCCTTTATGAGGTGTCGCTCAGACGCCCGACTGCGGCATTTCTTTTAAAGCCCTTTATGAGGTGTCGCTCGGACGCCCGACTGCGGCATTTCTTTTAAAGCCCTTTATGAGGTGTCGCTCAGACGCCCGACTGCGGCATTTCTTTCAAAGCCCTTTATGAGGTGTCGCTCAGACGCCCGACTGCGACATTTCTTTTAAAGCCCTTTATGAGGTGTCGCTCAGACGCCCGACTGCGGCATTTCTTTTAAAGCCCTTTATGAGGCGTCGCTCAGACGCCCGACTGTGGCATTTCTTTTAAAGCCCTTTATGAGGTGTCGCTCAGACGCCCGACTGCGGCATTTCTTTTAAAGCCCTTTATGAGGTGTCGCTCAGACGCCCGACTGTGGCAATTCTTTCTTTTATTTTATTGATCACCTTTCGAGGCATCGCTTCAGACACCCGACCGGTTCTTCCTTTATTTTTACTGTTGGGATTTCAGGCGGACTACCGCCGTTTCCCTTTTTACTTACCCTGCCTAATATTACTTTGAATGTGCATTGGTAATTTAATCGTGACGCACTCATGCATGCATTTGTTATATCTTACGTCCGAACTGTCTTGCGAGTACTTCAAAGTACTCACTGGCTTGTTGATTTGGCCAGATGCTGACGAAGGTGATCTCATGGATGAGGAGTTCGATAGCGAGTCCGACGCCTAGAGGAGTCCCAGTCAGTCTCGTGCGACCCTGGACTTGGTCACTGTTTTATACCCGCTTCCGCAACCCAAATAAATTCATCGAGCCTCACCTCGACTCTCGATGGGATGTTAGTTTGAGAGTCACATATCCACTCCCCACTGTGTTACTCCACCACTACCCTATTTGCGAGTCAGTAGTATGCCACCACTCTCTTGTGTCATAATTGCCTTTATGTATAATTATTGGCACGCTTGTAATAAATTGTTGAGCATCATCAGCTCAACCCTGTAATATATTTGATGCTACTGGCTTATTGTATCAAAAGATTGTCTACCAGTGAGGAGGTTTTATCTCAAACTGGATTCTAAAGATTGGTTTCTCAATAAATATTTTTATTGGAAAACCGGTCGTGACACGCACCCACCCGACGGGCGCAGCGCTCATCACCCCGATGTCTGGCGCGGCCGAGCTGGCTGCTCCGGTCTCCAGACGGCGCGGCGCTGAAGTCGCCTTCTCCAGTCGGTGGCGCGTCGGCCAGGCGAATTGCAGAAGCAAATTCGCCATGGCCTCGTCCGTAGTCGGCGGCACCGGCGGGCCCGCCGGCTGTTCATCCCTCGCGCTTCCCGATGGCGGCGGAGGCGGTGGTGGCGGCACCACCGTGTTTGGACCGGGAATCTCGCCGCCCTCCCTCTCCACGATGGGGTACTCCCCGCCGGCCTCCCCGGACTGCTCCGTATAATACGAAGGCGGCGCCGAGTTCAATGGGACGCCAAGAAGCGCCGACTGGCGGCGCGCGGCTTCTTCGGCTCGCTGTTTGGCCGCGGCGGCCGCTTCGGCTCCCTCCAGCTCCTCCTGGGTGGAGGCAGCCACCTTATCGGCATCCGCCTTCTCCCGATGGGCGGCTTCGTCCTCGTCGCGCTTCTCCTGCGCGTTCCGCTCCGTCGCTTCCCGGAGGTCGGCAGCGGGGTCAATACGCCGAGTCATGGCGGACGACTCCACCAACCCCCTGATGGAAGCGGCGGCGACCCTCCCAAGGGTGAGAGGAGCTCTGGAACAGGGAAGACATGTAAGGACCCAGACAAAATCGACCAGAAGATAAAACAGGACGAAGAAACAGAAACGCTTACCCAGAGGATAGCGATGGCTTCTTCACTTCCTTACGGAAGCGTTGGGCCCTCGCGACCGCCTCTTCTCGCTTGGTCGCGGCGGCCGCCCCCATAAACTTCTTCTCCCGACCTCCGAGGGAACTCGGCCCGGCCCGGCGCTTCCTCGCGCCGTCTAGCCTCGATTGAGGGCGCGGGGCGACTTCCCCATCTTCACCGGCGGGACAGTCGGCGAAGGTGGCCGAGGGCCTGAGGCCGCCTTCCTCTCCTTCGCCGCTGCCCCAAGGTCGGGGTCGTCGATGTCGCTCTCCGCTCGATCGGGGGCGAACTGGCGAGCCGGCCCGGCGGCGCCGGCCGAGGGATGGATGGGAGGATTCTGATTCAGAAAATAAAGATCAGGAGTCGGATTCGGCTCCAAAGAAGAAGAAGAAGAAGAAGAAGAAGAACTTACCACTGGCGGAGGGTGGGCGCGCGAGTACGGCTCCATGCCGAACTGCCAATCCTCCGAGAGGCCGCAGTTCGTGATGTAGTTCACCGTGTTCGCTACCTCTGCGTGGGGCATGTCGTTGGTACACATCCGACTGGGGTCCCGGTGGCCGCTCATCTGACAGATCAGATGAGGCCGGCTTTGGAGCGGGAGGACTCGGTGCGCCACGAAGGCGGCCAGCAAGTCGGCCCCAGTCAGACCGGCTGACTGCGTCAGCACCCGAAGTCGCGCCACGGCGGCGGCTCCAGCCGGAGTCAGCGTCTTGGCGCGGTAGGACCAGCTGGGCTGCCTCCCAGCCGGCGCGCCGGCTTCGTAAGTCGGCAGATTAACCCAGTCGCCGTCTGGGGCGACGTTCTTCACATAGAAGTAAGAGCGCTGCCACATCTTCACCGACTTGATCAGTTGGATAGTGGGGAACGGGTTGTCGGCCGTCGTCCTCCGTATCGCAATGAAGGCGCCGCACTGGGCTGGCACGTCGGCGACATGCGTGCCGAGCTTGGACTGAAAGAACTCTCCCCACAGCTCGATGGTGGGGAGAACGCCGAGGAAGCCCTCGCACAAAGCGGTGAAGGCCGCCAGCAGAACCACCATGTTTGGGGTGAGGTGGTGCGGCTGGAGGCCATGGAACTCCAAGAACGAACGGAAGAACCCGCTCGCCGGCAGCCCCAGGCCGCGCATGAGGTGGGAACGGAACACGAGCTGCTCGCCCTCCTTCGGCGCCGGCGTCACCTCCGTCGACGGCGGAGCGTGGGCCTGCACGAGGTGCACGTCGGGGAGGCGACGCGTCTTGCGGAGGAAGTCGATGCTGTCGTCGTCGATCTCAGAGCCATCCCACACGCCGGAGCGCACGGCGGCGGGCGCGGCGGCAGAAGATGAGCTCATCGCTGCAAGCGGGGCGCAGTTCGGCGCAACAGCGGTGGGGTGAAGGAGAAAGAAGAAAGAGCGAAGGGAAGCAGAGGAGAACGGGCGCGCGTGCTTCGCCGCCCCGCTCCCTCCACCTACTTATAGGCCAGCGGGCTAAGAAGCCGAGGGGCATCGTGGGATTAACTGCGCCCACGCCCCCACGACCCCCACGATTTACCACGCAAGTTACCGCGCGCATTTACTGCGCCGGAAACCCAACCGTCCGCACGGCCACAACGGATCCGTGCGAAGGCCGAGGCGCGGTAATGGCGGGCCCCACCCGCGGGCTGTCCCGTCGCGCGCGTGGGCTGGCAGACTGGCCCGCCACGTGGCGCCCCCCGGCAGGTCCGCGGCGGGCGGCGGCTGTGTAGCTTATCAAGTGCGCCGTCTGAATCCCGCCACGACTTTCAAACTCTTTGAAGAGCAAGACGACCTTCGATGAGCCCGGCTTCCGATAGTCGGCTCGTCGGAGACGGCCTGAGCAAAGATCACCTTCCAATGATCAGCTCGGAGGAAGGCGGCAAGCAAGCCTCAGATCTAACCACTCGAAGGAAGAAACTGTTGAGGCTCCTCGACATGCCTCCCTCGGCGCCTCACCAGCTTCGGGGACTACTGTCGGAGTAATGGGCCACGGGTAGGCTAACCCGGGAGCCAGAATCTTTCAAGACATCGGGGCGGGCTTCGCCCCTCAAGGATCCCAAGACGAAGAGCAGACTCTGGGAGTCGGCTGCGGCATCACCAACTACCCACTCACGGCCGAATCCCACAGACGGCTACGGCATATGCCGACTCCCCGTTGGTGACTCCAAGGAAGCCGACTATGGGGAGTCGGCCCGCGACTTCACCGCCCTCTGCCTTCGAGAAGAAGGACGAGACCGGGGATGACCGGAGTACAGCCCTCCCCTAACCTGATTACCAAGGGCAGGTATGGCTACAGTAACTCGTACCGGAGGAGATCTCCGTCCGGCGCGGCACTGTTTCCATACTAGCCCTGACGTCCACCCCAGCGGCAAAACCCTATTCCCACGTTGGACCGCACGTATGGCCTGGAGACGGCGGGTCCCGCTAATCAGCGGGGGGGACGAAGACGGCGAGAGCACCAGAAGGCGGACCTCGTGGGAGTCGGCCTCCGAGAGTCGGCCCGTTCCTCCCATGGGCCCCGCACGCCATTAACCAGATAAGACGGGAAGTGGCGACAGTGATCGCCCGCCAGGCGGCGGCACTGTTGCCACGACCCCACGACCAAGCCAACGTCATCAGGGGCGCGGCTACAGTGACCAGGATAGTCGGCGGGGTGTGACACTCCAAAAATTTCATTTGGGTTTTTGCAAAATTCTTGCTGGATTTTCTTTGAGATTTGAGTCTTTCAGTAAAACAACCTTCTTAAAATTTCCTTTTCCTTGACTAGGGTTTTTCTGTTTTCTCCTTCAAGCCCTGGGTTTGACCTCCTTAAAAACTCCTTCTCTCTATTGTTTCCCTTCTCAGATTTTTATTTGGAGTTTTCTTGTTAAGAAAAACTCTATGAAAAAGATTTGGGATTTTCATTCTATTGAAAACCATCCATGACCTTGTATCTTGCCCATGAGGCAAAACCACTCCAACATCTTCACCCCTCCTTGTCAACAACTCAAATTCCCTATCCCAACTCATCCAAACAAGTTTTGGATTTTATTTTATCTCTCAAATATTTTCTGTCAATTATTTTGAGCCTGATGGATTTTCAAAGCAAGTACCCTTTTCCATTTGAGATTTGACTTCAAACCAACTCTACTGGCTAGTCCTTTGCACCCACAACCCAGAACCATCTTGATCCACTCATCTTCATTTCAAAATTTTCAACTTACACTCCCTGCAAGTTTGGACCAGATTTGTCAAATTTGGTGAAATTCATATCTACACTTCTCCAAAAATTCCACAAAAAATCAGGCAGCCTACTAGAGCAATGAGAAGTCACTCCACCAAAAATCAGCCCAAGGAAAAATCCCTACATGCCTGGATCATTCTGTCGAACACCTTGCATGCACTGTTCAAACACATTCAGCAATTTCAGTCTTCAGTGTTGATTTCTTCAGATCATCTTCAGTCACGCGCACACAGTGCCCTTGGCACGTTGATCGCCACCTGGTCTGCGTGTCCAGAGCCCCGCACGCGCGCTTGGCTTCTTCCTGGCGTCGGTGGCGCTCTGACCCGACCGCGCCGGCGTGTCCCGCAGCGGCTGAACCGCCGTGGCAGCCAACAGGGAGCAGAACGGCGGCTCAACGCCGTTCCGCGCCGCACAGCCCCGCTGATGGCTCCGCGTGTCCACCTCCACGCCAGCGCACGCATGCAGCACAGCCGTCGTGGCGCGGCACGCACAGAGCGTGCTCTCTGCCGCCGATGGACCCGCGCCGTCCCGTTCCGTCGAACTCCACCTCAGCAAGCTTAAACCAACGCCGTTGGCTCCAAAATGGACTCCGCGAACCTCCACGACGGTGCTCAACTCCTAAACTCCCCCGACCAAGCACTGCACCACCGTAATCACTCGCCGGAGAACGCCGTTCTCAGCCACCGCCTCGGATCGCCTATAAAAGGAGACCCCGAGCCCTTCCGCGAGCACGCACCACCCCTACACTCCACTAATGCCGTGCCAGGTCACTGGGAGGACCTCGAGGAGGTCTCCTCCCCCGACTCCGGCCACCCCGCTCCGCCACGGCCTCCAGCTCGATTCGCTCCGGTAAGGCTGTCTCTGGCGCCCAAACTCCGTCCATCTCCCTCTCTAGCTACCAGATTCTTAACCCCCTCCTCAATTTGATCAGTGCAGCTCTCTCCGGCGACCTCCAACCATGCCCGAACCGCCGTCCGCCGGAGCAGGGGCCACCGCCGACGTGGTGCTTCCCGGCAACCACCTCGACCACCATCCGACGCGGAATGGCACCCTGAGCACGGAGGTAACCTCCAATCTCTCTGCCTCGCCGTGGATCGCCGCCGGCGACCACCGCGGCTCTCGGGCGCCAGCGAGCCCGACCCGCCTCTTTTAAATTTTAAACCTGACAGATGGGACCCGCCTGTCAGCTTCTCTGTCTTTTCTATTCGAATCGTTTTCTGAAAACGCCTTCGGGAAAAATACGCTTTCTCCATTGCGCTTGCGCATTTCCTATCGAACTGTTTTCTGTTTTCTCAGTTAGAACCCTGGAAAGTTTATGTTTCATTACAGATGAGTCCCTGGGCAAAAACCCTTATAACTTTTTATCAGAAGCATATTTTTGAGTGATTCTTTTTCTGTTCTCTTCAAAATTTTGTCTAGTTTTTTATCAGATTTATTTGAAAAATATTTGCAATACTTTTTCTGCACCTCTCGGTATTCACGTTAGCGCGTATGTTTTCTTTGTACCGTAGATACCGACGGAGGCGACGGGGCCGCAAACTTCACCGAGCTAGGCTCCGACTACTCTGAACCAGGCAAGCATGTTCGAACTTTGGATATGATGAGTGTATTGGCATGGTTGCATGTAGACAGTTTCATGGCATGCGTGGAGCATACCGATGAACCGTTCGTTATGCATTGTTGGGGCAAGTAAGCCCGATGATTTCACACGTCGATGGACGTGAGTATGTAAGGCCATGTGTTGGCATGAAGATGGGTAAGATGGCAGTGTTGTAGCATGCCAGTCTTAGGCCATGCAAGTTATCTTCAGTACCAACCCGTATCGGTTGGATCATATCCATTCCCTTTCCCTGTACTACCACATGTTTCCCGAAAGGGGTATGGTTTAGTAAGTCACAAACCGCTTTCTTGGTACACACCAAAAAGGAGAGGCCGGGATGCTGGTTCCATGGCCCTGGATTAAAGCCAGGCATCCGGTCAGGGGGCATGGGTGTTTCCGGTTGGGACCGAGAGGGGGGCACCCCTTAGAGCGCGCGTATATAAATTTGATCCCATGCTATTCGAGATTGTGATCTCCCCGTCTCAATAGTTTTTCTTGGACGATGTTGAGGGTGATTCCTGGCATCGAAGAGTTGGATGGGTGTGTACTAGATTGCTGTGTTTACTTCTGAAATACCGTAACGGAACTAGTCCTAGTGACTACGGAAATCCGTCGACTGTGGGAAATTTTTTTACAAACTCTGCAGAGCTCTATATCCTTAAATCATCTTATCTATTTCCAAGTTCCCTGCTAACAGTCATGTGCCAGTTTGGTGACAGCTTTCCCGGTGGGGACGCATGAGCTCTAAGACCGGTTACATGTTTATTCTTGTGGACGGACTAACCCGTTTAATTCCATGAGTTGATTATACTTATGATGAGTACATTATTTCCTTATCAGTTAAAGCCCTTTATGTGGTGTCGCTCAGACGCCCGACTGTGGCATTTCTTTTAAAGCCCTTTATGTGGTGTCGCTCAGACGCCCGACTGTGGCATTTCTTTTAAAGCCCTTTATGTGGTGTCGCTCAGACGCCCGATTGTGGCATTATTATTTCGCATTTTCCGCTCGAGGAGTCTTTCAGACACTCGTTTGGCACCAGTATTATTATTCCGCATTTTCCGCTCGAGGAGTCTTTCAGACACTCGTTTGGCACCAGTATTATTACTCCGCATTTTCCGCTCGAGGAGTCTTTCAGACACTCGTTTGGCACCAGTATTATTATTCAGCATTTTCCGCTCGAGGAGTCTTTCAGACACTCGTTTGGCACCAGTATTATTATTCCGCATTTTCCGCTCGAGGAGTCTTTCAGACACTCATTTGGCACCAGTATTAGTATTCAGTATTTTCCGCTCGAGGAGTCTTTCAGACACTCGTTTGGCACCCAGCATTATCACTTCTATGTCTGATCGTACTGGTTATTTATCCATGTATCTCATGTTGGCATTTGTTATATCTTACGTCCGAACTGTCTTGCGAGTACTTTCAAAGTACTCACTGGCTTGTTGATTTGGCCAGATGCTGACGAAGGTGATCTCATGGATGAAGAGTTCGATAGCGAATCCGACGCCTAGAGGAGTCCCAGTCAGTCTCGTGCAACCCTGGAGTTGGTCACTGTTTCATATCCGCTTCCGCTACCCTAATAAATTCTTCGAGCTTCACCTCGACGCTCGATGGGATGTTAGTTTGAGAATCCCATAACCACTCCCACTGTGTTACTCCGCCTCTACCTTATTTGCGAGTCAGTAGTATGCCACCACTCCCTTGTGTCATTATTCGCCTTTATGTATAATTATTGGCACGCTTGTAATAAATTGTTGAGCATCGTCAGCTCAACCCTGTAATATATTTAGGCTACTGGCTTATTGTGTCAAAAGTTTGTCTACCAGTGAGGAGGTTTTATCTCAAACTGGGTTCTAAAGATTGGTTTCTCAATAAATATTTTTATTGGGAAAACCGGTCGTGACAAGCTTGGTACCAGAGCCAGGCTGACTGTAGGAAGCCACTAGGTGCGATCGCTAATCGGTTATGAGCATGATAGAGCTTATTCATGTCTTTACAATAGTAGTCATTTTTCTGACAGTCAGCATATATTTATGATCTGACCATTCAGGATTTTTGCCTACTTTTGTAGATGGCCGACCGCAGCTGCGAGTCTCAGACCTTCGCCAACGTACCCGATGGGTTCGTCAAGCTTCTCTCCTTCGTCGTTCAGGTCGCGATGGGGCCGTCTGTGCGCCCAGTCATCACTCTCTGTCAGCACAGAGTCGACGACAGTCTGACTATGCACCAGGCCGCAGTGCAGTTCAAGGGAGGGCGTGGTGATCTACGCCGCTTCCGATTCTTGGGGAGAGCCATGCCTTCGGAGAAGCATGCCATCCAGATGGCAGCCCGCGAGGCGATAGCTCGTCTCAGGGATGTCCTTCCCGCGATGAAGGCTCGTCGCTACCGCTATCTACCTTGCCATGTGCCCTACACCTGTCACTACGCATTCTCCTGCCACAGAGGAGAACGGGACGAGGCTTTTGAGATGCTTATTGAGTATCTCCGGGCCTTGGAGGCAGCCTTCGACAACTTGGTGGATGACTTTGTGGCCGCCCGCATGGACTCAGTCCATGGTTGTGCCGCCAACAGGAGGGAGCTCCTGCCCACCGCACCGCCACTGACTTTCGTCTCGTCCTCTGCATCCCATGCTCCTGCTCGTCGCCTGCCTACCACCGAGGAGTTCAACCAGGTCATTGCGCCCACTCCAGCGCGCACTGCTCCGCCACTCGCACCAACTCCAATCCGTGTCGTTCCGCCCCTGGCACCCGCTCCATCTACTCGGCGCAGTACTACTCACATGGAGCCTGTCAACGAGGAAGTCGAGTCCCCGGCTTCGCTACGCCTCACCCTTGGCAGGGCCAAGGACGTCGTCAACATCTCCGACTGAGTACGCGTAGCCGCCTTGCGTTGCATCACCATATAAGAGGTTGTGAGAAGTAGCTTGTTTGCGCATCATGTAGGATCTGGAGAAGTGCACTAGCCTAAATAACATGTCAGGATTATGTACGCATATCCTGAGTGATGTATTGTATAATTATCGCCGCGTGTAAGATACGTAATGATGCAGTCCTTCTCTATGCGCAAATCAATTTGTTTTTCCCTTGAGTATCTTGGTTTTTAAAAAAAAAATATTTGTCAACCCCGTGCATTTTGGGTTTTATCTTTGCAACCCTTCCATTTTTCTTATGGTGTTATAAATACATCCCCAGAGTGAAAGATGTCTCGTCCTTGGACTCGCTCCATGCCCACTCCACCAGAGGAAGATTATGGCAACCAACCGGGCAACAACTTTGCACGAGGGCAGTCAAGTCAACACTATAATACTCAATCAGGCACCAATTTTACTCGAGGTCAGACAAGTCAACAGGACAGTGAAACGGCACTTTCCCAAATGTGCCGCCTTTATGAACAGAGTCAGCAACAACATAGGGAAATGATGAACCAAGTCATTAACATGGGAAATCACCATGGGCAGTATCCGCAGCATTCCAAGCTATCTGAGCTACAGAAGACACGTCCCCCAACATTTTCTCATACTGACAAGCCACTTGAGGCCGAAGACTGGCTTCGCGATATGGAGAGAAAGTTAATTATTGCAAAATGCTCAGACCCGGAATAGGTACTGTACGCACCGCATTATCTCACGGGAGCAGCCGCATCCTGGTGGGAAAATTTTCTGCACATGCATCCCAACGAAAATGATATAACATGGGATGATTTCAAGGAAGGTTTCCGTGGCGCGCATATTCCTAAGAGTATTATGAAAATCAAAAAAAGAGAGTTCGATAACCTCAAGCAAAGGAGCATGACAGTGTCAGATTACAACAGCCAATTTACTCTATTATCCCGCTACGCCAACGAAGAGCGTATGACTGAAAGCAAGAAAATGGAGAAGTTCCTTGACGGCCTAGCACCCGCGCTTAAATGCCAACTGGTCATACACACTTTCCCAGATTTTAAGACGCTGGTGGATAAAGCCATTACTCTGGAAAATGAAAGACGCAGTTTGGATGATATCCGCAAGCGAAAGAGGGACCAGACTAACCATGCTCGCAATCACCGGAGTAAGACCGATTTTCAGAAGGGTGGGACGCACAAATCATCATCCAACGTCTCACGCCCAACCAGGAATTTTCATGCTAGGGACAAGGAGTTCACCTATCGCCCAGGTGTTACTTGTTGCGCCTGTGGAGAAGAAGGACATTATGCCAAGCAGTGTCCCAAGCCAAGAAGCTCAGCACCAAAGCCGAACAACGGCAACAATAATTCAGCGCCCAAGCGAAACAACTTCAATCCCAACAATAACCACAGGAAAGGTCATCTGAACCACGTGACCAAAGAGGAGGCACAAAATGCTCCAGATATCGTACTCAGTACGTTCCCTGTCAACACAATACCTGCAACGGTTTTGTTTGATTCTGGAGCTTCTCACTCTTTTATTTCGAAAAGTTTTGCTTCGCAAAATAATTTTTCGATGCTTCCTTTGGAGAAATCCATGATCATCAAGTCCCCTGGAATTCAGCAAGTTACTCAGAATTACTGTCAGGATGTGATTATTGAGTTCAAAGGATTGAAGTTTCACGCCAATCTCATTGTGTTGGAAAATAAAGGACTAGATATCATCCTAGGGATGGACTGGTTAACCACCAACAAAGGTTTCATTGATTGTTTCAATCGGACCGTGATTCTCACACACCACCATGGTAAGACAATAAGAGTATCCGCCAAAGAAAGGGAAATGCCCAGACAACCAAGACTGAACAAGGTGGACATTTCTGAATTAAACAAGGTTCCAGTAGTACGTGAATTTCCAGACGTATTTCCCGAAGAGCTACCAGGCATGCCACCCGACCGAGAGATAGAGTTCAGCATTGAGCTAGCACCAGGAACCACCCCCGTATACAAGAAACCATACAGAATGGCACCATCCGAGTTGGTTGAACTGAAGAAACAAATAAAGGAATTGCTTGACAAGGGATACATTCGAGCCAGTTCCTCACCATGGGGATCACCAATTTTGTTTGCCAAAAAGAAGGATGGAACACTGCGATTGTGTATTGACTACCGAGCACTCAACATGGTCACAATCAAGAACAAATACCCGATGCCAAGAATAAATGATTTATTCGATCAACTCGCTAAGGCCAAGGTATTCTCAAAAATCGACCTAAGGTCAGGATACCATCATTTAAAAGTACGAACAGAAGATATCCCCAAGACAGCCTTCACCTCCAGATATGGACTGTATGAGTTCACAGTAATGCCTTTTGGATTAACAAATGCCCCTGCATATTTTGTTCACCTCATGAACAAAGTATTTATGAAGTTTATGGACAAGTTCGTTGTGGTATTCATCGACGATATTTTAGTATACTCCAAGACACCAGAAGAACACGGTGAACATCTCAGAATTGTACTAGGAGAACTCAGGAAACACCAATTGTACGCCAAGTTCAGCAAGTGTGAATTTTGGCTAAGGCAAGTAGGCTTTCTAGGCCACGTGCTAACCCAAGACGGGATCGCCGTGGACCCAGAGAAAGTCAAGGCCGTACTTGGCTGGAAGTCACCAGCCAGTGTAACGGACATACGGAGTTTCCTAGGAATGGCAGGATATTACCGCAGATTTATTGAGGGATTCTCCACCATAGCCAAGCCAATGACGCAATTGCTCAAGAAAGATAAGAAATTTGAATGGACAGAAGCCTGTGAGAAAAGTTTCCAAGAGCTAAAACGGAAATTAACAACAGCACCAGTATTGATTGTGCCGGACATACGCAAGAATTTTGAAGTATTTTGTGACGCGTCCAGGAAGGGACTCGGATGCGTATTAATGCAAGAAGGCAAGGTTGTCGCATACGCTTCAAGGCAACTTCGCAAGCATGAGGAAAACTATCCCACTCATGACTTAGAAATGGCAGCAGTTATTCATGCACTCAAGGAATGGAGGCACTTCCTACTTGGAAATCGATGTGAAATATATACGGACCATAAAAGTCTCAAATATATTTTCACACAGCCAGAGCTGAATTTAAGGCAACGACGCTGGTTGGAGCTAGTAAAGGATTATGATGTCGGAATCCACTATCATCCTGGAAAAGCAAATGTAGTAGCCGATGCTCTTAGTCGGAACCCCAGCGCCAACCACAACAATCTGCCCAACTTAAGACCCGAATTCCAACAGGAATTTGCCAGACTCAACTTGTTGATGATAGCAGAAGGCACCATAACAAACTTGGAGATACAGCCCAACCTTGTGACAAGAATCAAAGAAGCCCAGCCCGGTCACCCCAGCATTGAAGGTATCAAAAGAAAGGTGAGTATGGGCAAGACCTCGGAATTCACCATAGACGAAGAAGGGACACTATGGTACGGAAACAGACTCTGCGTACCGGACGTAGAAGACCTCAAACGGCAAATTCTAGCTGAAGCCCACACCGCTCCATATTCGATCCACCCTGGAGGAACCAAGATGTATAAGGATATCCAAGAAGGATTTTGGTGGCATGGTACGAAAAGGGACATAGCCACCTTCATTGCATGCTGCGACTCTTGTCAACGTATAAAGGCCGAACATCAGAGACCAGCTGGACTACTGCAACCAAATAAAATACCTGAGTGGAAATGGGATGAAATAGGGATGGATTTTATTGTCGGACTACCTCGATCACGACACGGGAATGATGCCATATGGGTTATCACCGACAGATTGACTAAGGTGGCACATTTCATTCCAGTAAAGACGACCCACACCACTCAGAAGCTTGCCAAAATATATCTCTCTCGCATAGTTTGTCTGCACGGTGTCCCGAAGACTATAATATCCGACAGAGGAACACAGTTCGTCTCAAGATTCTGGGAGCAGTTACAACAGGCCCTAGGAACTCAACTAGCCTTCAGCACGGCATACCACCCTCAGACAGATGGACAAACAGAACGGGTAAACCAGATTTTAGAGGACATGCTGAGAGCATGTGTCCTCACCTACGGAGCCAGTTGGGAAGACAGCCTGCCATACGCCGAGTTCGCATACAACAACAGTCATCAGGCCAGCCTGCAAATGGCACCATTTGAAGCCTTGTATGGGCGAAGATGTCGTACCCCGTTAAATTGGTCAGAGACCGGAGACAGCCGTATCTTCGGCCCAGACGTGCTCAAGGAAGCCGAGGAAAAGGTCCAGTTAATCAGAGATCGACTCAAGACCGCCCAAAGCCGACAAAAGAGTTATTACGATCAGAAACATCGTGGGGTCAACTTCGAACCAGGTGAATTCGTGTACCTACGAGTGTCACCTATGAGGGGGTTGCAACGATTCAAAATTAAGGGAAAGCTAGCGCCAAGATTCATCGGGCCATTCGGTATATTGGCACGGAAAGGCGCAGTGGCATACCAACTAGACCTACCTGAGGAACTGTCAGATATCCACAACGTGTTCCAGGTATCGCAATTAAGGAAATGTGTGAGCAACCCAGAGAAACAAGTATCCCATGAGAACATAGACGTGCAGCCAGACCTCACTTATCGGGAACACCCAGTAAAGATATTAGAGGAGTCTAAAAGGAGGACCCGACAGAAAACCGTCAAATTTTTCAAAGTTCAGTGGAGTAATCACACCGAAAGTGAAGCAACATGGGAAAGAGAGGATTTTCTTCGAGCAGAGCATCCACACTTATTTAAGGATCGACTGAAATCTCGGGGACGAGATTTTTCCTAAGGGGGTAGGTGTTGTGACACTCCAAAAATTTCATTTGGGTTTTTGCAAAATTCTTGCTGGATTTTCTTTGAGATTTGAGGCTTTCAGTAAAACAACCTTCTTAAAATTTCCTTTTCCTTGACTAGGGTTTTTCTGTTTTCTCCTTCAAGCCCTGGGTTTGACCTCCTTAAAAACTCCTTCTCTCTATTGTTTCCCTTCTCAGATTTTTATTTGGAGTTTTCTTGTTAAGAAAAACTCTATGAAAAAGATTTGGGATTTTCATTCTATTGAAAACCATCCATGACCTTGTATCTTGCCCATGAGGCAAAACCACTCCAACATCTTCACCCCTCCTTGTCAACAACTCAAATTCCCTATCCCAACTTGTCGTGGATTTGTCACGGCAGATGTCCTAGTGGGAGGACTTAGTCGTGGAGCCATCGCAACGGGTTAGCTTGAAGGGGTTAAAAGTGGACACAAGGACACGGTGTTTATACTAGTTCAGCCCCTTCGATGAAGGTAAAAGCCTACGTCTAGTTGTGATGGGATTGATGGGTTTCGAGGGCTTAGGGAGCGATAAGCTTCGCCTAAACCTCGAGTTCTTGTTCTCTGTCCTCAAACCGCCGTCGGGTCGTCCCCTTATATACACGGGTGACGCCCGTCGGTCTGCAAAGTCCCGACCTCCGGCTTATAAACGTGCCCGGGTCGGTCTCTCTATTCCTAACTTACAATACAAGTTTACCCCAGGCCGGTTTACACCATAAACCTTTAAACCGATTATAGGCCTTGGGCCCTTCTATTTCTCCTTGGGCTTTAACATCTCGGGTCTATTGACGGAGGTAACCCGGGCCCTGCAGGCCGGTTTACCCCAGATAGCAATATCCCCAACATTAGGCCCCAGATTGATTTGAACAGGTTCATGTCAATCCTTAATAAAAAAATTCTGTCTTTCAAATGTCTTCTAGTAACTGTTGAACCGCCGTTTTCTTCGTCTCCTTTTACTGCGGTGAACCGATATGACGTCAGTGCGAAGTTATCGTCTCCTTTTGCTAATCCGCAAGAATCAGGGCGACGGCTGGGCTCCCGAAATCTCCGGCCCCTGGATTCGCGCGCCTGGCACGCGCGCCGCGCCTTATAAATAGGACTTGAAGGCCATCTTCCTTTCCTCCGTTTCGCCCCCTTCTTCGTCTTCCTCGCGACCCAGACCTCGGAGCTCCGCCGCCGCCGTCAGCTACTGCCTCCACTCCGGCCGCTGCATCAACCTGATCGGATCAGAGCACCGCGGCGACCTTTCTCATCCGCTTGGCTCCCGGTAAGGCCCCTGTTCTTCTTGCTTTTAGATCTGATCTAGGGTTCGTCATCCTGCCACTGTTCCTTGTTCATCCCCATAGCAGCTTTGACGCTAGGACGACATCGTCAGTTTGATACCTGCTGAGAGTTTTTGCCAATAGATGATGATGCTATGTACTCATCTCTATAAATCTGTACTCATCTCCCTGCTTGTCGAACCCATGCTGTTCTGCTGTGAGCCAAACCTCATATTTTTATTTCTTTTTCGCCCTAGCTACAGATCCACTGTTTTGAAAGAATCTGTATGGGATCTGTTTCTGCTTTCATATTCACCACTGTTAGATCTGGTCGGTTTAACTTCCAGCAGAGCGAGCAAACCAATCCACACATCCATTAGTCCCCTTGATCAACCACTGGATGATATCATCGTAGATAACCTTACTCTATATAAGAGCATCTTCGGTTTACATTCACATTTGTTCTCAAACCGGAACACCTTTGTCTTGTAGATTTCCTCATGGCAAAACAGGTGTACGAATGCAACTGGGTTCCCTCTCGCATCACTGAGACCCAACTAAACAACTTAGTCCTGACTGGCGCTTTGAGTAGCAAAAATGCCATCCATTGGAGGGTTCCAGGAAATGAATGTCCTCCTACCCCACAGGAGGGAGAAGTGGTAGTGTTTGCGGATCACCTGGCCCGGGGTTTTAACCCACCCGGTTCAAAATTTTATCGGGACGTCCTGGCTAACTTTAGGTTGCGCCCACAAGACGTTGGTCCAAACTCAGTCACGAATATCTGCCATTTTCAAGTGCTTTGCGAGGCGTACTTCCAGGAGGAACCTACCGTAGAGCTGTTCCGGGACTGTTTTCATTTGAACCGACGTACCGAATTTACTGACGGCCCTAATATGGAACTGGGTGGTGTGACGATTCAAAAGAGGAAAGAAGTGACTTATCCTCATGCCAAGCTGCATAGTCATCCGCAAGAATGGAATCACACTTGGTTCTATTGCAAGGATACTTCCCCTGCTGAAGAAAATCCACTGCCCGGCTTCCGTCCGGAGAGGCTTAGCAATACCCACCCCTTCCCCCAAAGGCTAACCGCCAAAGAGAGGAGTAAGTATGCCCCTCAGCTGTCCAAGCTCAGAGCCTTCATGGCTAACGGTTTGACGGGGGTAGACCTTGCCCGCTGCTGGATTTCATGGAGCATCCTGCCCCTTAGCATCCGCTCCGGTTTAATGTGCCAATACATGGGCCGGGTTGATGATCCTTTGAGGCACTGCAACATTCAGCTAACGGAAGACGAAGTCACCGAAGCTGTGAAAAAGATGCTGAATGAACCGGAATATGCTTGCGCCCGAACCGGCCTGCTTCCATTTTGTGCCACAAACAAGCCACCTGCTGTAAGCACTTCCCCTCTGTCTGTTATAGAATTTATGATCTCCTTATACACATATTGCTAACTCCAGTCCTTTCTGACACAGGGAGATGATCCATTTTGGAGCAAGAAGTTTCAAGAGCCGACCGAAAAGGTAACCCGACCCAAGACGAGGGTGAAGAAGCCCGCTCAGAGGAAAAGGAACACCGCTTCCTCTACTCCGGATTTAGAGGAGGATGATGTGGGTAATCCGGACCTCGGGGCAGACCTCGATTCAGTTGGCTTGCTTTTTATACGTCTTATTGATGATGATATTTGTCAGGACGATGCTGAAGCGAGCCATGCCGAAGGCCCAGAGGTAACTATTCTTTCTTCTGATGCCGTTCCTTTGCCTTTGAAAAAACCTCGCCAAGCAAACCGGAAAATTAAATTTTCTCACCCTCTTGCTTACTTGGATCCCAAATTTCTTGTGAAGACCCAACAACATGAAGCTCGACGCACCACCCGGCATAGCGGCCAGGTAGTTACCTCCGCCGGTTTACCGAACAGCCCGGTTCGGAAACGCCGCTCAGAGGTCTCCGATTTACGCGCTAGCTTTCCTCCTAAAGCAGGTTTAACTCGTCAGCCTCTAAATCCATCTGACTCCGATTATCAGGTCACTTCCCATTCATCTTCCGGTGAATCTTCAGCCACTCAACTGCCACCGTTGAAGACAGTTATTGGGTAAGTTGGACCGATCACAACATATCTCTGTATGGGCCTCTTAATCCATCTTATACCGTTTTTTCAATCTTTGGGTTTTTTCCAGGGCTAAACCTAGACCGAGCAAGAAGGCTCGTATGGATAACCCGGCTGAAGGAACTGCCGCTCCTGAACCGGAGAAAACTCCTGGTGCTGACGCTCTGGGTCGTGAAGATACTCAGAATTATCTATCTCCGCAAGATGACACCTGTGCTGAAGAAAGGCCTACCAAATCTGCCAGCCGTACTAATCCGCCTGCCAGTCCTGTTCGGGTTGATGAATCCATCCCCCCTTCCGCAACTGTTGATAAACCGACAGGGCCACTGCAGAGCAGCGACTCCAAGGATGACGATGTTGTGATTACCGGCATTGGCCGCTCTGAACCGGGGAACACTGCTACTTTGGCCAAGCATACTGCCAAGGACGAAATCTCGGCCATAAAGGGCAAATGGGACCTTGACTCTTCTACGTACGCCTCTTTAAGCGCTCCGGATCTTTATTCTGGGTACCTGAGCCGACTGTACACCAGTCGGGATTATGAAGCTGGCATGATCAGGATGATGAAGGAGAAACTTGAGGTAAATCTCTTGTGTTTCATTCCATTGCAACTTAGCTTAAGGTCCGGTTTAGAAAACCCAGGGCTTCAACATAGGTCGTAATCAGAAAACATCATAAGATAACCATTAGCCCCTAAGTGCCAAGTTTAAATACTTGTATAAACCCTGGGACTTTTGTAATGTAAAACATGCGTTAAGATCAAGTATGCATTAGCCCCCAAGTATCGAGCACATAACTTGCTTGTGTGGTTGATACTTCCAAACCGTGCACTATTTTCTGAACACTGTTGATGACCTGCTGCAGGGGGATTTGAAGACCAAAGAAAAACAAATCTCGGACCTTCAGGAAGCTTTAAAAACCCAGCAGGCTGAAACTGAAAAAGCGAAGGAGGAATTGACCAAAGCCTTAACTGTTATGGAGCAGCTGAAAGAAAGCCGCAAAAAGGAGCAAGCTGATTGGGCTACCGAAAAAACTCTTTTGACGAAGAGGGCTGAAAATGCTGAAGCTGCTCTCAAACCGGTGGTTGATGAATTATCCGCCGTGAAGCGACAAATACACTCTATGACCTCTGCCGTCTTCGGTAAACTTCTTTCAATGCCCCTCTTCCAATTTGTACCTTGTCTGCTATATCTTATATCCGGTTTGTAATCCATCCTGAAACACTGCAGGCACACGTATTGGACACTTGGGTTCTGATGTGCGGATGAAGCTCAAAGCTGCATATACTCTGATTGAACAGTTGTACACCGGAGCACAAAGAGCTATCACCACTGCATCGCATAACAACCCTGCACCGTCCCTGATTCAAGACACGTTGAAAAGGCTATCTGTGCTTCCAGCCCGGATTGAAGAGTTGAAAAGATCAGCTGCTCGAACTGGAGCCATCACTGCCTTGATCCGGGCTAAAGCGTGGGTACCAGATTTCGATCCTGTCGAAGCGGCCCAAGGATACCCCAGCTTGAAAGAAGACGGTTCAGACTTTGGTGAAGATGATTTGAGGGCGATAAACCGGGCGGTGCGTCCCCTAGCTTGTCAATTGGCTGAAGAAGCAGATCTGACCCATTACCAAGCCCAGTATGATAACCAGAATAAGCGAGTAGCTGCCCCGGTCCCTGAAGCAGAAAATCTTATTCCTCCAATCCGTAAGCATACCTATGCCCCTGACATTGAACCGTCTTTGCTGATTCACGAAGAAGCTGTCTTTCAAGCGCTAATGGGAATCGACTGGACCACTGCTGATTTCCAGCCAATGGGTAGCCAAGAGGATGCGGCGCAAGATGATCCCCAACCTTCGAACCGAGGCGGCGAACAGGCGTAATCCGTCAACAAACAATATATTCAGGCACTACGCTGCCTTGTAATAAGATAGTTTAATACCTCTGCGTTTGAATGTGCCTTCGCGCACGGGTACTGATGCCCTTTCCAATGACTTTTCCAACTTACGTTTCCTGTCTTTACTGAGTACACAATGTGATTTTTCGACCACCTGAACCGTGCTGCGCCTTTGCCAAACCGGGCAATTTGCCTCCGGGTTAAAAAAGGACCAGGCTGTGTCAGCTGAATCGGTTTAAAAATACTTGACGTTCCAGAGAACAAAAAACACCACAATAAAAGTAGAAAACAAAAACCAAATATGAAAAGGCAACGCGATAGTAAAACGCATGCAAATAGTGGTTGCTATGAACCGTCCAGAAGGCGTGACCATCGTCAAGACAAAATAAACCAAGCCCCCAAGAGGTGTAGCTACGGTTTAGGTCGACTAGGTTCCTAACTGAATCGTGGCAAATATGCCGGTCAAATGGCATTGCATTGGTTCGGATTCGACCAAGCCCCCAAGTGACTCAGTGGCCAAGGGCCGATCAAGTGGCATTGCGTTGGTTCGGACACGACCAAGCCCCCAAATGATTCATTGGCTAAAAAGCCGACCAGAAGGCATTACCATCATCAAGACATGACCGAGTTCCCATAAGGCGTAATCTACGGTTCAAGTCAATTAGGTCCCCAACTGATTCAGTGGCAAATGTGCCAGCCAGAAGGCATTACCGTCGTCAAGACATGACCAAGCCCCCCGGAGGTGTAGCTACGGTTCAGGCCGACTAGGTCCCCAACTGACTTTATAGAGATAGCTATGTTCTCTTTGGTTCGAATACGACCTATGTTTGAACAGGAAGCCCCGTGTTTGAATAGCTATGTTCTCTTTGGTTCGAATACGACCTATGTTTGAACAGGAAGCCCCATGTTTGAATAGCTATGTTCTCTTTGGTTCGAATACGACCTATGTTTGAACAGGAAGCCCCATGTTTGAATAGCTATGTTCTCTTTGGTTCGAATACGACCTATGTTTGAACAGGAAGCCTCATGCTTGAACCGGGATATTGAACCGGATATTAAGAGCTTCACAGCCTTGTAGGAGACATCTTCCCTTGAACCGGCTTTTAAACCGGAATCTATAATTTGAACTTCTGTGAAGCGACCTCCAGGGGTAAACACACATGATGTGAAGAACAGCAGAGACCCCGCTTTACTCGAGGCTCCGGTTTATTGTATTAATCAATATATATATATATGGTCATGATATGTACATAAACAGAGCCCAAGGCTCATGTATAATAAGGTCGAAGATGAGCTATGTTCCACGGCCTGCTGGTCTCCTCCTCTGATGTGCATGAATCCTTGCGCTCTCGAATATCAATCAGGTAATATGACCCATTATTCAGATTCTTGCTGACCACAAAAGGTCCCTCCCAAGGTGGGGATAATTTATGCTGATCAGACTGATCCTGGATGAGCCGAAGCACCAAATCCCCCTCCTGAAAGGTTCTGGTCCTAACCCGACGGCTGTGGTAACGGCGAAGATCTTGCTGGTAAATCGCTGAACGGGCAGCTGCCAAGTCACGCTCCTCATCCAACAAGTCAAGAGCGTTCTGTCGTGCCTGCTCATTGTCCGCTTCAACATATGCTGCCACGCGAGGTGAGTCATGTCGTATATCACTTGGGAGAACCGCCTCTGCTCCATAGACCATAAAAAACGGCGTAAACCCCGTGGATCTGTTAGGCGTGGTGTTGATGCTCCATAATACAGACGGTAGCTCCTCCACCCAACAACCCGGCGTCCTTTGCAAAGGGACCAGAAGCCGGGGTTTGATACCTCTCAAGATCTCTTGGTTCGCTCGTTCTGCCTGACCATTAGACTGTGGGTGCGCTACCGAAGAAACATCAAGCCGTATATGCTCCCGTGCACAGAACTCTTTCATGGCCCCCTTGGATAGATTGGTACCATTATCTGTGATGATGCTGTGTGGAAAACCAAACCGGAAGATCACCTTCTTTATAAACCGAACCGCCGTGGCAGCATCACACTTACTGACAGGTTCTGCCTCCACCCACTTTGTAAATTTGTCAACCGCCACCAGTAGGTGGGTCTTCTTATCTTTGGAACGCTTAAAAGGCCCAACCATATCGAGCCCCCAAGTCGCAAACGGCCAAGTGATTGGAATCATCCTCAATTCTTGAGCCGGTATGTGTGCTCGTCTGGAAAATTTCTGGCAACCATCACATAACCTGACCAGGTCTTCTGCATCAGCATGAGCAGTTAACCAGTAGAAACCGTGGCGGAACGCTTTAGCCACCAATGATTTTGAACCGGCGTGGTGGCCGCAATCCCCTTCATGTATTTCTCGTAATATCTCGCA
The DNA here is from genome assembly GCA_032464435.1 of Aegilops umbellulata. Classification (NCBI taxonomy): domain Eukaryota; kingdom Viridiplantae; phylum Streptophyta; class Magnoliopsida; order Poales; family Poaceae; genus Aegilops; species Aegilops umbellulata. The sequence continues at coordinate 445,916,106 of CP136058.1, forward strand.
CCCCTCCTTAGGGGATACGCACCGTTGCAGCGCTCCTGACACGCTGCGATGATGTAACTCTCCTTTGAAAATGGTCATAGACTTGGACCGTCGTACTATCTGTCGAGCCAAGCTTTCATCTTCTGGCAACTCACCCCGGTTCATATATGCCAGATAAGGGAGCGTCCAATCCGGGGTGATGTGAAGAGCCGCCACTAATTGAGCCTCCGGATCAGGAACAGCCAACTCCAGCTCACCGGGCAGCTGTACCGATGGGTGATACAATACATCCAAGAAAACATTTGGTGGGACCGGTTTACGCTGAGAGCCCAAGCGGCTTAAAGCGTCCGCTGCCTCATTCTTTCTGTGGTCCACATGGTCCACTTGATAGCCTTTGAAATGCCCGGCCACCATATCTACTTCACGTCGGTATGCAGCCATGAGCGGGTCCTTAGAATCCCAGGTGCCAGATACCTGCTGAGCCACCAGATCCGAATCACCAAAGCACCTAACTCTGCTCAGATTCATCTCTTTAGCCATCCGAAGACCATGAAGCAAAGCTTCATACTCAGCCGCATTATTTGTACAGGGGAACATTAAACGGAGGACATAACAAAACTTATCTCCTCGTGGGGAAGTTAAAACGACTCCAGCCCCCGAGCCTTCCAATTGCCTGGACCCGTCAAAATGAATAGTCCAATAGGTGTTATCCGGCTTCTCCTCAGGTACTTGTAACTCTGTCCAATCGTTTATGAAGTCGACAAGTGCTTGTGACTTTATAGCCGTCCGGGGCACGTATCTTAAACCGTGCGGCCCAAGCTCGATAGCCCACTTAGCAATCCGACCGGTCGCCTCCCGGTTCTGTATGATGTCACCCAAAGGAGCAGAACTGACCACCGTGATGGGGTGTCCTTGAAAATATTGCCTCAGCTTCCGGCTTGCCATAAAAACACCATATACCAGCTTCTGCCAATGCGGATACCTTTGTTTGGACTCGATAAGTACTTCACTGATATAGTAAACCGGTCGCTGAACCGGATGTTCCTTTCCAGCCTCCTTTCGTTCTACCACCATCGCCACACTAACTGCTCTGGCATTCGCAGCCACATATAACAGGAGTGGCTCTTTATCTACAGGGGCTGCCAAAACTGGCGGATTGACTAGCTGCCGCTTCAAGTCCTCGAACGCTTTATCTGCCTCCGCACTCCAGACAAATTGATCCGTCTTCCTGAGCATTTGATACAAGGGGACCGCCTTTTCACCAAGGCGACTGATAAACCGGCTTAACGCTGCAATCCGTCCGGCCATGCGCTGAACATCATTGACGCATTTCGGTTTGGCCAGGGAGGTGATGGCTGTGATCTTCTCCGGATTAGCCTCAATTCCTCTATGGGATACTAAAAATCCCAACAACTTGCCTGCAGGCACACCAAAAACACATTTCGCCGGGTTGAGCATCATTTGGTACACTCTCAAGTTATCGAAAGTCTCCTTCAAATCGTCAACCAGGGCCTCCTTCTTTCGTGACTTGACCACAATATCATCCACATAAGCATGCACATTACGACCAATCTGCTTGTGGAGGCAATTTTGCACACACCATTGATAAGTAGCCTGCGCACTCTTAAGCCCGAAGGGCATAGACACATAGCAGAAGGCTCCAAAGGGAGTAATGAACGCCGTCTTCTCCTGGTCCTTAACTGCCATCTTGATCTGGTGATAACCCGAATAGGCATCCAAAAAACTCAAACGCTCGCAACCTGCTGTTGCATCAATGATTTGATCAATCCGGGGGAGAGCAAAAGGATCCGCTGGACAAGCTTTATTCAAGTCTGTGTAATCCACACACATGCGCCAGGTGCCGTTTTTCTTAAGAACCAGCACCGGATTAGCAAGCCATTCGGGATGAAAAACCTCAATAATAAAACCAGCTGCCAGGAGCCTGGCCACTTCCTCACCAATCGCTTTACGTCTTTCTTCGTTAAACCGCCGTAAGAACTGCTTTACCGGCTTATACTTAGGATCCACATTAAGGGTGTGCTCAGCGAGTTGCCTCGGTACACCAGGCATGTCAGACGGCTTCCATGCAAAGATGTCCCGATTCTCACGGATGAACTCGATGAGCGTGCTTTCCTATTTTGGATCCAAGTTTGCACTGATGCTGAACTGCTTGGATGAATCGCCAGGCACGAAGTCAACAAGCTTAGTTTCGGCCGCTGACTTGAACTTCAAGGCCGGATCGTGGTCCGTAGTTGGCTTTTTTAATGAAGTCATATCCTCCGGATCAACACTGTCTTTGTACTGCTTTAGCTCCTCCGTAGCACAAACCGATTCTGCATAAGTCGCATCTCCTTCCTCGCATTCCAAAGCGATTCGACGGCTGCCATGAACCGTTATAGTGCCCTTGTAACCCGGCATCTTAAGTTGCAGATACACGTAGCAGGGCCGTGCCATAAATTTCGCATAGGCTGGCCGTCCAAACAAAGCGTGGTACGGACTTTGGATTTTAACCACTTCGAACGTCGGCGTCTCTGATCTGGAATCGTGACTATCGCCAAAGACCACTTCAAGGGCTATCTTACCGACCGGATATGCAGACTTGCCAGGCACCACCCCGTGGAACACGGTATGGGTCGGTTTGAGATCCTTATCCACCAGTCCCATGCGACGGAAGGTCTCATAATACAAGATGTTAATGCTGCTCCCTCCGTCCATGAGCACCTTGGTAAGCTTATAACCTCCCACCTGAGGCGCTACCACCAGTGCTAACTGACCCGGATTATAAACCCTGGGAGGATGATCTTCTCGGCTCCATATGATAGGCTGTTCCGACCAACGCAGATAGTGAGGCGTGGCCGGTTCGACAGCACTGACCGCCCGCCTCTGAAGCTTTCTATCTCGTCTATCCAAGCTTGTAGTAAAGACATGATACTGTCCACCACTCAACTGTTTCGGGTTGTTCTGATAACCTGATTGCTGCTGTTCGTAACCATTTTGATTACCTTGATTATTTCGGCTGTCCTGTCCGCCCGGATTACCCTGGAACCCTGGACCGGAATTTCCGCCACCGTATCCTGATCCGGAACCTGAACCACCACCGGAGCTGTGATCATATTGGAAAGTGTTTGAGCTTTTGAATTCCTTCATGATATAACAATCCTTCCAAAGATGGGTTGCTGGTTCCTCTTTTGTTCCGTGCTTCGGACAGGGCTGGTTTAAGAAAAAGTTCAAACGCTCCAGATTAGGACCGGGATTTGCACGGAAACTTGGCTGTTTCCCCTTACGCCGCTGGCCTTTATTCTGTGCACTTGTGCTGGCCACCAAGTCCATGCTCCCGTCCGGTTTACGCTTACCTCCGCCTCCATTACCTGCCGGCCGATGTTGCTGGCCTTTGGTGTTGCTATTCTTCTTTCCCTTCCCTGCTTTGTCATCACCAGAGTCAGGATCCTTGGTACTGTCAGAATCCGCATACTTCACTAAAGCGGTCATGAGCGTTCCTATATCTGTACAATCACGCTTCATCCGGCCCAGCTTTAGCTTCAAAGGGCCAAACCGACAGTTGCTTTCCAACAGCACCACGGCGGTGTCTGCGTTGATGCGATCTGACGAGTGCAAAACTTCTGATACCCGCCGTACCCAATGGGTAGTTGATTCCCCTTCTTGCTGAACGCAGGCTGCTAGGTCAACTATCGACATTGGCTGTTTGCACGTGTCCTTGAAATTCTTGATAAACCGGGCGCGCAACTGGGCCCACGAACTAATTGAATTAGGCGGTAAGCTCTTTAGCCAAGTCCGGGCCGTTCCTTCTAACATCATAGTAAAATACTTGGCACACGCCGTGTCATCCACATCCAGCATCTCCATAGCCATTTCATAGCTCTCCACCCATGTCTCCGGAGGCTGATCTGCCGTGTAGTTTGGTACCTTGCGGGGGCCTTTAAAGTCTTTGGGCAGGCGTACGTTGCGTAAAGCGGGGACAAGGCACGGTACTCCCAAAGAACTGGAGACCACCCCCGGTTCAACCGTAGCCGCTGGGAAGATAGGTGTAAGCTGACGAGCCTGATGCTGCGCTGCTATTCCGGCCTCCCGCGCACGGGTGCGATCCACACTCTCCTGAGCATTGTCGACGCCTGCCGGGTTGTTGCCGCGGAGCGCTTCACGCCTGGCATTGCTTGAAACAGCCGGCTCCTCCATACGCCTACTATGGCTCCTGCTGGGGCGAGGGGTGGAGTGAATCCGATCACGGCTTTGTGAATATGCTTCTTGTTGGGCCAACGCGGTCCTAAGGAGCTCCTTGACCCGGCGTGTCTCTACGTCCTGTGATGAATCGCCTTCGATCGGAATGGCTTCCAGCCGAGCTGCCGCCGCGACGAGGTTATCCATCGGGTTGGAATAATGACCTGACGGTGTTGGCACGGCCGGTGGTGTACCAGTGTTGTGACGAGGCAGGCTTATTATCCGGTGCTGAACCGGGGCGCCAACTGTCGCCTCCGCACGGTTTACCCCCGGGGTGTTGAAGAGATTTCGGGCGTCGAGGGCTGCAGGCAATCGAGATCGGGATTTCCTCTTCAGGACTTCCTGAGACGCATTCTGGTCCATCATGAGCCTGTAAGCCTGTGCATCCAAAGCGGCGCGCTCCGCCGTCATCTTGATCTCTTCTGCTGCCAGCTCCGCTTTAGCTTGAGTGATCTGCTCTCTCACTTTGGCAATCTCAGCATTATGAACCTCCTGATCCACCGGGTTGGCTTCCGCCATGAGCGCTGCCAGTGAGTCAAACAGGTCTGACAAAACTTGGGCTGGTGAACCCGTAGGGCCTCCCGCCCGCGCAGCCGTTGCTGCTGCCGATCCGGAGATCGCTGCTGCTGCAGTTGATGATCGTGGCGCCGCCTGTGTTCCAGCCATGAAGATCCCAACCCGATAGGGCAGATCAGAGGGGTCCGGAATACTGTTGCCATCGGAGCCGCCCCCAATCCGATCATCTTGTAGCTGGTAAAGAGATTCGGTCTCCCCGGTCGACGTTTCATCGCCGGAGTAGATGGCGGTTTCGTCACCGGATTCGGATCCTTCCTCGTAGCTTCCTCCGTGGACGACCCCCACAAAGGCGTGCTTCCTGGTCGGTTTAGCCAGGGTCGATCTCGCGCACTGAGCTGTCTCGACGAGGTCGGCGCAGACGCCTAACTCGGGGCCTGGCTCTCCGATCTTGCCGATGAAAACATGGATGCCGCCAAAGGGGACCCGGTACCCGTACTCGATCGAGCCGGCGTCGGGGCCCCAGCCTGTGCTGTCGATGTAGAGTTTTCCGCGGCGGCTCTTGGTCATCTGACCCACAACGTAACCCTCGAGTCCTTCAAAGCGGCCCTCCAAAAACTTGAAACCATCTCGCGATAGCCCCACGGTGGGTGCCAACTGTCGTGGATTTGTCACGGCAGATGTCCTAGTGGGAGGACTTAGTCGTGGAGCCATCGCAACGGGTTAGCTTGAAGGGGTTAAAAGTGGACACAAGGACACGGTGTTTATACTAGTTCGGCCCCTTCGATGAAGGTAAAAGCCTACGTCTAGTTGTGATGGGATTGATGGGTTTCGAGGGCTTAGGGAGCGATAAGCTTCGCCTAAACCTCGAGTTCTTGTTCTCTGTCCTCAAACCGCCGTCGGGTCGTCCCCTTATATACACGGGTGACGCCCGTCGGTCTGCAAAGTCCCGACCTCCGGCTTATAAACGTGCCCGGGTCGGTCTCTCTATTCCTAACTTACAATACAAGTTTACCCCAGGCCGGTTTACACCATAAACCTTTAAACCGATTATAGGCCTTGGGCCCTTCTATTTCTCCTTGGGCTTTAACATCTCGGGTCTATTGACGGAGGTAACCCGGGCCCTGCAGGCCGGTTTACCCCAGATAGCAATATCCCCAACACAACTCATCCAAACAAGTTTTGGATTTTATTTTATCTCTCAAATATTTTCTGTCAATTATTTTGAGCCTGATGGATTTTCAAAGCAAGTACCCTTTTCCATTTGAGATTTGACTTCAAACCAACTCTACTGGCTAGTCCTTTGCACCCACAACCCAGAACCATCTTGATCCACTCATCTTCATTTCAAAATTTTCAACTTACACTCCCTGCAAGTTTGGACCAGATTTGTCAAATTTGGTGAAATTCATATCTACACTTCTCCAAAAATTCCACCAAAAATCAGGCAGCCTACTAGAGCAATGAGAAGTCACTCCACCAAAAATCAGCCCAAGGAAAAATCCCTACATGCCTGGATCATTCTGTCGAACACCTTGCATGCACTGTTCAAACACATTCAGCAATTTCAGTCTTCAGTGTTGATTTCTTCAGATCATCTTCAGTCACGCGCACACAGTGCCCTTGGCACGTTGCTCGCCACCTGGTCTGCGTGTCCAGAGCCCCGCACGCGCGCTTGGCTTCTTCCTGGCGTCGGTGGCGCTCTGACCCGACCGCGTCGGCGTGTCCCGCGGCGGCTGAACCGCCGTGGCAGCCAACAGGGAGCAGAACGGCGGCTCAACGCCGTTCCGCGCCGCACAGCCCCGCTGATGGCTCCGCGTGTCCACCTCCACGCCAGCGCACGCATGCAGCACAGCCGTCGTGGCGCGGCACGCACAGAGCGTGCTCTCTTCCGCTGATGGACCCGCGCCGTCCCGTTCCGTCGAACTCCACCTCAGCAAGCTTAAACCAACGCCGTTGGCTCCAAAATGGACTCCGCGAACCTCCACGACGGTGCTCAACTCCTAAACTCCCCCGACCAAGCACTGCACCACCGTAATCACTCGCCGGAGAACGCCGTTCTCGGCCACCGCCTCGGATCGCCTATAAAAGGAGACCCCGAGCCCTTCCGCGAGCACGCACCACCCCTACACTCCACTAACGCCGTGCCAGGTCACTGGGAGGACCTCGAGGAGGTCTCCTCCCCCGACTCCGGCCACCCCGCTCCGCCACGGCCTCCAGCTCGATTCGCTCCGGTGAGGCCGTCTCTGGCGCCCAAACTCCGTCCATCTCCCTCTCTAGCTACCAGATTCTTAACCCCCTCCTCAATTTGATCAGTGCAGCTCTCTCCGGCGACCTCCAACCATGCCCGAACCGCCGTCCGCCGGAGCAGGGGCCACCGCCGACGTGGTGCTTCCCGGCAACCACCTCGACCACCATCCGACGCGGAATGGCACCCTGAGCACGGAGGTAACCTCCGATCTCTCTGCCTCGCCGTGGATCGCCGCCGGCGACCACCGCGGCTCTCGGGCGCCAGCGAGCCCGACCCGCCTCTTTTAAATTTTAAACCTGACAGATGGGACCCGCCTGTCAGCTTCTCTGTCTTTTCTATTCGAATCGTTTTCTGAAAACGCCTTCGGGCAAAATACGCTTTCTCCATTGCGCTTGCGCATTTCCTATCGAACCGTTTTCTGTTTTCTCAGTTAGAACCCTGGAAAGTTTCTGTTTCATTACAGATGAGTCCCTGGGCAAAAACCCTTATAACTTTTTATCAGAAGCATATTTTTGAGTGATTCTTTTTCTGTTCTCTTCAAAATTTTGTCTAGTTTTTTATCAGATTTATTTGAAAAATATTTGCAATACTTTTTCTGCACCTCTCGGTATTCACGTTAGCGCGTATGTTTTCTCTGTACCGTAGATACCGACGGAGGCGACGGGGCCGCAAACTTCACCGAGCTAGGCTCCGACTACTCTGAACCAGGCAAGCATGTTCGAACTTTGGATATGATGAGTGTATTGGCATGGTTGCATGTAGACAGTTTCATGGCATGCGTGGAGCATACCGATGAACCGTTCGTTATGCATTGTTGGGGCAAGTAAGCCCGATGATTTCACACGTCGATGGACGTGAGTATGTAAGGCCATGTGTTGGCATGAAGATGGGTAAGATGGCAGTGTTGTAGCATGCCAGTCTTAGGCCATGCAAGTTATCTTCAGTACCAACCCGTATCGGTTGGATCATATCCATTCCCTTTCCCTGTACTACCACATGTTTCCCGAAAGGGTTATGGTTTAGTAAGTCGCAAACCGCTTTCTTGGTACACACCAAAAAGGAGAGGTCGGGATGCTGGTTCCATGGCCCTGGATTAAAGCCAGGCATCCGGTCAGGGGGCATGGGTGTTTCCGGTTGGGAACAAGAGGGGGGCACCCCTTAGAGCGCGCGTATATAAATTTGATCCCATGCTATTCGAGATTGTGATCTCCCCGTCTCAATAGTTTTTCTTGGACGATGTTGAGGGTGATTCCTGGCATCGAAGAGTTGGATGGGTGTGTACTAGATTGCTGTGTTTACTTCTGAAATACCGTAACGGAACTAGTCCTAGTGACTACGGAAATCCGTCGACTGTGGGAAATTTTTGTACAAACTCTGCAGAGCTCTATATTCTTAAATCATCCTATCTATTTCCAAGTTCCCTGCTAACAGTCATGTGCCAGTTTGGTGACAGCTTTCCCGGTGGGGACGCATGAGCTCTAAGACCGGTTACATGTTTATTCTTGTGGATGGACTAACCCGTTTAATTCCATGAGTTGATTATACTTATGATGAGTACATTATTTCCTTATCAGTTAAAGCCCTTTATGTGGTGTCGCTCAGACGCCCGACTGTGGCATTTCTTTTAAAGCCCTTTATGTGGTGTCGCTCAGACGCCCGATTGTGGCATTATTATTTTGCATTTTCCGCTCGAGGAGTCTTTCAGACACTCGTTTGGCACCAGTATTATTATTCCGCATTTTCCACTCGAGGAGTCTTTCAGACACTCGTTTGGCACCAGTATTATTATTCCGCATTTTCCGCTCGAGGAGTCTTTCAGACACTCGTTTGGCACCAGTATTATTATTCAGCATTTTCCGCTCGAGGAGTCTTTCAGACACTCGTTTGGCACCAGTATTATTATTCTGCATTTTCCGCTCGAGGAGTCTTTCAGACACTCGTTTGGCACCAGTATTAGTATTCAGTATTTTCCGCTCGAGGAGTCTTTCAGACACTCGTTTGGCACCCAGCATTATCACTTCTATGTCTGATCGTACTGGTTATTTATCCATGTATCTCATGTTGGCATTTGTTATATCTTACGTCCGAACTGTCTTGCGAGTACTTTCAAAGTACTCACTGGCTTGTTGATTTGGCCAGATGCTGACGAAGGTGATCTCATGGATGAAGAGTTCGATAGCGAATCCGACGCCTAGAGGAGTCCCAGTCAGTCTTGTGCAACCCTGGAGTTGGTCACTGTTTCATATCCGCTTCCGCTACCCTAATAAATTCTTCGAGCTTCACCTCGACGCTCGATGGGATGTTAGTTTGAGAATCCCATAACCACTCCCACTGTGTTACTCCACCTCTACCTTATTTGCGAGTCAGTAGTATGCCACCACTCCCTTGTGTCATTATTCGCCTTTATGTATAATTATTGGCACGCTTGTAATAAATTGTTGAGCATCGTCAGCTCAACCCTGTAATATATTTAGGCTACTGGCTTATTGTGTCAAAAGTTTGTCTACCGGTGAGGAGGTTTTATCTCAAACTGGGTTCTAAAGATTGGTTTCTCAATAAATATTTTTATTGGGAAAACCGGTCGTGACACGGGGCCCACCAGCGGCGGGCCCCAGGAGTCGGCGGAGACGGCGGCTACCTAAGACAGATGGCTGGGACCCGCACCCAGCCAGATTACCATTGTACCCCCGGGGGGTAGGCCTATATAAACCCTCGGAGCACCCATGCAAATGGTTCGATCCTTTTAGCACTAGACCAGAAGCATAAGAGGGAGAGAGCTAGCCTTGCCCTCTCCTACCTCCAGAACACAGCTCGAGGAGCAACCTTGTACTCATATTACCATAGTGATCATGCGGAGACCTCGCAGAGCAGCAGTTGGGGTATTATCTCCTCGGAGAGCCCTGAAGCTGGGTAAGTTTCGTCGATGTGCATGTCTACGCCTCATCCCGCTTCCAGGCACCGGCAACGATCTACTCGCTCCCACCATGATAAGCCATCCTTTGGCATATGTCGCATCCAACCCCCGACGGTCCTCTTGCGTCCCGCAGCACCGTGCTGACGAAGTACACGGGATGCTCGACGAGGTTGAGGGTGCTGGCGCAGCTTGCGTCCTCCTGAGGTCGAGGCGTCTCCTGAGGCGACGGAGCCCCCAGTGCTTGGTCGCCTGAAGAGGCCTCTCCTTACCCAGGTGCGCTCTCCTGCTGCGGTTGTTCCTTTCCGGCTGCGGTCGTGGTCTTCGCGAGACCTTCCTGGCTTTGCCTTGCCTCAGTCCGAACAGCCGATGCGGCCTTGGCACAGCGCTCCTCCCTGACCGCCACCAGGGCTGCGCTAGCGGAGTAGGGGGTGGCCGCAAGGTAGAGCACCAGGGGCTCCCGAGGACGCGGAGCCACCATCACTGGTGAGGTACCTCTTGAGGTCTTGGAATGCCTTGTCGGTCTCTTCAGTCCATTCGAAGGGGCCCTTTTTCTTCATCAGCTTGAAGAAGGGCAGCGCTCGTTCCCCCAGCTTGGAGATGAAGCGCCCCAGCGCAGTTACATGCCCGGTGAGCTTCTGTATTTCTCGGAGTGTCGTTGGCGGGCTCATGTCCTCGACCGCCTTGACCTGATCCGGGTTGGCCTCGATGCCCCTGTGGGACACGAGGAAACCCAGGAGCTTACCTGAGGGGACTCCAAACACACATTTCTCCGGGTTGAGCCGTAGGTCCACTTCGTTGAGGCTCGCAAAGGTTTCTTCCAGGTCCTGTATCAGGGTTTTTGCCTCCCGAGACTTTACTACAATGTCGTCGACGTAGGCTTCAGCGTTCCTCCCGAGCTGCCGGCCTAAGGCGATGTGCATCAGCCGCTGAAAGGTTGCCCCTGCATTGCACAACCCAAATGGCATGCACGTATAGCAGTACACTCCACATGGGGTCAGGAAAGCCGTCTTCTCCATGTCTTCCACCGCCATCTTGATCTGGTGATAGCCCGAGAAGGCATCTGGGAAGCACAATAGGTCACACTCTGTGGTGGACTCGACTATCTGGTCAATGCGGGGGAGAGGGAATGGATCCTGCTGGCAGGCTTTGATGAGGTTGGTGAAGTCGACACACATGCGCTCCTTTCCTCCCTTTTTCGGCACAACGACCGGATTAGCTAGCCAATCAGGGTAGTGGACCTCGCGGATAACCCCTGCTGCCTCCAGTTTCCGGGTCTCTTGAACAATGGAAAGCTTGTTTCTTAGTGGACTATCGCCTCGCCTTCTGCTTCACGGGGCGCATGTTGGGGCAGATGTTGAGGTGATGCTCAATCACACTCCTTGGGACTCCTGCTAACTGACCAGGTTCCCACGCGAACACCTTCTTGTTGGCGCGCAGGAACCTCACCAGGGCCTTCTCCTGTTCGGGCTCGAGGTTGGCTCCTATGGTGAAGGTGGCGTCAGTGGACCCGTCCTCGTCGACCGGTACCTGCTTCGCTTCCGCCTTGTCTTGGGTGAATAGACGCTTCTTCTTAGCCGGCGCAGCCCCCTTGGGCTCAAGGGCGTCGGTGCTAGCGGGCTGCGCCACCGCGACCGCCCTGAAAGCGAGCTGGAGGGCTTGCAGTGCATCCCTTGTGTCTCCGGACACGGTAAGGACACCGCTGCTCCCGGGCATCTTCATGAGGTTGTACGCTGGGTGAGTTGCTGCCATGAATCGGGCCAAGGCCGGATAGCCGAGGATGGCGTTGTAGGGGAGGCCGATGGGGGCGATGTCGAAGTCGATCAGCTCCGTGCGGAAGTTGTCGTAGGTGCCGAAGGTCACCGGGGGGCGGATCTATCCCAAGGAGGCGGTGGAACCGACTCAGACGCCCGAGAATGGCCTGCTGGGTTGGAGCTGCTCCAGTGGCACGTGGAGGAGACTGAAGGCCTCCACCGAGAGCACGTTGAGGCCGGCACCACTGTCGATGAGGGTCCTGGTGACGGCCACTTGGCAGATGGTGGGGGTGCATAGCATCGGGAGCGCGCCCGAACCGGCGAGGTTGAAGGGGTGATCCTCCGAGTCGAAGGTTAGATCGGCCTCGGGTGCCACCCAGCCCGGGGGGGCTTCTCGGCGCTTGGAGGCGGTGCCGATCTGGCGGGTGAATGGCATGACGTGATGGCTCGAGGGTGGTGCCTGGGAGCTGCCCAGGAGAGCTGCGATGACGGGCGGCGCTGGTGCGGCAAAATGGGCGAGGAAGAGGTCGCGCAGCTCCTCCCAGGAGGTCACAGAAGCCGTCGGCGGGTCGAGGAGCCACATGTGCGGGACGCCGGTGAGGGCCATGGGTAGCTAGTTGGCCATCACCTGGTCGTCGCCCCAGCTCTAAGGACGGCCTCCTCATACGCCAGCAGGAAAACCAGCGGGTCCGTCGCGCCGTTGTAGCGCGGCGGCATCTCGGGCTTGAACTTGCGCGGCCACTGCACCTGTCGCAAGGTGGGGGCCACGCCTGGAGCCCCCTGGCCCGAGCGCCGGCTTCTGTTGCCGGAGCGGGCGGCGCGTTGTCCGCCATGGGGACAGAATGCGATGTTGGTGGAGAGCGGGTCGTCGGAAGGGAGAACTCCGGCGCACCCCTACCTAGCACGCCAAATGTTGGATTTCGGGTTCCGGCAGACCCTTGAGGTTCGAACACTGGGTGCGTGCGGAAATCTCTTCCCTACATATCTACGTCCGATCTCCTCGCGTGATCTAAACTGGAAACGATGAACAACACAAGGGACACGGGGTTTATACTAGTTCGGGCCGCCGTTGTGGTGTAATACCCTACTCCAGTGTGTGGTGTGGTGGATTGCCTCAGGGGCTGATGATGAACAGTACAAGGGAAGAACGGCCTCGTAAGAGGTGTTCTTGAGCTGGTGCGTGTGTTCTACTTGGTCTCTCTATCTGATTCGGTCTAGCCGTGACTAGATGCCTCTCAGATGTCCCTACTCTATGGTGGCTAACTCTATTTATAGAGGCCCTGGGCCTCTTCCCAAATAATGAGCGGGAAGGGCACCAACAATTGGCCACTTTGAAGGGGAACATCTAGTACAAGTTATCTTGACCAAAGGTGGTCTTCGACTGTCAAAAGCACTGGTGGTGATGCCGTCCTGGGCTCCACGGTGACCTCCGTCCTGCCGCTCGGCTGGTCTTGGTCTCGTTGCACCGGAACAGTAACCTTTGCCTGATGCCTTGGCCTGTGCTTGCCCCCTTTGCACCGAAAGGGAAATAAGGACACTGGATAGGCCGGCGCCCGCCTAGCGCCCGCCTGGCTTTGATCGTCATGGCTTGCGTCACGGGCTCCTCGCGACGTACCCCTGCCTTGATCTCTCCGCCTCCTCACGAGCCTGGCTGATGAGGCTGCTTCTGAGGAAGCTTCCCGTCATCCGCCCCGCGAGGCTTGGCCCCTCGCGAGGGTCTTGAGCTTGAGCTGATGAAGATGGGCCGAGATGGGCCCCCTACTTGAGCCACGCCGCAGGCAGGCAAGTCTGGGGACCCCCGTTCCCAGAACGCCGACAGGTGCCTCCTGTCCAATGAGTGGATGACATCTGTCCGAACGTTGAGCCGACACGTGTTTCCTCCGGCCAATGAGAATTTTACACATGGAAAACTCCCATTGGTTCGGGCTGTTAACGGGTTATCGGATCCAAAACCGGACCCGATAGCTTAACGGCGTACCGTTACGGTGGATGCCACGTGTCGGTCACCCTTGACGAAAGCACTTCTATGACGCGCGATTTATCATCATGGAAGTGGACACTTCCGTGATGATAATTTTGGTAATGTCATGGAACACTTCTACGACAGCACAGGTATGACTATCTTGATTCTGTCATAAATTTGTCATGGATGTACATGCCTGACAGAAAACGTGACCTACTGTGACAAACACGTATCATCACGGAAGTGTCTTTTTTTTGTAGTGCACCTCAAAGCTATTCTTTCCATTTGATCTATTCAAGAGTTCGTACTAAAATAACACAAAGCTATTCTTTCCGTTCAATCTATCCTAGAGTTCATACTAAAATAACACCAAATCCAATTCAGATTTATAATATTCAATCCAACACAAAGAACTTCAAAGAGTGCCCCAAGATTTCTACCGTAGAAACAAAGACAAGAACGTGCATCAGCCCCTATGCATAGATTACCCCAATGTCACCTCGGGAATCCGCGAGTTGAGTGCCAAAACATATATCAAGTGAATCAATATGATACCCCATTGCCACCATGAGTATTCAATTGCAAGACATATATCAAGTGTTCTCAAATCGATAAAAGTATTCAGTCCGATAACAACGAAATCTCAAAGGGAAAACTCAATTCATCACAACAAGATAGAGAGGGGAAAACATCATATGATCCGACTATATTAACAAAGCCCGTGATACATCAAGATCGTGACATCTCAAGAACACGAGAGAGAGAGAGAGAGAGAGAGAGAGAGAGAGATCAAACACATAGCTACTGGTACAAACCCTCAGCCCCGAGGATGGACTACTCCCTCCTCATTGTGGTGGCCGCCACGATGATGAAGATGGCAACCGGAGATGATTCCCCCTCTGGTAGGGTGCTAGAACGGGGTCTAGATTGGTTTTCGGTGGCTACGGAGGCCTGCAGCGGCGAAACTTCTGATCTAGGTTAACCCCGGGGTTTTTTGGAATATTTGTGAATTTATAGGGTGAAGAGGGGTGATGCGCTTGAAAGCTACGTCGGTATTTCCCCAAAGAGGAAGGGATGATGCAGCACAGTGACGGTAGGTATCTCCCACGGTGATGAGACCAAGGTTATCGAACCAGTAGGAGAACCAAGCAACACAACGTAAGCAGCACCTGCACACAAATAACAACACCTCGCAACCCGACGTGTTAAAGGGGTTGTCAATCCCTTTCGGGTATAGCGCCAGAAATTGCGTGGACGGGAGAAAATTGTAATATATTAAATAAATAGATCGCATATAAAATAAAGTGCAGAAAAGTATTTTTTGTATTTTTGGTTTAATAGATCTGAATAAAAATTCAAAGGAAAAGTAGATCGCAAAGCAAATATATGAGAAAGAAAACTAGGGGGCCGTAGGTTTCACTAGTGGCTTCTCTCGAGAAAAAATAGCAAACGGTGAGTAAACAAACTATTGTTGGGCAATTTATAGAACTTCAAGATTAGTAGACCGACTCCTGCCTGCATCTACTACTATTACTCCACACATCGACCGCTATCCAGCATACATCTAGTGTATTAAGTTCATGGGAAAACAGAGTAATCCAATAAGAACAATGACATGATGTAGACAAGATCTATCTATGAAGAGATATACCCCATCGTTATATCCTTAGTAGCAATGATACATACGTGTCGTTTCCCTTTCTGTCACTGGGATCATGCACCGTAAGATCGAACCCACTACCGGGCACCTCTTCCCATTGCAAGATAAATATATCAAGTTGGCCAAACAAAACCCAAATATCACAGAAGAAATATGAGGCTATAAGTAATCATGCATGTAAGAGATCAAAGAAACTCAAATAACTTTCATGGATATAAAAAGATATGACTGGTCATAAACTCAAAGTTCATCAGATCCCAACAAAGACACCGCAGAAAGAGTTACATCATATGGATCTCCAAGAGACCATTATATTGAGAATTCAGCGAGAGAGAGAGGAAGCCATCTAGCTACTAACTACGGATCCATAGGTCTACAAATAACTACTCACGCATCATCGGAGAGGCACCAATGGAGGTGGTGAACCCCATCTGAGATGGTGTCTAGATTGGATCTGGTGGTTCTTGACTCTGCGGCGGCTGGATACATATTTCGTCGACTCCCCTAGGGTTTCTGGAATATTGGGGTATTTCTAGAGCAAAGAGACGGTCCGGGGGGCACCTGAGGTGGGCACAACCCACCAGGGCGCACCTGGGCCTCCTGGCGCGCCCTGGTGGGTTGTCACCTCCTCGGGACTCCCCCCAAGTGCAACCAGAGCCCAATATCTTCCTTCTGGTCCATAGAAATTCTCTGTGAAGTTTCGTTGCATTTGGACTCCGTCTGATATTGATTTCTTGCGATGTAAAAAAACATGCAAAAAACAGCAATTGGCACTTGGCACTATGTCAATAGGTTAGTACCAAAAAATGACTATAAAATGATTATAAAACATCCAAGATTGATAA